>CM054124.1:99936162-100511162 GCA_028751855.1 Ambrosia trifida | reverse complement strand
ATTCAGGAGTGGACGGTCGACTCGATGCAGGCGATGGCGAGGCATTGGCAGGTAGAGTTACGCCCACCACCACACCGTGGAAAAGCAGAGGGGGCCCCACCACCACCACCACAGTAGACTTCTTTTATTTGTATTTTTTTTATGATGTGTATGGACAAAACTTATTACTCTTTTTACCTTTTATTATTATGCATTTTGATCGTTTGTTTATATATGTTGTGTGTTTTGAATGTTTAATTGTCTAATAAATACTAAACCCATAAATAATAAACGAACTAAAACCAAATTATAAATTGCAAGCCAGTAAAACCAATGAGATCCAAACAGTAAACATTCGATTATAAACGTTAAAAGATCACTCAACCCTTTCAATCCCAAACCAAATACAAATCACATGTTATGAACCAAAACGACGCCACGTTGACCATCAACCACCATATTCGTATCAAAAGTCGCGAATTCGTTCAATCTTTCTTCGACGAGGTCTTCTCCGTGAATAATTTATCCAGTCACAGTGACAATCGAACACTTTATTAATAGGTTAAAGTTGGGATTACTTGATTAATTATAGTTTGATTAGGGTCATTACGTTGTTTTTAAATTTTAAAAAATTACAATAGATAAATATCCTAAATCAATAAAAACGATTTAAAAAAAACACGGGTTATTTCGGTGTTTTTAGAATTTTTAAATTTAAAAAAATTACAATAGATAAAGACCCTAAATAGATAAAAAAGTAAAAAACAAAAAAAAATAAACACTTCAAAAAAAAAACACTTCAAAACAAACAAAAAAAACAAAAAACAAAAAAAAATCCAAACCAAAACCTTCCCAACATCAAAATGTCCAGATTCATCCCCCCTGTGGCCAAGCGCCTCGCTTAGGCCTAAGCGAGGCGCTTGGCCCCCCTTTTTTCAAACTCCCATGCAACCTCGTACTGATTAGTAATTAATGTGACCCAAGCGCCTCGCTTAGGCCTAAGCGAGGCGTCTGGGAGGGGGGTTTAAATAGAAGCTGAGGGGGTGCCAATAGACAGACCCAAATCTATTTGATTCGATTTGGACTCGAATTTCAAACTTGACTTCAGTTTCTGAATTCGAGTTGAATTTTGAATCAAATTCTAAGTTATATACAAATTTGACTTATATGTATTATTTTTATTTTATATATTATTTTAATGGGTTAGAATCAAATACACAATTGAAAGAAAAATAGGAAGTCGTAGGAAGAGTATCAAACGGACTCCGATTGAACTCATTCAAGCGGCATTGGAACCGTGTCATCGAACCCTACGATCTTACTTTTAGGTGTATTTTATGTAGCATTGTGTCTTTTTCTTATTTTCATCATTGTGTCATTTTTGCGATTCATTGTGTGTTTTTTCTGCAACATTGTGTTATATTTTTCAGCATTGTGTAATATTTTGTGACTCGTTATGTCATATTTCGTGATCTATTGTGTTTTTTGTATCCTTCTCACCCTTCTCATTTTTGTTACACTGTTTAGAATAACTTGACCATATTTTAATAATGTGAGTTTTTTTTAAATTGAATTTTGTATACTTTTATTAATTCGAATCGAATTAACTCGAATCTGAATCGATCTAATTTCAAATTCAATCAGAAACCAAATTTCGAATTCGAATCAGTTATTTTGACCCAATTTGAATTCAAATCAAATTTTAATCCAATTTCAAAATTTCAAAATTCGAATAACTTGATTTGATTAAGTGCAACTTCAAATTCGATTTACGGAACACCCTTAATTCAATATCAAAACTTCTTTAGCGTTTTATAAACTATAACATTTGTTACAGGTTCGCTAGCTAGTACGTGGATACAAATGTTGTAAATCTTAAATTACAAATCAAGTTTCTCAATGATAATTTCTGCACCATCTTCTGGTTTGGGATTTGAGAGATACTTCACTTTTGCATCAGGGTTCACCAATTGCCACCTAAATGATATCCATATTAGAACTCAACAATAACCAATCCAGTATATAAAATGGTGCAATATTTATATGTCTATTTACTTGTATCCCGTGGACAAATGATATAGAAAGATAGCAATTTGTAAACGAGCAAGCATATTTCCTGTACATATTCTTGAACCACCACCAAACACTTGGTATGTTCCGGGCTCCATTGATACCTTTTAGGATCATACATTAGATTTAGTGTATGCGAATATATATATATATATATATACATAGTGTAAGTATCCCCAAGAAACCCTTGTTATTTGGTAAACCAAATAAACCCTATATGTGGCCATTATGAAGCCACATCATCAAGAATCATTATTATTTTTTTTAATGAAAAAGGGTAATATGGTCTTTTTACCATATGGCATCTTTTTCACCATCACATCAACCTTTTTCTTTTTTCACACTCCCCCATGTTTTTACTATGTACTTCTCACCAAACCATCTCTTACCCACGATTTTCTCTTACAAACATCCACTTTTATTTTCCCAAAGATTCACCAACCTTCCCACACCTTTCTTCATCAACCATCCATGGAAGTTAACCTTCAAGATCCACCTTTAGACATGGATCCTTCATTTTCATCTCCTCCACGTGGTGTGATTCTCAACAACTTTGCAGGGGATGTCACCATTGCAGGTTTGTACCTGAAACCCTTTTCGTATTTTTTTTTCGTTTTTTTAACATTTTTTCTCACACATGTGTGTGGCTACTGAGTTGATGGATCTACGTTTGCAGTCCCAGGCTTCGCAAGAATCCCATTTGTTGTAACTACTCTAATATGGAAACCATTTATCTTGGTGGAAAGGTTTGTTTGTCCATTTAAACCATTTATCTTGTTATTCTTTTTTCTTTTTTGAACTACCACCGACACCACCCTTTTTGGAGTTGTTTTTTTTATTAGGTTTGTTTTTGTCTCTGTGTTCTGTTTTGGGTCTTTGCTAGATTTTTTTTTCAGCGACTATGTGTAAACATTTTTTTTATTTTGAAGCTGTGTTGATGCTCTCTATTCTTATTGTTTGACCCACCATAAAGATCATAGGTAAATTTGTTGGTTAAAGTTTATGCACTCCATGTGTTTGATGAAATGCCTGAGTGGATAATATTGTTGTGTTTTATGTTAATTTAAGTGCAGAATGTAATGTTGTATTTTACTTGTTGTTTGTTGTTTATTAGATTCTTTTTCACTGGTTCTGGTTTTTTGTTTATAATGTCTTTTTGTGGTTTGGATATATGCACTCCATGTGTTTGATTAAATGCCTGACTGGGTTAACATGTGTTACTTCTGTTAGTATGTTAGAAGTTAATGGTGATTGTATGGAAGCTAGATATAAGGTCTTTTGTGTTTTGGATATATGGATGTCCATTTAAAGTTAATGGTGAATGTATGGAAGGTAATTATAATGTCTTATGTATTTTGGATATATGCACTCCATGTGTTTGATGAAATGCGTGACTGGGTTAACATGTGTTACTTCTGTTAGTATGTTAGATGATGAGTTGGTCACACCGTTTAACACCTTATCTATTGTTTTGCAGTTGATAACGAAGACCCCTCACCGGTTATGTTAACATACGAAGTCCAAGGAAGCCGAGAAAAATATGTAGAAAAACTTTTGAATAACGTCTTCTTTTTGGTATTCAAAATTATAGAGTTACTAGATTTATTTTGTTAAAGTGGTTAATAGTTTGTAATGATACTTTGTAATAACATGTGTTAATAGTTTGTGTGTTTTATTTCTCAGTAAACTTATGATTTGAATGTCATGGGGTAGGTTTATCTCTTGTTCAATAGTTTGTAATGATAGTTTGTAATAACACGTGTTACCAAATAACAATTGTGTTTGATAACACATGTTCATATTTGGGCCCCGACTAACATATGTTACTCCTGTTTAGTATGTTAGATGATGACTTGGTCACACCGGTTAATATCTCATCTATTGTTTTGCAGTTGATAACGAAGACCCCCACTGGTTAACATATGTTAACAAAACGAAGTCGAAGGAAGCCGAGAAAAATATGTAGAAAAACTTTTTAATAACGTTTTCTTTTTTGTACTCAATGTATAGAGTTACTAGATTTATTTTGTTAAAGTGGTTAATAGTTTGTAATGATACTTTGTAATAACGTGTGTTAATCGTTTGTGTGCTTTATTTCTCAGTAAACTTATGATGTGAAAACTATAGGGGGTAAGCAAGACAAAAAAAAAGGCTGACAAAATAAACATAAGTTTAACATATGTTACCAAATAACACATGTTAACCTCTTATGCAACATTAACATATGTTAACCTTCCATGCAGTTCATTTGAATGTCATGGGTAGGTTTTTGTGTGGTTCAAAAGTTTGTAATGATACTTTGTAATAACGTGTGTTAATAGTTTGTTAATACAACAAGGGTAACACTTGTTATCACACCTTACAAACACACCTAGTGTTACTCTTTTTTGTTGGTAGGGGTTTAAAGGTTTTTACCAGGTTAACACATGTTACCATATTTGCATACACAAGGATAACACATGTTATTACACATCTCAAACAGACATAGTATTTTTACTCTTTTGTTTAACTTAACACATGTTAGCTTACAACCACGATAATAACACGTGTTAACAGAAATTATAACGGTGTTTTTTTGTGCTGATTCCCACAGGTTAAGTTTAACGGAAGTGATAACACAGCTGTTTGTTCTTGTATGGCTTTCATATGAACTGGGTATCTATGTCGCCATGTTTTTTGCTTCTAGCAGTTACTTAGTGCATATGATCTTTTTAAAGCCTTTGTTATGTATAAGTTAAACTATGTGACACGTCTTAATAATGTGTGTTAATAGTTTGTATGCTATGTTTACTTATTTCTTTGGTAACTTATGAAGTGAAAACAGGTTACCTACTAGGCACGTTAACACATGTTACCCTATATGCACGTTGATTTTACCGTCCTGTTAGGCACGTTGATTTGTCCAAATAACACATGTTACCTACTAGGCACGTTGATTTGGCCAAATAACACATGTTACCCTCGTAAAAATACATGCAACTACCTGTATACTTCTGTTATATTAGACTTAAAGCTAGTAGGTTCTAATAAATGCTACAAAATTAATCATCGAGATATAAAAACTAAAAAAACAAAACAAACAATTAAACAGTAACAATTCAATTCCAACGTAAATCACAAGCAAAATAAACCAACACAAGAATAAAAAATATATAAAAAAACTCAATAGAATATGTAAATATTCATACATATCAGCAACAAAAACAACACAATCTCATCTTTTTTATAACTTTTAAAGATGAAGATAAACCAAATAAAGAACACCAAGAAGATGAAGATAAACCAAATAGATCCGGTTACCACCACTATTGCTAACATTCAACAACAAGATGAAGAACACAAAGAATATGAAGATGGGGGAGGGGAAGATGGACGAGAGAGAGAGAGACAAAAACGAGAGAGGGTTGCTGAGAGAGAGACGGAACGACGGTGGTGGTGGTTGATGATTTTTTTGAAGGTGTATGCTTGTTGTTTTTCATTAGTGTAGAAGATGGTTGATGATTTTCTTTAAAGATGATAATGAAGAAGAAGAAGAAGGAGGAGGGAGGAGAGAGATTGTGGCATTGGAAAGATGAGAGAGGAGAGAGGTGATGACATTGAAAAGATGAGAGAGGAGAGATGATTTGATGTGGTACTTATGAGAGAGAGAGAGGAGTTGGTTGTTCCCCATATTACCCCTGAATCATCTTTTGGATATTAAAAAATTAATTTTTCTGATTGGAAGTACAATGGTTTAATCTAGACCATTGATGGCATGTAATGGATGGATAGGATGGAGTTTATTTGGTTTACTACATAACAAAGGGTTTTCACAATATCCATACCCTATATACATATATATATATATATATATATATATATAGGGTAAGGTTAGAATGAAAACCCTTGAGAAAACCTTAGAAAACCCTACATCCCAAGCTTTTTAGGGCCTGAAAATTTTAGGGCATGTAATATACATGTTTTTAAGAGTTTTGAGCCAAAGAAATCAAAAAAGCGCTGAGGGGTTTTTTCTAAAAAAAAATGAATAAGTTATTTGGGTGTTGCATATGTAACACATATGTGCAAACATGTTGTACTGTAAAAAGACATGTTACGTATGTAACACATACATGTTGCATATGTAACACAAAACTTGTTAATTTTTTTAAAAAATATTGGCTCGGCGCTTTTTTGTGTTTTTTTGGCTCAAAACTCTTAAAAACATGTATATTACATGCCCTAATTTTTTCAGAAAAAAATCTTGAAAAGTAGGGTTTCCTAAAGTTTTCTCATTTTAGAGGGTTTTCATCAAATACTTAGCCTATATATATATATATAGGGGAAAGTTATTTTGAGAACACCTATATTTCGTGCGAACTGTGAGAACGACATCTAAAACCATTCAAATTCAAAATTTCTTTTTACACTTGTCTTTATTACTAAAATACAATCCCCAAAACACAATTTACGCGTAAAAATTCAAACGTATACGAAAATAATTTGTTTTTACACATGTGTAAATTTGCTGTTTATACATGTGTAAACTGTTTCATTTACACATGTGTAAAAAGTTAATTTGAAAGTGTTTTTGCAAGAAAAGATGGATAGGGATGGCAAAAAAACCCGAGCCCGACGGGTATACCCGAAACCCGAAGCATTTGGGACGGGTATACCCGATACCCGACGGGTATGGGACGGGTTTGGTATTGGAAAAAAAATATTTCGCGGGTATGGGACGGGTATGGTATTAGCTGATACCCGACCCGATTACCCGAAACTAAATACCCGTCTACCCGAAATATATACCCGAATACGTTTATGTTTTATATATATCTTTTCTTAACTAGTTTTTAGTAATGTTTCATTCTAATAGATTCATTATTTGAAGAATAAACTTTTCGTCTAAAATATATATTCTAATAACATTATTATTTATATTTATATGCTATGAAATATATAAATAGTTTTCAAAATTCATACTATAATATATATATATATATATATATATATATATATATATATTTACATATTAAATGTTTCAAAGATTATTATGGTGATGATAATACATATGTTATTTATTACAATTTCATGTACTCTAGATTTCTTAAAACATAAGACTATAAAGAAATAAATATATATATATATATATATACACACATGCAAATACCAACGGGTATACCCGATACCCGCGGGTATGCTCTATACCCAACGGGTAATACCCGATTAAAACCCGACGGGTAATGGGACGGGTATGGTATGAGATTTTATAATCAGGTATGGGTATGGTATTAGTCAAACCCGGCCCATACCCGACCCGTTGCCATCCCTAAAGATGGATTATTTGAAAAGAAAATTAATTTATTAATGTTGTATTTTGATTATAATGGGATTTGTATTAAAAAAAATTGATTTTGATTGATTTTTGTACTTGTTCTCACGGTTTTCACAATTTAGCATTCTCAAGATAACCCTCCCCTATATATATATATATATATATATATATATATATATATATATATATCAGGGTGGAGTTCCTGTACAAAGTGCATTTTTCGTACAAAGTGTGAGAAGTCTATATAGACAATGTGTTTTAAATTTGGGGGATGGTGTTTTATATTCTTTTAGAATAGTATTATATAGAAAAACAAAAAACATAACAATTCAAAACACTAATTAATGTATTTCTAGACATGCAATCTAAAACATCATGCGAAGAAAGTAATCAGTGTGTTTTAAATTTCATGTCTAGAATACATTGTATTTTGTTTTAAATTGTTACGTTTGATGTGTTTCTATATAATACAATGCAAAAGGAATCAAAAACATCCTAGCTGAAATTTAAAACACAATGACTACATAGACTTCTCACATTTTGTACGAAAAATGCACTTTGTACAGGAACCTATACCTATATATATATATATATATATATATATATATATATATAAAGATTAAAATCTAGATCACCAAGGGACTTACATCCCATCTATCAGGGTTGAAATACAGTGGATTGTTAAAGTTCTCAGGAGCGGTGTGGAGATACCTAATCCACAACATTACATTCCATCCTTTCGGAATAGTATGTCCTACATGATAAGCAACAAGTTAGCAAGAACACAACAAGTTATATATCTTAATAACCCATGAAGCACACACCTTTATAGGTAACATCCTTTGTTGTGGCGCGAAAGAGAAATGGAGAAATATTAGCCATTCTTATCGTTTCATCCACGACTTTCATCGTGTATTTCATCTTTAGAATCTCATCGCTTGTAACAAATTGCTCATTCTTGCTACTTTTAAGGCACATATTTTCATCCTATAAAATTAAGACTTTAGAATTGGAGAACATGAACATGGACAATTTATATAATTGAGTACGTGTAAGCGTACCCGAAGTTTTTGTAGAACCTTTGGGTATTTAGCAAGATAATAAACAGCCCACATCGTAGCGAGAGTAGTTGATTCATAGCCACCAATAAGAATGCTAATGATATTGTCAACTATCTCAATGTCACTTAACTGACCCCCTTCTTCGTCCTTCAACATCATCAAACCATCCAACAAATCCTTCACAGGTTCACATTTTTTATTCTTAAACTCGTTCTTCCTTTTCTTCAACTCCTCGTTGAATATCGCAACCGCATTTTTACGACACTACCAATATTATTTGTCACAATTTATAACAAGCACACAAACTCACAATGTACATTATTTTCTTCAACTCCCCTTATAGTGAATTCAAAGTAGAAACCAAAATAATGACAGAAACCACATATAATACTTTTTTTTTAATTCTATTATCTAGACATTAAAAAATAGAATCATTTACATAAATAGCGGGTTTATTATTTTACAAATTATATTTGGGGAGTATTGGGGGAAAAAACTGAAAATGGTGATGTATGGAAGTGGTTTAGCGGCATCTAAGAAATTAAAGTAGATGCCGCCAAATGGTTTAACCACATTGATGCCGCCAAACCAAACATCCACATTGATGCCGCCAATTCAAAGTGAGGCATCATTTCTTATATAAGGACTCGACCAGCTTCCAATTCTCTCCATCCCATTTACAACACAAATATATTCTATCATTCCCACATATCTCAATCCCATTTACAACACCACATATCTCAATTGTTCTGGAGGGTACGGTTTTTTATTGATATTGGGTCGATGTTACATTCACATGGAGTTTTAACTGTTTTCGGCGGGGATGAGTCATGCTTAACAGCATCGTCTGCCGTTTCATCCCCCGCTTGGCATCGCTTTTCTGGGGTCCAAAAAAGCGGTGTCTTTGGATCGGTGTTACATCCACATTAAACTACACCTCTCAATACATCTACACGTGGTATAACACTTGTAGAATGCAACATTGAGGGTTTAGTTTAAAATATTAGAGAGTTATGGATCGTTGGGCGGGTCTACTTTCCAGGCAAACCCACGCCATCCGGTGTTGATGAATCACATCACGTCATTAGCGACTTGTCCGGCAACGGATGATGCGATTCTTCACCGTACTACTTTCGTATGGCAGACTGGTTTGAACATTGGGTACCTGTAGATTTGGTACACATATTCAACGGGTAGAACCATGTTCTCCTGGATCAAATTCAGATAAGTTTGAATCTGAATGCGGTCCTGAGTTCCCGCTGACTGGAAAAGACAAGTTTCTGGGTGCGAAACAGAAACTTAATGAACTATGCAACAAAAACGGTGGTAGAATATTGGAATAGGTGATCTCGGAAAATATATTGTCTTGTAAATCCGTAGATTGTATAGTTTGAGTGACTAGTTTTGAAAAACAGTTGTTAAATAAATTTGTAATATTTGTTTTAAATAAATCTATCATATTTGTATTATTTGTTTGAGACATTCCAAAAATGGAAAGTCTGTGTGTTATTTGAAATAAATAAATCTATCCCTCCGAGCCGTTTTCGGGCCACCGGGATCAGGCCCCGGAGACCCGAAAACCGCCCGGACTTCGTGCGACGCCCGTGTGTTACCCAAGGGCAACGCGTCCGTCAGTCAGGTTACCTGTTCGGCAGGCCCACCCAGGCTGCACAGAGGCCCAAAGAGGGCAACCTGGCCCGTTTTCAACATAGTGTGGGTTTATAAGGCAAAACAATAATTAATGTTCATATATTTATAAGGCAAAACAATAATTAATGTTATAAAAAATGTTACAACAGGTAATTATGAACAGACTTGAATTCGACAATGTTACTGGTTAAACCAGTACAGATCGTTCGAGGGTCCCTGATTCTGAAGACGTTCAGATTGCCTCCTGGGTGGTTGGTTGGCGGGTGGGGCTCCTTCATTACCGTACTCGTTATCAGGAAAGAGGTTTAAATTCAGCGTGGTAGATGGTCCTGGCCGGCTTGAAGGTCCTTCATCACACGAATTATGCGGGGCATGGTAATGAAAATCACTAAAAAGGTCGTGATCAAACCGTGGCAACCCCTGTCCAATAGGCGTCACGTAAGCCGGTGATGAAGGAAACCCCCAACTATCTCCGATGGGAATTCCGCCTGCACGAAAGTTAGCTAGCGGACCCATCTCCCCCGGTTGACTGCCACCGGACCCACCAACATGACCAGTTCCCTGCACGATTGATCCACCCAATCCAAATGGAGTTCCCATCTGGTCCAATCCACTGTCCATGAATTGCGGGACATATCCCCCGATCTGGTTCTGATTGTTGCTGGCCGCAACAGATGCACGAAACCCAGCGTCAGAGTGACTTCCACCAGCTTGGTCTTCATTTTCCGGAACGTTTTCCGGCACCTGACGGGGAGCGCGTCGCCGGCGCACCCTTTGAGGCCGTGCAGGTGCCGACAAGTCAACGACGTCCATGGTAAGATGCGTCGGATTTTGTAAGTGTCCGGCGTTTTGTGACATCATCATACTGTGAAACGCCGTGTTTTGTATGCGCTCAAGCTGCGTGGCGAATGCCTGAGGATTATTAAAGGCCTCCTGAGATGACCGGTAAATATCACCCATGGCATCCCTCTGCAGCAAACAAAATTTTTAGTTAGAAACACCAAATTGCGAAAATAATTAATGTATGAATTAGGAACGTAAAAATGGTTTACCATCAACTGGATTCTAGCACCGTCGTCTTGGAAACCGCCAGCTGGGGACGGTGCTGCACCCGGATTTCCAATAAATGCAACGGTACGCCCCATATACCATTGCATATAACCGGGCTCGGTTGAAGCTGTCCTTATGAGTTCAGAGCGGATAACCGTGTTACGACGGTTATTCCATGCATTGACGTAGGCTTCATGCCTAGTCATCCAGTCCGCCCCGTTGAGTCCTTGCCGCCCCAAGGCATGCAGTGTTGCAAGCCGGGCCGTGGGTACGGCTAAGGTTATCTGGGGAGGTATGTACTGGACCATGCCGAATTGCCTCAAAACCCGTTGAGGGTAATGATGCTCAACGATCTCGAAGCTTATAAGGGGACAGCAACTCCTCCAGCTTTCCATCCCGTTTGTGCACATTGCCGGTAGTCGGTCCAAAACCGAGTTGTAGGGGGTCCAGTTGAACTAAAAACAAACACTTAAGTCAGTAACAAAACACAATAAATGCATGATTAATACATACAAAAAACTAAAAATAATTACTAACATACCATCTCCTCGTTCAACGATTGTAGCTGTGAACGGTATGCCTTGAGGCAGTGTTGGGCCACCTCCGTGAACTTTAACCGCCGGTCTCGCCACCTACAAAATTAACATGTTAAAAAACGTGTTCAGAAAAAAAAAATACAAAGGGATGCCATGCAGGCAAGTATATACAAACTGGGATTTGCGATATATACCGAGCGGCTATCGGGCAAGTATAATCAAACCGGTTTGAGGGTGGTCGTGGCGCGAGACACCGGATCCTCTCCCATGCCCATACTTGAAGGAGCATCATGGGTCCGGTCATGGCTTTCCTATCCGGCTGGGTGGCATCACAAAGCCGCCTGTATAAACAAGCCAGAACCGCACTGCCCCAGCTATAAGATGCTGTACGGTTCAGGTCTCGTAAAAATCTCAAGTAAAAAACATTTATTCTATTATTATTATTATCAGGGAGTAAGGTGGAACCGATCAAAAAGAAAAGGATTTGACGAGCACGAAAAATGCACTCTTCATCCGTAGCCTCTGCTTCAACAAAGTCCTGGTTTAGTTTATCAAGAATAACAGTACCAAAAACGGACTTGCCGGACATTTGGGCCTGTGTAGGCGTAACACCTAAGAATCGTCGGCACAAGGCTATTGCGTCGGCAGTAGACAAATTATCATCTACCCCAGACACAACAGCTCCCTCAATAGGCAACCCCCACAAGACGTTAACATCTTGTAAGGTCACAGTAGCTTCACCAAATGGAAGGTGGAACGTGTGAGTTTCGGGCCTCCATCGTTCCACCAAAGCTGTTGTCAAGGAGTGGTCAACGTATCGGTAACCACAATCTATGAGGCCACCAAACCCTGCAGCATCGATAAGGTGACGAACCCGTCCTACAACAGGGTGGTCACGAAATAACTTCCATATTCCTCTATCGCTGCGCTTCACCATCATGGCGGCATTGAAGTTTTCCTCGTCTGTGAAAACGTGAAAGGCACGATGTCGATCACGAAGATACAACACATCGTCGTTTAGGGGACCAGGGTGTAAGTTCATGTTTTGATTCATGGTGGGAGGAATTTGGTGGGTATGATTTTTTATGAATTTCAAAGGTTTCAGATGGAGATTGTTGTGTTGATGGTGTGTTCTTGGATGTGGGTGGTGCTCCTTCTTCACCTCAACCTCCATTTTATAACCTTCAAAGCCTGAATTCTTACACTCCCAAGAATACTATTTGCCTATCAAATCATCTGCAACTTACAAGACCATTGCATGCAATGCTAGAGACCTTGTGAGTGTGTCTTATAGGCTGCATGCTTTGCAGGTGAAGACTGATTTTCATTTGCTGGTTTTAATGCATGAAAATGGATTGGCGGGATCATGACGGCAACATTGAAGAACACACCAACTCAATTGGCGGTATCAATGACACCTTCAAATGGATTGGCGGCATCTAGAGGTGAACCCTCTATATCAATTGGCGGCATCTACACATTTAAAAAACACTGACAAAAGCTTATGTGATACCGCCAACCCATTTGGCGGCATCTACTTTAATTTTTTTGATACCGCTAATTGACTTCCATACATCACCATTTTCAGTTTTTTCCCTCAATACCCCCCAAATGTAATTTGTAAAATGATAAGTCTACTATTTATGTAAATGATTCTAAAAAATAGAAATAGAACGTGCGTACCTGAAGGCCATGATAATATGCAAATCCTGGTATATTGAATGGGTATGATCTGACTCCACTGATCAATCCAATAAAGTATTCGCCTAGCATATTGAGAGTAGGGCCCGGTTCGAAACTAGCAAAAAACATGCCCATGTTCTCGAATGTAACCTTTTTTATTTCTTTGTAAGAGGTAATCGTGCTATGTTTGGTCCAAGATTCAAGGGCCGAGATCATTCTTGGTTGCACGCTAGTCGCTATCCTACGAAGAGCTTCTGGTTGGTTAACACTTCTTGAAACAAAGCTTCTGAGTCTGGCATGTGTTTTCCTATGGACCGCGACTAGTGATGCCTTGCCTACAAGTTCAACGTTTGGCCACTCCAATTTGAAGCTTTCCTCGGTTCGATGTACAAATTTGACCGCTGTTGGTGAATACACTATCACGGATGGTCTACCAAATAAATGTGCCTTGTACATTCCTATCCCATCACCAAACCTACTCATTTGCATATTATTAAATAGAGAGATGAGATTAAATATATATGAAAGAAAAATTAAAATCCAAAACGGTAATATATAAGTACAGTTACTTTCTACGTTTGGAATTGATGTAATCGTCAGGACGACGAAGGAATTTGAAGTACCAAAGAAATGTGAACATTTCACCTATGATCGGCATACCCATGTGGCCTGGAGGCAGATTGGTGCCGCCTTCAGATGAGCGCAGATTTGTTGTAATTAGCTCATACCAAACGTTGTTCCACTGCCAGAAGAGCCACATAAGTAGTGGCACCACTCCTAACACCAGCGCTAGCCACATCATTAGCTACAAGTAAACACTTATTAGTTCCCTCTTTGGTTAGTGAAAATGTGGAATCCGACTCCAAGGTATATGTATACTAGTAAAAAAGATTCTATACATAATTTCACTTATTCTATCAACGTTAGCAGACAACCATATAGATGGTATTTGTCACTTTGTTCCAACATCAATAATATTGGACGATGCTAACAATATTTTCAACTTATATGTTGCTATCATATATATGTATTTGAATAAATGCATGTTGCAAAATAAGATTGGTTTTAAGTTATTTTAAAGTACTTCTGAAATTTGTTAGCCTAATCTTCAGAATTGATATTGAAACACAAAGATGAAACAAGAAATATGATTCCAAAGAACTTCACCTCAATTGAATAGAATGTGTAGAATGTACGTGATTACAACTTAGAAATACATGAACCTATATATACTAATCTAAGAGATACTTTCAAACGGTCACAACTCTTCACGAATAGTTGCGTCTCTTCCCTTACTTGATCTTGGCCTTTGATTTAATCAACTTGTGTTTTGATGAAGTGGTGTGTCTCGTTGAAACCTTCGATGAATAGACATGTGCAGCGGCGGTTACTGACGGTTATCCACTTTGGTTCTTGTCACAATGAACCCTTGCACTAATACACCACTTCCAAATACATAATAAACGTATTATATACTAATTACAGTAAGACCCTAGTACTTTAGATGTGCGGGATTAATCCATCATCAAAATTATAGTTTTGTATGTTTTCATTGGCGAATCGTCCTATGCGCTAGATGAGTCCTGACCAGTCCAGCTTTTTCGCTTCGTAGTATAAATTTTACTGAAAATTTCTAAAAGATATTATATGTATTGAGTCCCGACCTATCGTTTTTTTGTTCAAGATCCACCATTAATTTTTTTAATTTCAGCTTTGATTCATTGAATTCATACAAAGAATGGCAAATTAACTCATACTCGACTGAAGAATTCAAAACCCGATACATATGGGACGAGTATTTGAGTATGAGATTAATTTTAACATATTTTGTAGGTTTGGGACGGATATGGTATTAGATAATAATCGCCTAGTTACCCACTCTGTTCACCTACATTGAAACAAATATATTGATTTGCTATGTCCGAAATGATATTAACACGTGTTTTACATTCATTTAAAACCATAAAAAAAGAATAATTATCCAAATACTGACGTTGTTTAGTCGGTATAAGTTTGGTTTGTTCTGTATCAATACTCGGTGTAGTTTGTGATATCAAAAAAATACTTTATATAATTTGTACTATCCAATTAAGAAACTCATAATCATTTTTAATGTTAAGGTAGCGTTTAGTATAGCGAAATGAGAGGTGGAATAGAATTGACCATTACAAGTGAATGAAAAATAATAGTCAACATAGTCAATCTTATATTTAGAAGATATTGTAACACATTTAAATTTCATAACTCCCCATTATTAGGGGATGACCATTGACCTTGTATATAAGGCATGTATGTATCACAATCACAATCAATGAAAATTGTTTCTATCATGGTATCATATGCCAATTCATGATCCTCACCTAATTCTCTTTTCTGCCGCCTACCTTCCCTGATCTGCAGCCGGACCACCTCCTTTTTCTGCAGCCGAACCACCTTCCCTTTTCTGCTCCTCCTTCCTTGTTTCACCCCCTCTGCTCCTCTTTTTCTTCTCATGGATTCTCACAATCATCCGGCTCTCTCAGTTTCCAATATAAAATCACATGTCCCAATCACCCTTGAAAATGATTCGACCCATTACTCCACTTGGTCGACATTGTTCAAAGTCCATTGCCAAGCATTCGAAGTTCTGGATCATCTTTCCCCAAAACCTGCTGCTGTCCCCACGTCCTCTGACCCAGAAAAGGCTGCGGCCGCTGCTGCTGCAGAAAAACAATGGCAGCTTGTTGACGCGCTTGTCCTTCAATGGATATACGCCACTATCATCCCTTCTCTCGTCAACATAATAATCGTCCCTGGACAGTCTGCGTATGAAGCATGGTGCGCGCTTGAAGACCACTTCAATGACAACAAGAATACGCGGGCTATTTATTTGGGACAAGAGTTTGCTAATCTTTCACTGGATACTTTCTCGTCTATGGACGAGTATTGCCAAAAGGCCAAAACCCTTGCGGACCAGCTTGCAAGTGTTGGATCTCCCATGAACAATCGCATGCTCGTCATTAAAGTTCTCATCGGTCTTCCTGAGCAGTATGATAGCATCTCCACGGTTTTGCAAAATCGTGATCCTTTGCCCGATTTCAAGGAGGTTCGATCGCGTCTCAATATGGAAGAGGACAAGAAGAAACGGCAATCCGCTAGGGCTGCTCAGCACTCGGCTACGGCTCTTACAGCCTCGGTTACATCCACCAACCAGTCCCAATCGTCCCCTTCAGCGTTCTATCCCACCGCTGATCGCGGTCGTGGTCGCTCACGCGGGCGCGGACGTGGTCGCGGCGTGGATCCTACTCTCGGGGACGCACCTCCAACACCCAAACCAACAGCTCCAATCACCCCTATATTGTTTTCCCTAGTAACTGGACGGCAAATCAATGAGCTCGCCTTCTAAACTCTAACAACTCCTCTGCCACAAACACCCCTCCCTACCCGTACCCCTCGCGTCCCAATGATCCCGCATCAGCCGGTATTCTAGGAGCCAGCCCCAACCAAACCAACAATAACAACACCTACACTCCAACTGATATTGAGCAGGCTCTATATACTATGGCGTTGAATCAACCAGAACACGGATTTATGGACACCGGAGCATCCTCTCACTCGGCAAACGAGCAAGGTATATACTCTCCGTCTAATTTTAATAAGTGTACTGATAAAAATATTATTGTTGGTAATGGCATGGCTATCCCAGTTGTGGCTCAAGGCAATCAAACTTTACCCCTGCCTTTTCCCCCACTTAAATTAAATAATGTCCTATATGCCCCAGAACTTATTAAAACCCTGATTTCGGTACGCCGCCTTACCACCGATAATCTTGTATCCATCGAGTTTGACCCTTTTGGTTTTCTTGTGAAGGATCTCAAAACTCGGGAACCTATCCTTAGATGCAACAGTACCGGCGATCTTTACCCGCTGACTCAACCACTCTCCAAAATCACTCAACCTTCTGCCTTTGTTGCTGTCTCTCAGGATCGCTGGCATCAACGCCTGGGTCACCCCGGCGCTAATTTATTGCATTCTTTGAAAACTGCTTCTTGCATTAGTTTTGGCAAAACTTTTAATAAATTATGTGAACCTTGTGTGTTTGGGAAGAGCATTAAACTTCATTTTTATGATTCACTTAATTGCACTCGCTTGCCTTTTGATATTGTTCACAGTGACCTATGGACTTCCCCTGTCTTAAGCACGGGAGGCCATCGGTATTACGTTTTATTTCTTGATGATTATACTAATTTTCTGTGGACATTTCCTCTTGCCACAAAGTCACAAGTTTTTGCAACTTTCACAACATACAATAATCATATAACCACTCAATTTGAAAGACACATTAAACAACTTCAGTGCGATAACGGAAAAGAATATGCTAACAACAATTTTTTAGCATTTTGCAAGACCAACGGCTTACATTTCCGTTTCTCGTTCCCTTACACCTCCTCACAAAACGGTAAGGCGGAGCACAAAATTCGCACTATTAATAACATGCTCCGCACCCTACTTGCCCAAGCCAAACTTCCCCCTAATTTTTGGCATCACGCCCTTGAAACCGCTACCTACCTA
This sequence comes from Ambrosia trifida, assembly GCA_028751855.1. Taxonomy (NCBI): domain Eukaryota; kingdom Viridiplantae; phylum Streptophyta; class Magnoliopsida; order Asterales; family Asteraceae; genus Ambrosia; species Ambrosia trifida. The sequence continues at coordinate 100,493,271 of CM054124.1, read as the reverse complement.
CTAAACATCCTGCCTAGCAAAACCCATGACTTCCAATCACCCACCTCCATGCTCTACAAATGCACACCCGAATACGACCACTTACGCGTTTTCGGGTGCCTATGCTACCCAATTCTACCCTCCACCACCATAAACAAACTTGCCAACCGGTCTCAACCGTGTGTTTTCCTTGGCTACCCACCCAACCATCGTGGCTACAAGTGTCTTGATCTTCAATCTCGACAAATCATTACTTCTCGCCACGTCCACTTTGAGGAAACCATTTTTCCTTATAAGATTCTAACAACCCGAAAACCTTCAATCCTACAATTTTCTCAATTTACCTATTCACCCATCCATGCACTATCCTACCACTCAACCACAACCTACTCAACCCACCCACTCTTCTAACCAATCGTCCCCACAACACAACCCTTCGCCAATCCCATCCGGATCAGCCCACACTTCCGTTGCATCTCCTTCCCTAGCCCAACAGCACCAACCGGCCCACTCCACATCCCCTTCACAGACTACCCCAGCCCAACAACAACAACCGGCTCACTCCACATCCACTTCCCAGCCTACCCCTAGCCCACTATCCTCCCCGGCCCAATCTGCTCCAGCCACCTCCCACATTTCTCCAGCCAAAACCCAATCATCTAACACCTCAGCCCACTCTCCTGAACCCTCTCCGACCCAAACCCACACATCAACCACTCCAGCCCACTCACCCGCCTCCACCCACTCCTCGCACACCACCACCCCTTCATCGTCACCCACCGGACCACCACCACCTCAACGCACCATTCACACACGTGCAATGAGTGGAATCGTCAAACCAAAACAACTTTTTAACCTTTCCGCCACCACCATCGCACCCATACCTCGTAACCCACAGGTTGCCTTATCCACGCCTGAGTGGCACCGTGCCATGACTTACGAGTTCAGTGCACTTCTTAAAAACAAGACCTGGGAGCTTGTACCTCGTGACCCGAGTATGAATATTATCCGTAGTATGTGGTTATTTAAACATAAGTTCAGGTCGGATGGCACTCTAGAGCGTTATAAGGCTCGCCTCGTGTGTGACGGACGCAAACAGCAACAGGGTATTGATTGTGGGGAAACCTTCAGTCCGGTTGTCAAACCGGCAACTATACGCCTGGTTTTATCTTTGGCATTAGCTCGTTCATGGGAAATAAATCAATTAGATGTCACCAACGCATTTTTGCATGGAAATTTAAAAGAGACCGTATACATGTATCAGCCCGTTGGCTTCCGGAGCACCGACTATCCGGACCATGTTTGTCTATTGAAGAAATCCTTATACGGCCTCAAACAGGCTCCTCGGGCCTGGTACCAGCGGTTCACTGACTTTGTTCTTTTGCAGGGATTCCATCAAAGTAAATCAGACAACTCTCTTTTTGTCTACCGACAGGGTTCTGACATTGCATATTTACTTATTTATGTTGACGACATCATACTCACCACCTCGTCTGTGGCTCTTCGTCAACGTATTATACAGAGTCTTGCAGGTGAATTTGCCATGAAGGACTTGGGGTCGCTATCTTATTTCTTGGGAATTCAAGTCACTCGCACCGGTAACAATATATTTCTGTCTCAGTCTGCATATGCCGCTGACATAATTCATCGTGCATCCATGGATTCCTGCAAACCCGCTGCTACTCTTGTTGACACAAATTCTAAACTCAGTGCTGAATCTGGACCACTTAATGATGATCCCACAACATACCGCAGTCTCGCAGGCGCTCTCCAATATCTTACCTTCACCCGCCCTGACATATCCTATGCCGTTCAGCAAATTTGTATGCATATGCACGCTCCTCGTGCTGCTCACTGGAATGCGCTTAAACGCATTATTCGGTATATTCAGGGTACCAAAGACCTCGGCCTTCATCTTGGTTCGTCGGACATCTCCTCGTTGCGTGCCTATACCGATGCGGATTGGGCTGGATGCCCCGACACTCACCGCTCCACATCTGGCCACTGTGTATACCTTGGCGACAATCTGATATCTTGGTCGTCCAAGCGGCAATCTACAATCTTCCGCTCAAGTGCAGAAGCTGAATATCGGGGTGTAGCAAACGTCGTCGCTGAAATATGCTAGCTACGAAATCTCCTTCTCGAGCTCACTCACCCATTGACTCATGCAACACTCATATACTGCGACAACGTCAGTGCCATATACCTTTCGGGCAACCCAGTTAATCATCAGCGCATGAAGCACATTGAGCTTGACATACATTTTGTTCGGGAACAAGTTCAAAAAGGCAACATCCGTGTCCTACATGTCTCATCTCGTCATCAAATCGCCGACATCTTCACCAAAGGACTGCCACGGGTTCTATTCGATGATTTCCGATCCAGTCTCAGCATCAGGCCTCCCTTCGCTTCGACTGCGGGGGAGTAATAGTCAACATAGTCAATCTTATATTTAGAAGATATTGTAACACATTTAAATTTCATAACTCCCCATTATTAGGGGATGACCATTGACCTTGTATATAAGGCATGTATGTATCACAATCACAATCAATGAAAATTGTTTCTATCAAAAAATAAGGTGTTCGATTGGTCAATGGTGTGGAATCAACCATTACACAAGGCATTCCATCCACCCTCTTGTTTTTTTTCATTCCATCACTTTTTCACACTTCATTAACAACATCATAACCAACCGCCATAGTCACTACCCATCACCGCCACCCACCAATGTCGCCAACAGCCACCACCACCGTCCTTGTCGCCACCAACCACCGCCACCACCACCGTGATACCCACTACCAACCGTCGTCGACATCCTAGCCACCCACAACCGTCGCAACTCCCACCGCCACTAGCAATACCACCACTGACGTCGACACCCAGCCCCACCGCCACCACCCACCGTCGCCGCCACCACCCACTGTCGCCGCCACCACCCACCACAACCACCACCTTTTGCCATTCCACCACCACTGCCAACACCTGTCGCCGCCATCCGCACAACACCACTGCCGCTCACCACAACCGTCGCTACCTATCACTACCCACCATCACCGCCACGGACCCCCCCCCACCCACCATAACCACTCCCCACCAATTTTATAGTCGTACTGAACCTGTTAGTTGGTACAAACCACAGAGACGAAAACTGCAATTAACTCCTCATAAAAATAACCATTGGGGTTGGTGGGCCAATGGAAGAAGCTATGCTTCTAGGAACACCTAAGGGGGAAATCATGGGTTTAAGTCACATAAGGAGTGAAATTTGCCGTCAAAAAAAAACTCCTCATAAAAATAGGTTTTTATACATTATTCATCCTACAACATATAGGGGCAAAACAGTAATTGTAGCATGTGGGAGTGTAGGAGATAGATAGGGCTATCGGCATTTGATTGGCTAAGGGAAGACCAAAGATTTGGGCCCAAACACTGACCACCGAGAGAGAGCGCAAACAAGAACGGAGGCCGTCATCGAGAAAACCTCCGGCTAAATTTATAAAAAAAAAATGGCGGTGACAGCATCACCTCCGTCCACAACTGCTACTGCTTTTCTCAACCGTCGTATCCTTCCCGCCAACTCTCCACCGCTCCGTCCTCTGTTTCCCGCCAAAAGATCCTCTAGAATTCTAGCTATGGCACCCCAAAAGAAGGTAAGACTGTAGACACATATAATATTATTAAAAAGCTTGCATGATTCCGTATGAAATTTAGTAGATAGTTTCAGTTTTGGTTATTGAAACTTATATGTGTTTAGTCTTGATCATCATGAGTCTAATATGGATTTACTAATTCTGCACGATTCCGACTAATTATTGAATGTAGCTCCGCCCCTGAAGAGATCCTATCGCATGTTTTTTTAAGAAAACACATTTCTCCATTTCATTTCAATAAAAGGACAAATTACATAAGGATAACAGGTAGGCGGCAACAAGCGGCGGCTGCCACCGCTTATGAATAGAGAACCCTAAGAAGTTGCTGTGGACCACCGGCTAGACTCTTGTCACGAACCTGATCGCCTCCGGTGCCAATAAGCCAAAGGTGTCAAAAGCCAAAGGGGCAAAAGCATGTTGATTATCCTCGCACGCTTTAGTGTGCTTTGCCACCCTGTTCGACTCTGCTCTAAAGACCGCTTGCCGCTAATCAAAGTAATTCTTGAAGAAATAAAAGGGGGCCGTTTACTTGCCGCTTTATTGTAATCGTCCTTTTAAATGAAGAAATATAAAATTCTTGAAATTCATCATAAATACATTAGAAAATATGAATTTTGTCTCAACTGTCATGAATAATTATGGATTTGATAATTGTGTAAGTAAAGTAATATGAATTACGGATGCAGGTGAACAAGTATGACAGTGGATGGAAAAAGGAGTGGTTTGGAGCCGGAATCTTCTTCGAAGGAAGCGAGCAAGTCGAAGTGGACGTGTTCAAGAAGCTGGAGAAGCGTAAAGTACTGAGCAACGTAGAGAAGGCAGGGCTGTTATCAAAAGCTGAGGAGCTTGGGCTTACTCTCTCTTCCATTGAGAAATTAGGGGTTCTGTCAAAAGCCGAGGATTTGGGGCTTCTCAGCTTGCTTGAAACGGCTGCAGGATACTCTCCTGCAGCTTTAGCGTCGGCTGCGCTGCCAGCTTTGGTGGCAGCGATATTAGCAGTTGTATTGATACCGGATGATTCTACTGCTTTAGTGGTGGTAAAGACCGTCATAGCAGGTACGCTTGCGGCTGCTGGAGCTGGATTGTTTGTCGGTTCGATTGTGCTAGATGGATTACAGGAAGCTGATTAGAGTCTTTTTTTTTTTATTTGTATCATTTATCAGCTGAAATATTTGGTTGTGAGTAATCCGCGTTTGTTGTAATTCAAAATTGTTACCGATGGGTGTGATTATATAATGTGGAGGAAAGTAAACAACTTGTTCACATTGCTTGTACATACTTTTAGTATTTGTTACAAGAACTAAGTAATGGTTGGAGAGTCAGGGTTAGCTTTGGCTCGAACTTGAAAACATATGAGCTGAGCCTACTCGGCTCAAAATCCTCTACTGAACTGAAAATTTAAGCTGGAAGTCAGCTCGTTTCCAACTTAAGCCGCGAAGTTATTTTTAGGGCTGGCAAATCGTGTATACCTGACCTGTTAAGACACGAATCAGTTAAGACACGATACACGAAACCTGACTACCTGTAAACGATACGAAAATTTTTCGTGTCGATTTTTTCATACACGAACCTGTTAATTTTTTTTAACAGGTATACACGAAAAGTACCTGTTAATACCTGTTTGTGACCATTATACTAATCGCATGTTTACGAACCTATTTAGTGAGACAAAATTTCCAAAAGTTCACCAAAGACCTAGATAATACCTGTTTGCGTACCTGTAAATACCTATTTGTGTACCTGTTAATACATGTTTGCGTACCTATTTGCGAACATTATACTTAGGGCTGGCAAATCATGTATATCTGACCTGTTTATACACGAACCTGTTAAGACACGATACACGAAACCTGGCTACCTGTACACGACACGAAAATTAACATGTAAAATTCATGTCTACCTGTTTAGGACACGAAACCTGTTAAAGTCATACATGTACCTATTAAGATCGTTCAGGTTCGTGTCAGATAATCGTGTTCGTATACAAAATTGCCGGCCCTAGTTATTTTATTATTTTTATATACATTTGTAACTTTTTTGTCATGTTATAATCACAATTTATGTATAACATAATATTTATACTATATAGTTATTTATTTACTAGATGTAAATTATGTTAAAAATGCATACAATTATTGGGCTATAAATTTAATTGGGCTGGTCACCGAAAGATGTCAAGAAACATGATATCAAAGACTGAATCTAAAATATTATTCAAACTATGAACGAAAAACAGAACAATCTGAAGCCAATCGGTTACAACCAAGAACAACCAACAACTAATCTTATCAAACTCTCGACACAAAAATCTTCTCAACAATTACAACAGGATACGACTAAACAAGACAACAGACGAAAGCCCTAATCTGAGAAGACTGTTCTAGAGAGAATACGAACGAATGAGATGGAAAAAACAAATAATGACCTAATAATAAGTAACGATGGGATCTGAATCAGATTAAACAAGATGAAACACTGAATCCGGCGATAAAAGATGAGAGGTTGCTGATAGAGCCTTCATCACGGTTATTATCCCAAATTCATCTACAGGCCATACATCTTATTGTGTTTGTGAGAGAGAGAGAGAGATGTTAGTCTTCTGAATCTCTAGATCATCAGTTTAATATATAGGCCACTGACTTCAATAATGTGTAGTTTATATTGTGACATGGGTCAAATGATATTAGCGGCCCATGACCACTTTTAATTTCTTGAGCCCACTGCTACACTTCTTGACTACACTTCTGGCTCAATACTTTGACAGCTACAACTTGAGCCCGTCCTCGTCTTCAATCACGAACATACAGTAGTAGTCCAACTCTCTACATAAGCCCAAAATAAGGAACAACCCATTGTAAAGTTCAGCTAATATCTTCCACAGCTTCTCATAATATCATCCATAGCTTCTCACACGAGCGCAAGTGTACCGAGCCCTTTAACCTGCACAAAACTCATGCAACATGTTCAAATACAAATTTACTATGCAACTTGGATATTAAAATTGTAATATCAAATATTATTTCAACACCCCCCCCCCCCTCCCACAATTTTAATATCCAAACAGATCAAACAAATTGTCATACCTTTCACACATGTCCAAGTTGACCAAAAAAAAACCCTTTTTTTCATATCAGTTGATAATGATAATTTCCAACACTTTGCAGATCTTTATAAACTTTGTACAGGAAAGAATCCAACAGCAACGTGTTCAAACAAAAACTTCTTAACAACTCTCAAGACTACGACTTTAGATCATCAAAACAAATCGAACCCCATTAAAACAAGATCCAAAGACAAATCCTGGTAAACAAACAGACTAACACAAATCTCAACCTAGATCTTGTGACTAGAGCCGGAAATAAGGAAAATGAAAGTCTGTGGGAAAGAAGCTGATAAAACAAATATCTGAAAGCGTGAATCTTATGAAAAAAAGATGCAACTCAAAACATTTAATTTTGTCAAAAATAAACAGAACTGAAGAGACTATCTAAAAATCTAGAGTAGAACACAACATACTATGTAACAATGCATGATCAAGTAATGCAGTATGGTCCTAATCACTAAAGATAGATACAAAAAACCAAAACCTGAAATACTACAATGCAATTCTTTAATACTAAGATGGTTATGTCGTTAACAATTCCATATGTAGCAGCACATATGATACGACACTCAGTTTTTGCTGAACATCGTGAAACGACGGGCTGCCGTTTTTTGTTTTTTCAAGTTCTTTAAGAGGTTTTAAAGTCTGATAAAACTTAGGAATCACATGATTTCAGAATCAAGTCTGATAAAACTTAGGAATCACACAATTCTTTATCAAACAACAACTTGCAGCCAAAAACATAATTTTTGAATGAATTTAAAGTAACAAAATCACATGATTTTCAAATTAGAAAACACTTTTTTCCAAAAAAAACATACAAGGCTGATAAACACTTCAAGAAATATTCTTGAACAAATAATACCGGTTACATTTGCGAACCACACAGTTCATAACCAGAAACCAAAAAACTAAATTAAGAGATTAACACCACTATAATCTCAGATGACCCGACTAGAACATCTTTGATACTACACACATATTCAACAAAAGTGCAGTACAAAATCTTAATCGCCAACAATGAATGAGAGAATAATATGACTCGAATACCTGGATAAGACAGGATCCATGTCAACAACTTGTAAAGAACATAATGTTTAATTTGATTAATTCAAAATCTTTGATTAGACAAAAAAACCCTTTTTTTTTAATTTTTACAAGAACACGAATCAACGAGAAATGAACCACACAATTCAAACCGAATCTAACAATGAAGATTCAACAACTCTATATCAGATCACAAAAAATATGAACCAACACGAGTATTCTTAGCATAATACTTTAACATACGAATACAACTTTCTGTACAAACAGAAATACATGAATCACAAGATTCAAAAAATCTGATAACAGTAGAACAACATGATCTATACCAGATTCTAAAGACGCAGCCAGACAAATTCTGATTGAACACACAATCACACAATTTGCAACCAGAAAATCTCACAAGAGACAACATACAAGATTGTTAAACATAATCTTGACAATACATTTGGTTAAAAAATACGTCTACCACATGGTTCGACAAACCAAACAACAAGATTATACACACAATACATATAGACCACACAAAACCATCATGATATAAGTTCATATAACAAGAAACCCATCAAGATACGGTTAAAGCCTATATCAAAAAACAAGATTCACATGATTCACAACATGTAAACACAAACAGCAACCAACTAGTACTGCTTACAGTCTTTTCTCTAATCTCTATGGTACAAGTCATCACAAGACAAACAAACAATAACACTAACATGATTTAACGGACTACTACAACTTACAACATGTAGATTTTATTTCAGAATCCTAGACCTAGTGCCAATACCAGAGATTACAAGACAAAAAAACAAAGATTGCCAAATCAAACAACAAGACTTAACACAAGTCATATGTGTCAAAACAGACCATCATGAAACAATCTTAGAAACAAGTTAGATAAACTCAACCACCATATACCATAACAAGTTGAAATAACCTAAATACATAGAGGCACAATATACTACAAGACTTTTTTGTTTTAAAAAAAACATTTGTAGCAAAACATACTATAAGAAAAAAAACATGTTTAATAATGCACTATGAATCATGAAATAGTATTTATGGACACCAAACACCTAGCATGCGGCAAGCAAGAACCTCAATTGATCAATATTAAGCCACTTAATTTTACCAGGTTAATCACACAAGGAATCAAGAACAACAGTCGCAGTCAAGCCCACACAAAAGCAAAGCCACGTTAGTGACCAATACTACAATGTATTAGTAAAGAATACAAGTAGACAGATAATGAATCAATTAAAAAGATATAGGCCACCGACTAATCTCATCAAGAACAATCTGAAGCCAATCGGTTACAACCAAGAACAGCCAAAAACTAATCTCGTCAAACTCTCGAAACAAACATCTTCTCAACAATTACAACAGGAAACGAACAAGACAACAGACGAAAGCCCTAATCTGAGAAGACTGTTCTAGAGAGAATACGAACGAATGAAATGGAAAAAACAAATAATGACTATATAATAAGTAACGATGGGATCTGAATCAGATTAAACAAGATGAAACACTGAATCCGGCGATAAAAGATGAGTGGTTGCTGATAGAGCCTTCATCACGGTTATTATCCCAAATTCATCTACAGGCCATACATCTTATTGTGTTTGTGAGAGAGAGATGTTAGTCTTCTGAATCTCTGGATCATCAGTTTAATATATAGGCCACCGACTTCAATAATGTGTAGTTTATATTGTGACATGGGCCAAATGATATTAGCGGCCCATGACCACTTTTAATTTCTTGAGCCCACTGCTACACTTCTTGACTACACTTCTGACCCAATACTTTGACAGCTCTAACTTGAGCCCGTCCTCGTCTTCAATCACGAACATACAGTAGTAGTCCAACTCTCTACATAAGCCCAAAATAAGGAACAACCCATTGTAAAGTTCAGCTAATATCTTCCACAGCTTCTCATAATATCATCCATAGCTTCTCACACGAGCGCAAGTGTACCGAGCCCTTTAACCTGCACAAAACTCATGCAACATGTTCAAATACAAATTTACTATGCAACTTGGATATTAAAATTGTAAGATCAAATATTATTTCAACACCCCCCCCCCCCCACAATTTTAATATCCAAACAGATCAAACAAATTGTCATACCTTTCACACATGTCCAAGTTGACCCAAAAAAAAAACCTTTTTTTCATATCAGTTGATAATGATAATTTCCAACACTTTACGATCTTTATAAACTTTGTACAGGAAAGAATCCAACAACAACGTGTTCAAACAAAAACTTCTTAACAACTCTCAAGACTATGACTTTAGATCATCAAAACAAATCGAACCCCATTAAAACAAGATCCAAAGACAAATCCTGGTAAACAAACGGACTAACACAAATCTCAACCTAGATCTTGTGACTAGAGCTGGAAATAAGGAAAATGAAAGTCTGTGGGAAAGAAGCTGATAAAACAAATATCTGAAAGCGTGAATCTTATGAAAAAAAGATGCAACTCAAAACATTTAATTTTGTCAAAAATAAACAGAACTGAAGCGACTATCTAAAAATCTAGAGTAGAACACAACATACTATGTAACAATGGATGAGCAAGTAATGCAGTATGGTCCTAATCACTAAAGATAGATACAAAAAAACAAAACCTGAAATACTACAATGCAATTCTTTAATACTAAGATGGTTATGTCATTAAAATTCCATATGTAGCAGCACATATGATACGACACTCAGATTTTGCTGAACATCGTGAAACTACGATACGTATTTGTTTTGGTGTGTTCGGTTCTTGTGTTAATTCGAGAGACGATACTAGTAAGCCACCCGATTGTGCTGATTACACCCTACTTAGTTTAGTTAAGATCATATGGTTGGCGTTAAGTGTGTCAGTACATGGATAGTGCTCTAGTTTAATTGTGGTACTAGTATCCGGCCCGATAAGCTATTGTTTTATGGCAACTTAGTTTAGTGTTAGTTTAAATCAACCTCCGATCACTCCTTTTGCATTTGCTTTAATAATCAATCAAATAACACATGTAATACTATTCACACGCTTATCATAGAAACGATACCATGCTTACCTAGTTGTTTAGGTTATTTAGATTTTTGTATGACTTACGAGTAGGGTACTTTTGTGTATGTGTTTTGTTTTTCTAGGGATGGTTTCTGTGCATTTATATATATTTGTTATTTCATGAGGTTACTTATGTACTTATTCTTCTTTGTTATCCCCCCCCCTAGTGTTTGGTGTTTGTCTACTTATCTATAATACATTATAAAGGAGGAGTGATGTACCATATTGGAATTTTGACATAGGTACAACTTTTAAAGCAACAAGTATAAGAAAATAAAGCTTATTTCATAAGGGTATTATAGGGATATTAGGGACAATTAAGACACTTAAAGGGGTAATATAGACATTTCACCTATCTCATCCTTTGAATATCAAAAACACTTTGACATTATTGCCCTTCATTTCCCTCCCTACCCTCATAAGGGTGCTTCTCCATCTTGAAACCTACGGTGATTAAATGGGCGCCGGTTCACTTCACCAGCAACCATTATTCTATTCAATGCGTACATAAATTTCACTTTATATAAACCTCTTTATCTACTTGAAGCCTAGCAAAATCATAGAAGCTTCTCTCTTTCCCTCAAGAAACCCTACATGACCTTTCATTCCCCTTAAACAGCTCACGATACTGGTTCAGGTATGTCGATTTTCTCTTCTTCATTTCATTTGCTAAATCTGGTTAGATGCTTCTTTAAGTTCAATTTTCTGGTGGGGGTGAGTTGAATTTTTATCATTTTCCTTCAAATGAACATGGGATTCTTGTGTATTATATTATAATCAATGTTTAATTAAAATATAGGTGTGAATTAGTGCTGAAAATTTCAACTAAAAGAAGTTTAATTAATATATATGTGTGATTTTGTATTATAAATTTTGCATGCTGAGAGAATCAAAGAGAGAGATGCGAAGGAGAAATCTGGCACTGAGAAGTGTTAATGTAGAAGACATGGATTATATGCTTAGGTATGAAAACAGATAGTATTCCAATAGTGTGTGTCGAGGTTTGATCAGGACATGGCAGTATATAGTGTTAATGTTTTCTTTATTTTTAAAGCGATTGTGTTTTCTTGGCAATTTTTCATAGTCATCAAGAGAAACCTTAGATCTGGTGTTATCCTTTTTGGGTTTTAACTTTACTTGGTCATTCTATTGCCAAAACACTTAGGGACAAAATTGCAAAACCAGGCCCAATAATAGTTTGGACGAATATAAGTTATAATAACATAAACAAAAACTGACATATTCAAAATAACCAGCTACATCATGCTTGTATATATCCTGTTGCTTCAGGGATCTGAGGTCAGAAGTGGAGATGTACCTAAGCCAATTTTCCTGCAAGAAGGACAAGAAATCAATTTCACTATTGAAAAAGGAGTCAGTACAAATGACACTCGTCCTCTGCTATTATTAACTCATATGCATTTTACATTGCCCCTTCTGTAGGTGGAATGATGTCATTGGGAGTTAAATCTAAGACAAAAGATTTAGTAAAATGTGAAGTAATTGATGGTGGAGAACTGAAATCAAGGAGGCATCTTAATGTGCGTGGGAAAAGTGCCACTTTGCCTTCAATAACAGGTTTACTTGCATTTTATTTTATTTTATTTTACAGTTTATGTCATGATTTTCCATTGTCTTTTTTTGTTGCATGCTAAATTGGTTTAATTTACAGATAAAGACTGGGAAGATATAAAGTTCGGGGTGGATAATCAGGTTGATTTCTAAGCTGTTTCATTTGTGAAGAATGCTGAAGCGGTTCATGAGCTGAAAGATTATCTCAAAGGTATGGTACTTCTATTTTACCATTGTATAAAAGTATTTTTTGGATGTATATACTCTTCTCTTGTGTTATTTCTCTTTTATTTATTTATACTTGATTGTGTTTAATCTCTTCTGTAGGCTGCAATGCTGACATCCATGTGATTGTTAAAATTGAAGGTGCAGACTCAATAGTTAATCTTCCTTCTATACTTGCTGCATCTGATGGGGTTAGCTTTTATCAACTTGCATCATATTTTTCCCCTTCTTTATGTTAGTACTCTAGATGACAAAATGTGGGTGGGATTTTAAGCAACAGGAGGTTGGACTGATGGCCGACCCGAAAGCTTTTTTTAACCTAACCCAACCCGCAAACATTTTCATTCTTAATTTCAATTCATAAAAGTAGTTATTGTGTGAAATATGATTATAATAATACTAAACTAAGCTATCTTTTAGTGTTACATGATTGAGAAGTTTTCATGTATTTGAATACATTTCAGATAAGAGTTCTTGTTAACATAAGAACATGATAAATTGTCATATATGATTATATGAACCTCTGTGGGACATCTATGCTAATATAACATCATTTATACATTCAAAAAATGTATATATAATTGACGCCTGCTTATTAAGCAAGTCAACCTCCCTTAAAAGTTTGTTCTTCGTGCTACTTTTTTTACTCATATCTTGCATCGCCTATACGAGAGTTGAAGTTTCATCATAATTACATTTGTAGCATATCATAAAATTGCCCACTGTTATATATATTTCTAACTTTTTCTTCATGCTTTCAACTTCAAAGCTTTTTTGGATGATTTTATGGTTAGATTTGAATTTAAATACCAGTGCTAAAATTTGTGTTCACAAGTTAGAAATGTACATCTACTCATACTTATAAGTCTCTTTGTAACCGCTATATCAATGAACACTACACGAAATTCGATAACACAATTTTGATGACACAATTCTTTTATAAGAAACCATCTTTATAAAAAGGGCAAAATATAAGTTTCGAAATGATACTTAAGCTCTTGGAGTTGTATTTATTACCATGTTTTATTATAATTTCTATAAGGAAATTGTAGGTCCCTGGACTTATGAAGATCAAATATATTGGACAAACAACACTTGGTAGTGCTGCAATTTTTTGCCTTTTTCTTGGTGCTGGGAGCTTGGTACACTGTGGGAAGTCCTATTGAGAGTGAGAGTTTGCTTGGATATTTAAAACAATAGAATAAAAAGACGTAAGCTTAGGGGAATCTGGTTTCTTGTTTTTTAAGTCTTTGTTTGGGAAGCAGAATGACCTGCAATTGCGATGGCTGAACCAGTTCATGAACGCTCGGTTCGTTTATAAGCCTAGATGCAATTGCATGTTGGGTTGATTGGTTTGAGTTGATGATGTGTAAAAGACGTAAACTTGGACTGCGAACTCAGTCGCACATATGAGCAAATAATACAGTTATCTGAAGGAGTCGAAAGGGGCATTAGGCGAGATGTAATGAAGTTGCAAAAGGTTTGTAATAAAGGGTTAGAGGCTCGGCCTTGTACATTTTGATTGATGACCTTAAAAGACAGCCCGTTTGATTATTAACACATGTTGCTACTTATTTATTAAACCAACATGCCATTGGGCTTTCTGTCTCATCTCTCCTTTCTTTCTATATCTTTTGTCCATTCATATCATAAATTTCAGACAAATCTTTCTTCCATTGCTCTCTCTTCTTTACCACCTAATATGAATATGGGATTTAGATGCAACCTTCCATTAAAGGCGCTCTAAGATCTGTCTAGAAATGTGAAATGAAAAAGTGTAGGTATTCTATTTTGTTTTCTATAACTTGGTTAATTTTAGAAGTGGATCTTTAAGATAGTGTGACCATTTTTTATTAGTGTTATTATTTAATTTTGTTTCTGTTAAAAATTAAGAATTAGCCAGTATTTCACAAAGAAGAAAGACTCTAAAATAATAATACCATACTATATGGAGTGGTCATGGGGCAAATCCCCTTTGCCCCGCCACATACGCAAAATAAAGGGGTGGTGATGGAGAGCAACGGGTAAAACCCAACTAATCAAAATACACCATTAAAATAACAAAATTAATAATCAAAAGCCTTGGCGCCCCTACGTATTTCCATGGGGCAAGAGGCAACGCCCAGTTGATGTGCTAGAGGGGGGCGGAGATAGTGTCGCCCCCTTTGTTGTCACTTGTCCTTCATTTTAGTAATGTCACTCACCTTTTCATGTATAAAACTTAATCAAGTGTCATCATTGTTTTATTATTGTGAAATTCCTCATAATGTCACTCGCCTTTTCAAGTATAAAATTTAGGGTTCTAGGATTCATACACCATGTGACATCACATTTGAGGGTGTATGACATCACATTCTGGGAATGTGGCAACTTCCTATTGGTGTGTGATGTAGATCAGGGTGTATGAATCCTAATAATATGGTGTATGATTTCTAAATACCTAAAATTTAATCAAGTGTCACCATTATTTTATTGTTATGAAATTCCTGATAATTTTTTTAATACCCAATTAGGATAGGATAGTTGGTCTGTTGTAGGAGATATATGACTTGAAAAATAAGTTAAATGCTTGCTACGGAGAGAATGTTCCAAGAAGAGCTTTGAGAGTCATATCACATCAAAGCGAGTCTTTTCTACATTTAAATGCTCTTGAATAGTTCCAAGATGTCGTTATGAATTTTTATATCATTCTATATATTTTATAGGTAAAAATATACATATTGATTTTGTTTGAGAATATGAAAGTTAAAATTTTTTGTGGAACTTTAATGGAAATTTAAATATTTTGAATTTCTTGGCTACATTTTATGGTGTTCAATTATCAAGCTTATCGATGTTCAGATCAATGATTTTGGATTGAAGTGTTTGGTTAAACTAAAAAAGAGTTTAGCTAATGGTTAAATTATTTAGGATTGAAGTGTTTGATAGAACTAGGACTTTAGCAAATGGTTGAATTAGTCGCAAAGTTTAACTAGAAAATATATAATGCAATTATTTTACTATGTCTTATAACACAAAGTTCGTAACTTTTAATTCCCCATTGGTCATTAGCGAAAGACTGATAAGATCTCTCAACGGAATTTCAACTTTTAATTCCCCACAAGTGCCGAGTGTCTTTATAACTGCTTCAATATTCAAGTTTGGTCACAGTATGTTGAGCACTTGTAAGTTATTCTCTACTTTTTGAGTCAAAAATGATATGACCCGCAGCATCGCGCGGGCATTCCCACTAGTTTATATATAAAATGTGTGTTTGATATCGAGTCATCTCTAACGATGGGGGGTAAGGTTTACCTACATCTCACCCTCCACATACCCTACTTATAGCGTCGCTATTTTGTGGGATTTTCTTGGATACGGTTGTTGTTGTTGTAGATTTTTTTATGACTTGACGACAGTTGTCATTAGTGTAGGTTTGATTTATTTCCTTTGTTCAATTTCATAGTTTTATGTGTTTCTATGCTGTAAATGCTTGTACGATCTGCATACTTAACACGTCGGCTCAACAGCGTGAGTTACTACAAACAAGAATCCGGATATAGAGATCACCTGAATTTGGTGTTGAAAAGAAATCGCTTCCTTATTTTATTACATTTTTTTTTTCATTCTTATCAGAATATGTAGATTGATGATGACTCTTTAGACTGATGGACCATTTTTTATCTGTCGTTATCTTCTGGCAGGATTCAATCAATTTAATGTAAGATGTCAATGATTTATTATTATTATTTTTTTTTTGGATCGGCGTCCCAATGGTCTATGACACATCTGGGGTGAGACGCGGCCCGAGTTCGAGACGGCGCCAAAGCGCTTCAACCGACTTTCCACAACGGGGCCTGGTCAGGGTAAACCCGGGGCAGCCAGGAATCGAACTCGCGACCTCAACCGGGCAGGAACTCCGAGGAGAAAACCCTCCCACCTCACTGTGTGACCAATTGCCCCACAGATCATTGGCATGTCAATGATTTATTGTATAGTACTTTAGTGGGATATTTGATGCTTCTTTTGCTTAATTATCCATTTATCCTTTCCCTTTCTGGAAACTTAAATGCATTTTTGAAGAAAAGCACACTTTGAAAGTTGAAACATTATCAGGCTTCAAAAGTATAAGTGCTATCACTTCATACTACCCTACCATTTTAGATCCACTTATTTGACTTGATTAGACATTATTATTTTATGAGAAGATAATTATTTCGGGATAGGTATGTGACATTAATCAATCTCTTGGAGCAATTGGATAAGTGCAAGTGGGTTAGAATATTCTGACTCTGACATAAAAGGAGCATAACTTTTTGATTTGATTGCAGTGACGGGCACATGAGTAATGGACATAAACATCTTCTAAGTTTCCAGGGATTATGTGACAAAATGCTATTAGGCAGTTTGTGCCCCAGCTGTTAGACATGAGTCAATAACAAAAGATAAACGTTAGCAATAATCATTAATTAATTGGCTTTATTCTAAGTATACAAAGGAACATACATGGCTACCAATGGCCAATAGAAAATACCCCAATAAGTTGCATATCTCACTAACTTACAAACACTCCTGTTGACTTGCACAGCATTCTTGTGTCATTTGAACCATTGGTGCCTTTTGGTCCATATTTATAGGACTTAGCCCACATGAGATAAACAAGGAAGTTAAGCCCACTAAGTACACACATTAGCCAGTAAAACCTTTCAAGATGATAGTGATTTATGTTACTCCCATAGAGCCATGGCGTGTGGCGAAAAGTCCCTGTAACATGGTTCACTATAGCCACAAGCACTGAGCTAAGATAATAACCCATTGCTAATGAAGCCCAAGAGAGTGATGTAGCCAATGACCTCATGCTAAATGGTGCCTCTGTGAAAAAGAAATCCATCATGCCAGCTAAACTAAAAAGATCAGCTGACCCAAGAAACAAGTACTGCAAAGAAACCCAAAGGAATGTAAGTGGCAATGGTTCAGTAGAGGTCATTAAAGTGGCCTGATGCGCGACTTGTTTCCGTTTTATCTCAACTAATGCTGCAACTGCCATAGCCAGGACGGATAGAAACAGCCCGATTCCTATTCGTTGTAAATGGGTTATACCCATTTCTGTTTTGGTTATCTTTCTTGCAAAGGGGATTATAACATGGTCATACATTGGTGCTAGTATCATGATGAAAATGACTGGGAATACAGGAAGAGAAGCTGGTGGGACGCGTAATGAGCCGATTCTAGTGTTCATGGTTGCTGCTTGTTGGACAGAAAAAGTAGAGAGTTGAGCCAGGCAGCAGTTGAGCATTATGGTTGACATGAATACTGGGAAGATTTTGAGGACAATTTTAACCTCTTCCACTTGCTTGATATTGACCTTGATCAATGCTGGAAAAGTAGACCTATTCATAACTGCTCGGTCCAGGAAGCCGAGTTCTTCGGTTATGTTTTCTTCTTCTTTGTTGTCTTCTTCAATTCTTTCCATGGAGTTTGATGTGGATGATGGGTTTGTGCTAACTACATGAGCAGTTCTTGCATTACCAGATGAAAATGTGTTGTATATTGCTGCTGCAAGTACCTGGTGTAAACAATCAAAACAAAATACATAGTTTTCTCTTTTTTTTCTTGACATTCTGATATATTTTTTATTAAAAAAAATTTATGAGACAAAAATAAACAGAACTATGAATTTAAATTTAAATAAAAAAACTTAGTATTAAAAGTTATTTTAGAAAAAAATCAAAGTATATATACTAAATGATTTTTTTGAATACAAAATGAAATAGAAATTTTATTTAAGAGCATCCATATCAATGTGGTTTAGAGCTCATCCGGAATGTTGGACCACATCAAATCGGACCACCATTGTTGTAGGAGGTGGTTTGGATTTCCAAACCAATGCATTCGTCCGGTATACTAGACTAGTCCAAAACATGGATTGGGTCCCGCCACGCACACATCCATTATTATTTTATCTGTTTTTATTTTGTGTAAAAGTGGGATGTGAGGGGGAAGTTTTGAATGGTTTATTGTTGTAGAAAAAAACGGGTTTGGGATGATTTAAAATGATGTGGCAAGTCTAGAATTTTGGACCAGTTTATTGATGTGGATGTTCTTAGACTCCCTTATCTCAAATAGCGTAACGCTTTCAAGTTCTCCAAAACACCTATAGTAAGGTTACAAGTAACTAACTTAAAAAAGGTTTGAAAATGGTACCTTGCATATGGTTGTAATAGGGCTTCCTGTAGGAAGTTTGATCCTGTAGTAGGTGGAACCAAGTAGAAATATAGGGATAGAGATGAGAATAGCCATGGTAGATATACCAAAACCCCACTGCCATCCTTTATTATCCTCAATCCACACTGCAAATGTGACTGCAATAAGTGCACCACAAGCAAGGCAAAACACATAATAATTAAAAAAAGATGATCTTTGTTTTCTTCCTTTAGTGGTTTCTTCATCAAATTGTTCAGCTCCATGAGGTGGAAGGGAGCCTTTTATCCCACCAACACCCAATGCCACCAGATACAATCCTATGAATAAAAACGCTTCTTTACCGCCTTCAACTTGTTCGCATTTATCATTCCTGTTGGATGATAAACAGCTTTCTGGGTTTAATGAACGCATGTGTGCTTGCATTGTGAGTAGTACAAGACCCTGTCACAATAGCCAGTGGTAGAATTAGAACTTTTTTAGTTTTTAGTCGGATGGTCATCATAAGGTATAACTAGAGGGTAGAGCCGTTCCCGAGAATCCTAAAAATTCTTTGGGCCTCGGGCGAGCAGTGAAAATCGGGCTCTAAATATATGCTTTTTAAAATAATTATTTATAGAAAAAAGCTTTAAATATATAAGAAAAATAAAAAAAATGTATACAAAAATTCATTTTTTAAAAAAGTTGGGGCTTAAAGTTAATATTTTTTATTAAAATATTTAAAATGCATTAAAAGCTTGAATATATAAGAAAAATTAAAAAAAAGGTATATATAAAAATTATTTTCTTATTCGGCCCCTCCAAGACTTGGGGCTCGGGCCATCCCCGACCCACCCTACCCTGTAACCGGGCCTGCTAAAGGGTCCAACTCACTTAAAAACAAACTTAGCTTTTACGTATAAAAATCCAACAAATTATGGTTACCAAGATCAACCGACCTCCCTTGGTTCTGCCTTTGATAATAGTCAGAAAATCAATGTACTCAGTATGTTAATGTCTTTCAACTTATTACTTTCTTATGTTTTGTCTTTTATATTAGGGGGTGGCCCAAGATGATCTGTTTCGAATGGATGATCATGTTTTCTTGGGTTACAATGCATGGGTAAGTAGGTTCTGAAACAACAAATGCTCAGGCCATAAAATCTAGCTTGTGCACGTTGTTAAATATTTTTATTTATTTTCTTGGATTGCATGGACCACACATGTGCTACGGCCATATCCACCTCTAATTAATAAAATAAACAAAAAGATGTTATCTTCTTGGTCATGTAACTCCATGCATTGGATCTGAATTGCCTCAGCATGACGTCAGGCACAATTCATCCTTGAAAACAAATGGTCGGGAATATGACAGATTTTGTCATGTTCAGCCATCATAAGATGTCCTATTCCTACTTCCGGGTTTGCCTCTTTTCAAGGGAATTGTGTGTAACATGATAACCGACTTATTGTTTTATTGGAGATAACTTCTCCTTCAGTAATTGTGAAGTCAAAGTCAAAAACAAATCAAGGTGAAGTCAAGTCAAAAGTCAAAGTCTCCTCCTTATTCTATGCCCTAATGCCTCAAAACTTGCATCTTATTTTGTGCCTCTAGATTAGCTTTTTTCTCTTTTACATTCTTGTATTTATAGAGGAGGTTGTCTCCTCATTTGATGTACCAAATACTTCAATCAAAAAATAAAACACTTCTTCCACCTCTATTCTTATACAAATATTCACCTTGCGGTTTTGAGAGTCGTTGGCTATAAACCAAGCGGCCCCTCGGCTCCAAGGCCAAAACAAATAAACTAAACCAAATAGAAAATCGCTTCCGCTTGAATTTCTATATGGGAGATAACTTCTCATCAAATAATTAATGTTGTCAAAGTTTTCCTTGCTTTATGCCCCAAGTGATCAATAATGTTGACCTTGACTATTGACCAACATTATTGATCATTGACCAAGACTAGCTCCTTTCATAATGCCGTAAAATTTGCCTCCTTGGATTATGCCCCAATGTTTAGTCATTTCCTTTTTCTTCTAGACTTGTATTTGCTATAAATTGTGGCATCGTACCAACCAAAACATATCAATTTATTAAACATCCTTCATTTCTATTTCTATTTCTTATACAAATCCACGAGCCGATTTGAGAGTCGCCGGTTAGAAACCAAGCGGCCTCCGGCCGCAAGGCCAAACCAACACACCTAAACCAAATACAAAACGCTTCCGCTAGAATTCTACATGGTATCAGAGCAGGCTACTATCCTGCTCGGAAGAAGAACAAACAAAAAAAAATGATCACGATTTGGTGTTTTGGTGAAAGAAAGAAGCTGATCTATATCAATAAGAAAAAGAAAAGGCAAAGGTACGTGAGGAGACAAAAAGAGGAACGAGTGGGGAAAAGAGGAATTTTGTTAGCATGGGGAGTATTTGACAAAAAAAAAGCCGGGTTCAAAATTTTAAACCCGCAAGAAAAGAAAAGTCGGGCTTCTTGAGCTCATGAGAAAAAAGTCGGGTTCCTTGAGCCCGCGAGAAGAAAATTCGGGTTCTAATATTTGAACCCGCAAGAAAATAAAAGTCGAGTTTTTTTTTTAAACTCGCAAGAAAGAAAAGTCGGGTCCTATGAACCCGCAAGAAAAAGCCGGGTTTGTTGAACCCGCGAGAAAAAAAGTCGAGTTCTTTTGACTCGCGAGAAAAAAAAAGTCGGGTTCCTTGAACCCGCAAGAAATAGAAAAGTCGGGTTCATTAAACTTGCAAGAAAACAAGTCGGGTTCTTTGAACTCGCAAGAAGAAAAGTCGAGTTTTCTTAACTCACAAGAGAAGAAAAGTTGGGTTCCTTGAGCCCGTGAAAAGAAAAGTCGGGTTCCTTTGAACTCGCAAAGAAGAAAAGTCGGGTTCAAATCTTTGAACTCGCAAGAAGAAAAGTCGGGTCCTTCGCACTCGCAAGAAGAAAAGTCGGGTTATTTAAGCCCACAAAAATAAGTCGGGTTATTTGAGCCCGCAAGAAAAAGAAAAGTCGGGTTAATTGAGCCCGAAAGAAAAAGAAAAATCGGGTTATTTGAACCCGCAAGAAAAGTATGCACTCCAACTTGAAAGGGAGTGTTCGAAAAACAAGAAATATTACTTGGCAAGTTGAGCGTTCGTAACCTTCACGCTCCAACTTGAGGGGGAGTATTGGAGATAACTTCTCCTCAAATAATTAATGTTGTCAAAGTTTTCCTTGCTTTATGCCCCAAGTGATCAATAATGTTGACCTTGACTATTGACCAACATTATTGATCATTGACCAAGACTAGCTCCTTTCATAATGCCGTAAAATTTGCCTCCTTGGATTATGCCCCAATGTTTAGTCATTTCCTTTTTCTTCTAGACTTGTATTTGCTATAAATTGTGGCATCGTACCAACCAAAACATATCAATTTATTAAACATCCTTCATTTCTATTTCTATTTCTTATACAAATCCACGAGCCGATTTGAGAGTCGCCGATTAGAAACCAAGCGGCCTCCGGCCGCAAGGCCAAACCAACACACCTAAACCAAATACAAAACGCTTCCGCTAGAATTCTACATGTTTTAACTGTAACACATTAGGAAGTCATGTAACTCTAACTGGCTCTCTTTGCCTATCCCACTATATCTAACCTACATAAGGTATGAGTTGTTATGCCGTTCTCGTAAATATTGAACCCTAATTATTTTATCCATGTCGTCAACCTTTGGCTAGGGGGTTTGTGCCCAAGGGTTCTAGCTGAATTCATTTCTTCAGCCCCCTTACCCCTTTATTAAAACCTGATAACGGGATTCGGCCAATTGCAGTAGGGGCCATTTGACGCAGACTAGTTTCTAAAGTGGCTATGAGGAAGGTTGGAAAGGAAATGGCTACGTACCTCGGGGATTTTCAATTTGGGGTGGGAACACCCAATGGGGCGGAGGCGGTGCTTCACAGCGCGAAAAGGTTTTTAAGCTCCTTCCATGAGGACGGGTCTTTGGCTATGCTCACGGTGGATTTTTCGAACGCATTTAATATGATCGACCGCACTGCCCTTCTTCGAGAGGTCCATCAACATTGCCCGTCTATCTATCCATGGGTCCAGTTCTTATATGCCCAGCCAGCTAGGTTGTATGTTGGTAATGATTGTATAGGGGCTACTACGGGGGTTCAGCAGGCGGACCCTTTAGGTCCCCTTCTTTTCGCCCGTACTTTACACCCTATGGTTCTCCGGGTACAAGAAAATTGTAAACTCCCATTTCATGCGTGGTACCTGGATGATGGGACGATTATTGGTGATGCCACTGAACTTGCTAAAGCCTTAGACATTATCCGGCTGGAGGGGCCATCCTTGGGACTTCAGCTTAATATTAAGAAAACAGAGGTTTTTTGGCCGTCTTGTAATGGGGTGAAACTTTGGGACGGACTTTTTCCCGGTGGGATTGGTAGGCCAGAAAATGGGGAGAAGCTCCTCGGAGGGTCCGTTAGCCGTGACCCTTATTTTATCCGCGAATTGGCAAGGCGGAGGGCATCACGCTCGGTTGAACTTATGAAACTCTTGCCCTGCCTTAGGGATCCCCAGAGTGAACTCCTCTTGCTCAGGTCCTGTATGGGGGTTGCTAAGTTGCTTTTTGGGTTACGGACTTGCCAACCCCCCATGATGGATGAAGCGGTGTCATGTTTTGACAAGGGTCTAAGGGAAGCCATTGAAGACATAGTGGTATGTGGGGGGCCTTTTTTTGGTGACCTACAGTGGCGGATGGCGTCTTTGCCGATGCGTATGGGAGAATTAGGGCTCCTCTCTGCGAAGGATGTCGGCATGTATGCAGTCCTGGAACCTTCAAGACCACATCTTACGAAATAGCGGGGTTTTCGGCGCAGACTTGGACTACGTGCAGGCCCTCGAAAAGCTAAATGACTATCTCCCAGGTTTTGATATTGGCGGTTTTTCTAACAAGGACACCCCCCCCCCCAAAGCCTTAGAAAACTTTGGCGAATGCCCTTTTTGGCAAAATCGCTCAGAGCCTGGGTGAAGTTTTTGGTCTATCCCCCCGTCAGAGGGCAGTTATTGAATGCTTGCAAAGCCCCACACCCAGGATTTCCTGACTGTTATCCTGATTGAAGGTCTTGGCCAAAGCATATCCGCTATTGAATACAGGGCCATTCTTAAATATCGTCTGATGATCCCCATGTACCAGGAGGATGAAATCTGTCCGATTTGCCGTAAGGCCTGCCTGGATGAATACGGGGAACATGCGGTGCATTGTAAGGAGTTACCCGGTTTCAAATATCGGCATGATTGGGTTCGAGACATTCTGTGGGACATTTTAAGACGGGCTGGGATCTCAGCAAAAAAGGAGGCCCCTGTGAACTTCCTCTCGGATCCAGCAGAAGGGAGATCCACCCTACGACTAGCAGATCTCCTTGTTTTTGGGTGGGCCGGGGGGAAGCATGCTTGTGTTGACCTGACGGATGTATCTCCGCTAGTTGGGTTGAGGGATAGTGGCTTCGTAGCAGGGCAAGCAGTGCGGAAAGCAGAGGCAAAGAAGGTAGAAAAACATGCTAAAGCCTGCGAGGAGAACCAACACGTTTTTGTACCCTTAGCTTTTGATACCTTTGGCTCATTGGCACAAGAGGCTACCCGTTTCCTGACTAGGGTCCAGCGGGTTATTCATAGTAGTGTCTCGGCTTCAGGTGGGCAGGGTTACGTTTTTAGTAGATTAGGATTTGCTATTCAGAAAGGGGTGACGGCGCAGCTTGTTGCCCGCCTGCCCGTTATCTTGATGTAATTTTCTTTGTCCGGTAATGAAAATTTATATTTTAATTTTCAAATTCAAACACTTATTGTGGGTTATATATGTGTAATTATTTATCATGGGTTGGAGGCCATCACGAACAATGCGTCAAGTATGTAATTTGTAGGGTGAATGAAACGACATCACTGCCACAGTTACCAAAACCGGTTAGTGAATTGGTGTTATGAACAAAGGCGACATTTCATTCTCAATATATAGATTGAGTTTGTTAAAACATGCGTCGATTTTGTATTTTTTTTTTTCATGAATAGTGAATGCAAGATCATTTTGTGTATATTTGTGTATTATCTATTTGTTACAATGAAATGAAATCATATTACGATTTCGCGATCATGCGGTAATTAAACCGTGCACATGTAATTCTCTACTTAAAATTGGCTTTGTATATGATATTAAAAGTTTCCTACGTACCGAAAGTTCAATTGTAGCACTTATGAGATAAATGCAATAGGTGGTAAAGAAAGCATCAGCTAAGAAGCCACCAAGGAGAGCAAGAAGGAAGGCTGTGCCCATAAAATTGCTAACAATATTTGAACATCTTGATGGAGAAAAGTGCATGAATTTTGACAAATAGAGCACTAGGTTGCTTGCATTGGCCAAATATGCCAAATTCTCCAATACCTCCACAACTATATACATCATGTTTTACACAATTAATTAAAAGAGTAAATTAATTAAAGTAAATATAATAATATATATAAAAAACCGTCAACTTTGTATCCTAAAATAATAGTTGACTTACTTAAGACAAAGGCTGCAGCACGTATGCCACCATGTTGACCTTCAATGGCTGGTTTGTTTCTCCAACTGACATACCTGCTGGATTTGCTTATTTGGCATTCTTCATCCTACACAACACATTTAAATAATAAAATTATTCATTAAGCAGAATGTGGTGGTAAAGAAAGCAAAAAGAATAGATGATCATACCATATTGTTTTGCAAACGAGATAATCTTTTTATCTGCTAAGAATATATGTTATGCTAGTTACACTCTTTTGTTTTTGTGGTGACAAAATGAAGATGCATGGCATCCTACTTATATAGGGGCCAGGGTCCAACCCAACTGGAATGGTCTAGACACCTTGAAAGTGATTGCTTGGCCTTTTGTTTCTAACCAAAGAGATTACCTAGCACTAATCAACTAATATTATAATGATGTATTTGAAAAAAAGAAACTTGATCTGATACTTTTAAATTCCAATTAAAGCACGTTTCAACCACTTCACGTAACTGAACTAGCCCTTATCATCATCCATAGTGGTGGAGTGGTGGAGAGGCCTTATGTTCACTTAAGTGATCAAGGGTTCAATTCCCACTTACAACATTATGGTTTGGTATTCGGGTGAAGATCGAATACGGGTGGCGCCGGTTCGAATCTGACGGGCGGCGAGGTTTTACCGAGTTCTATAACACTGTCGTGCCTTCGGGCGGGTGGGGCTCGGGTTTCCGCGCATCGGGAGAAGGCGGGGGCTGCTGGAGGTCGAGTAGTCGATTCTTGGGCACGGCGCCCCGCAAGGGTGGTTGCCACACAGTTGTTCGCCGATCAAAAAAAAAAACTGAACTAGCCCATGGTTATGCTTAAAAGTGAGATTTTATCTAAGAAGTATAAAAAGGAAATTAACACGTGGTGTTTAATTCAAAATTTTAAGCATGGTGTTTATATGGTGTTTATATATGTTAATTTTTTTTTTTTTCATACCATATTATTGAATAATTACATCATACCCAAAGTTTAAAACATTAAGCACTAAATTCCTTCTTACAATATTGTCCCAAAATGTTTTTTTCCTATCTCAAACCATAAGCCCAGTGCCAGCCCTTAGTAGGGGCGAGGCGGGCGACAGCCGTAGGCCCAGAAATCCTGAGGGCTTGAAGTTTGTTAATTTTTTTATATATATATACTTATGTGTATTTTTATCAATTTTTTTTAACATTAACTTATCTAGTAATACCCAAAATCAGTAAACTTTTTAAACCCATCAAAACAAACTCAACTCAAATTGAAATTTAAACAACATAAAAAACAATTTTGTAGGGTGTGGGCCTAATATGCGAGAGGTGGGAAAGCCACATAAAAAACAATTTTGATCATTAAGGTACAATACTTTTACTTTGATTATTTTATAACAATTAATGTCGTATTATGGTTTTTTTATATGTAATGATTGGTTTGAAGTATAGGGTTAGGATCAAATACACAAGATACTTTTTCTAGGAAGGGTGAGAAGGATTATGATCCATTGATCATATATTTGAAGGGTTGAGATTAGTTTGTTTGAAAAAAATAAATAATAAATTAGGGAAAGGGCATAAAAGGAAAACAACATTTGTTGACTTTCTCTCTCCACATGCAATGCACATGTCAAATCTCCCCATCATTTTAAAACGTCTATAACTTTTTCATACGACATTTTTTTTTCAAAAAAATTTCACCATATTAACGAGCGTTTTTTATCTTTAATATGAGTACCACATTGCTACATTAAAATTGAAAAAAAAAATTCGTGCTAAATGGGTTTTTTTTCTCCGTTGTGTCTTCTGCACGTTCATTGTGTTATAGTATGCATGTGTGCTTTATAAATATGTTATTTATGTTTTTTTAGTCTACACATGATTTAACTTTGTCCATTGTGTTTTTAGTATGATTTTAATTGTGTTTTACGCACATGAGTTTTGTATTTAGGTGTACATTGTGTTTTATTATGTTGTTCATTGTGTTTAAGTCTATTATTCATTGTGTTTTAGTCTTCTGTTCATTGTGTCTTTAGAATGTCGTCCATTGTGTTTTATTAGACTGTTCATTGTGTTTTATACCCTATTGTTCATTGCATATTTAATTGGTACTCATTGTGTTTTACATTATCTCCATTGTGTCTTACGCAACTGGGTTTTCAACTTTTTTTTACAAAAGTATTCATTGTGTTTTAATCTTCTGTTCATTGTGTCTTTATTATGTCGTCCATTGTGTTTTACACAATTGGGTTTTTAACCTTTTTTTCAAAAGTATTCATTGTATTTTAGTCTTTTGTTCATTGTGTCTTTCGTATGTCATCCATTGTGTCTTATGCAACTAGTTTTCAACTTTTTTTTTTTTTCAAAAGTATTCATTGTGTTTTAATCTTCTATTCATTGTATCTTTAGTATGTCGTCCATTGTGTTTTACTAGACTCTTGATTGTGTTTTATACCCTATATTTAATTGGTGTTCATTGTGTTTTACATTCCATTGTGTCTTACGCAAGTGGGTTTTGAAAAAAAATTTTCAAAAGTATAGCAATATGGTACTCATATTAAAGATAAAAAGACGCTCAATTTTATGGTATAATTTTTTTTTAAAAACGGATGACGTATAAAAAAGATACGGGCATTTAAAAATGAAGGTGGAAATGGCATGTGACTTGCATGTGCATATGTTTTTGACAAAATTACCCCTCCCACTTGTTAATCCTTTGGACACATGTCATTTTCTAGTGGCTTCTCACCCTTCTCATTTTTTGTAGCCTTTGTAAAATAACCCAACCCTTGAAGTATATGGGTCTAGCTTATTTGTAGTGGCTCCAAACTCAAAATATTTTTACATTTCTCAGATACGGCCCTGTATAAGCCTATATATACATAGCATGACTATTAGTCTAGTTATAGATAGACTACTAGAAATTTGGGCTCCTACGGCTGTATTTACGGTCACAAATAACCTTTTACGATCGAAAATGTAGTGACACAAACCTTATGGATAATCCAATTTTGCAACCACTTTGCTACCGTGGATAATTTTGCTATTGTCTTTTGGTCACATCTTGCAACGAATTTGTGACCACTCTTACATTTATATTTTGTTTTTGTTTTGATTTGAATTCATTAATAAAATTTGTATCTATATATAATAAACTAAATGGTGTGACACATGGCACTAAGAGCATTCACATCCCCTCCACCAAATTTTCTTCATCAAATTACACTAAAAATCGCTACTTCATCCTTAAAGCATCCCTCTTCTAATTAAAATAATAATACATTTTCATACTTTTATCATTATATTTTCTCTCTCCTCACTCACAACCGCTTATAAAAATATTAAAATATATATAGGGTTGAACAGTAGTTTTTCATATATAGGGGTGAAAAGTGGTTTCTCTAAATATTTTCCCTCTCATCCACTCACACCCACCCGTATAATTTGAGGGAACCCCTCACATAATTTGGTTCCCGGGTTGTGAATGCTCTAAGTGATGCATTTCTTCCCTTTATTTCCCTCTAATGGGCTGTTTGGTTGATTAAGTGTTGAATCATTAAGATGTCTGAATGGTTAGGAGGTCTAAATGGTTAAGTGCTGAATCATTAAGTTGGACCTCTTAATGGTTATTTTTCTTGTCTCACATTGGTAGAAAAACCTCATTAAGGTTCAGCCTAATTCGGTGCTTAATGGTTCAGCAACATCCCAAGTCTTAATGGTTCGGCCTTAACCATTCCATTCAGAAGCTGAAACAAATGCGCTGAATGCTAAATCATTCAGCGTTGAATAGGTTCAGAGCCTCACTAAGAGGATTACCAAACAGCCCCTAAAAGTCTTTTTCTCTCTCATGTTCTCTCACAATTTTTAAACTTTAACAACTTTTATATACGACATTTAAAAATACACCAAATTAATACGCGTTGTATTATCTTTTCAACGAATACCATAGTGTTATACAAAAAACATAATAAAAATAGATTTTTAGTGAGTTTTTGTTCATACAATAACCCAAATTAAACCAATATACTAATCTTTATTATTTTGTTTACTATATAATAAATACAAATCTTATAATTATCCCAATTCTCTCATATGAAATAATACTATTAAATAATACTATTAAATCATAATTTCATGTTTATCTCTTATTATTAATATTTATTTTCTTAACTAATTCTTTTTATATATTCACTTATTAAAAACCATTTAATATTTTATTGATCCTACCTCCTGTAATATTAAATTTTCTAACCTATTAATAAATAAAAAAATAAAAAAATGTTATAACTCATGTGATACACAATTTTTAATGAAATATTTACACTAAATGAACTGTAAATTTGATACACAACGTTTCTAAGAAAACTACACTTTAAAAACCACCACCGCAATCGCGCTCTATAATTGTTGCTTCTGGCAGTGTTGCCCATCCAAACATACATTCTCCCTTTAATATATTTTTATTCTTATTCATATGATTAAAACTATTGTTATTTCATACTATAATACATTAATTTCTATACTATATAATAACACACATTTTATCACTAAATAAGACAATCTCTAATGCTAAGGGTGCCCTTAGGCGTCCTTAGTTGCCTAGTCAGCTGCCACATCATATCCTTACAAATCCTTAAAAACATCACTTTTAGGTTGTCTTCAATGCGCATGTAAATCCGGCGCCCGTAGCCACTTTTCTGACGTGGACAGTGAGGTGGAAGAGAGAGGGACGACCGTCGCCCGTCGGCAACGGCACGCCCTTGGAGGACAGAGACGAGGATTGTGAGCGGGGGAGGTGGGCCATGGCTTCGACACCCGTTGCAGAGGAGCGGGAGGACGGACGGGCAGGTTGAGTTGGCACCGGGCAAGGGAGGACGGGCGGTGACTGTAACATCGCGAAATTTTTCCAAATTTTATTATAAAAGCCCTTATGTTTGTTACATAAATGTGCCTAAGTCTCTATCATCCTACCTCATAACTTATATATATATATATATATAATATATATATAAAGGTTTAATAATAATAATAATAATAATAATAATAATAATAATAATAATAATAATAATAATAATAACTAATATAATGGTTGATCTAAACCAAGCCTTCAAACAAAAACAACCCAAGCCCACTTCTGATAGCCCATGATTTCAGCAGGCCCAACAGTGACCCAGCCCAAGAAACTAAGCCCACTACCCCCTCCTTCCCTTTTCAGTTTTATAAAAAAAAATAATGTTAGGGACGGGGATCGAACCCGGGTCCCTAACCGGTTCAACATACAAATCCACACAACCAGCTGCTCTAGCCTTGAAACTTGTTTCAATAAGGGTACATTATAATTATATCATGATTTAAAACCATCTCAGTTGACTTGGAAAGTCAACTGAGATCCACGAACTTACCAAAATCATCAGCCTTAACTCGTGATTTATCTATGAATGGCATCATGACACAATTACCGGCCTTTTATGACTCAGACACACGACAATTGTCAATCAATTGTTTCCAATTTTGATTATTAACGCGTCAACTTTAAAGACGAAGTCAAACATTTCCAATTCAATGATCTAGACATTAACACTATAAATTGGGCATCAGTGGACCATCACAAGTCGCCGAACATCCTCTTCCAACCCCCAATTTCTACATTAAATCTGTTTTTCTAGTGTTATTGATCGCGTTTTTGACCTTGGGCTTGACCGACCAATTCGTATCTTAATCGTGATTGTAAGTGTGATTTTTGTTATGGGTTTCAATTATCGGAACTTACACAACATTAACCCCATGATTAATTGGGTTAATGTTGTGTGATTGTATCGATTGCAAATCTAGGGCTCGTATGGTGAATTGGGGAAGAACACGTATGTTATTTATATTAAATAAACTAAAACCAAACACAACCACTGGTCTGGACCAGGTGGTTCTGTCTGGTGCCTTCTGTACAAGCCACGCGGGTTCGAGTCCCGGCTGTGGCACACCTTTTTCTTTATTTTGTTTTTAATCAAATCAATTATATATAATACTTATAATCTTATAAATTCATTTTAAAATGCTAAAACATTTTTAAAAATTCTACAAAAATTATTTTGTATTAACCTGATGAAAAGGTTTAACCCATAATTTTTAGTTTTCAAAAATTTATTTATTTAATATATATAATAATTAAATCAAGTTTATTCTATTATATTTATAAAATTCTATTAAAATATCAAAACAATCATATAAATTTCCACAAAAATTATTCTGAGTTTTTATAACAATAAACTTTTCTGAAATGATTTTTATTTCAGAAAAATCATTTATTTAATATTTTTAATCAATTTTTGTTAGTTTTAATCATAATTAAATCATAATAAATTCAATTTTTAATATTTTTGCACCAAAATTTTATACAAATTATTTCTGAATATTTACAACAGAAATATAATTTTTAAACT
Organism: Ambrosia trifida; assembly: GCA_028751855.1. Classification (NCBI taxonomy): domain Eukaryota; kingdom Viridiplantae; phylum Streptophyta; class Magnoliopsida; order Asterales; family Asteraceae; genus Ambrosia; species Ambrosia trifida. The sequence continues at coordinate 100,461,495 of CM054124.1, read as the reverse complement.
GATAATTCTTTAATTTTAGTATTTTTAAATATTAAAGTTAAATTTTGACAATTTGTAATAAATAGATTTAATAATCTATTTTAAAGAAAATAATTTTACAAAAATTATTTTTATACTTTAAACACATTATTGTGACCATCTTAAATTCAAATATTATAAAAAGATTTTGTTTATTTATTTACTAAAATTCTCTCAATTATCAAACATTTTTAATATTAATCAAACAAGCATTTATCCCCAAATTCGAAGCCCTAGAACATATACATTTGTAGACTAGATAGACTTAGACATATTTATTACCTTATTATAGGGTGATACTTGACACATTTGGGCAACACCACTATTCAATTTTTCAACAGATATAACATTTTGCTAAGGTGAGTTTTAAATAGCCCCTTTTCTATTTATCACCATTTTTGGGGTGAAACATGTTACAACATCATTTATGCAATTCAATCATCAACGTGTCTATGTGTTTTTCTATGTTGCATTATGTCTTGAACATGACTAGGGTAAGCACAATTCTAGCATAAACATTGATCAACCGACGGTATACATTGATAGATCTATTGGACTGACAATCCCACCCGGATACGTGCCTCCTACAAAGGTAGCGTGGGTGTTTGTTACTGCAATATATACGAGTGAACCATGAGCGTATGGGATGTACCACAATACAACAGTCACAAGGGTTGATTATGCACTCGATTTACTTCTAGTATGTTTTCACATATGGACTAGATTTGCCATGACACATGAATTGCACAACAATTTTATCCGATTATCAAAACCTATGTAATTCTCACCAACTTTTGTTGACCCAAAATATTTTCAACTTAACATGTTTCAGGTTCTACTTGCTTGAAGATTTGAATTAATGCTTGAAGATGTGTGTATAGTTTTTATTCAATTTGATGTACGAATTCTTGTAGAACAATTGTATGTAATTTATTTAAATCATATAATGAAATTTATTATTTACCATGAGCTACTGAACAATCATCAATACGTGACATCCCGATGTTTCCGCCATCGGTTGGGGTGTTACAGATTGGTATCAGAGCCATGGTTATAGGGAATTAGGTTATTAGAAAAATAATCTAGTCTATAACCATAGGATTTAACCAGTACTTGCTTCTTTTACTTGCTATTCTCTATCTCCCTCCTACTTCTTATCCCTACTTTCATCCATACAAGAAGGTTGCTCTCCATCACTGGATCTACTCTTAGACTAATAGGACAAATTCCTCAGGCTTAGCCTGAACCACCTTGAGATCTCGTCGAAGCTCTAGATTTTAATAACGAACACGTGCAATCTGGAAGGGTGAACGTCTGTATTCTGAGTCTTCTGTCTAGGCTGGCATTGCGCATATATCCCAATCAGACGAGGGACCCGGATGCCTACCTGAGAATTCTCGGGATGAGTGTTCACTTATAGGCTAAAGCATGTCTTCATATGTTATTAGAATTCAGAATCTTTGATAAGTCAACGTTTTCGTTTATTCATTTTAATTAATGAATAAATGATTACATTCCTTATATTACCTCATTCATGTCTTATTAAACTTTCATTGTGTCTCTTACAGATCATGCCTCCACGTCGCAGCGCTCGTCTTAACAGTGGTGACAATCATGATGAAGGGAGTAGCAATCACAACCATAACCATGACACTAACCACAACAACAACAACAACAACAACAATGGTGTCGATGCCCAACTGGCTGCAATCATTTCTCAACAAATGGCGTAGTAAATCGCAACTCTGGTTCCCAACTTACTAGCTCAAGTCATCCAGTTAAACGGCAACGGGAACGGTAACGGCAACGGGAATGGAAATGGAAACCACAACGGGAATGGGAATGGTCTTCTAGCCTGCACTCTCAAGCACTTTAATTCCTGTAATCCCCCAAAGTTCAGTGGAGAAGAAGGAGCTACAGGACTCCTACAATGGTTTGAGGGTATTGAGAATACCTTCATTAACAGTGAGTGCCCCGACAATTTTAAAGTCCGTTATGCCATGAGTGTTCTTCACAAACGAGCACTCACCTGGTGGAATGAGGAAAAGCGCACCCGTGGAGCTGAAGCTGCACTGGCCTTAACTTGGGATCAAGCTAAAGGCATTATGAAGGCAGAGTTCTGCCCTCGTAATGAAATCAAGAAGCTGGAAGATGAGTTTCATGATCTTGCTCAAGATAGTGGAGAAAACCTTGCTTACAACACTCGTTTTCACGAACTTAGCCTACTGCTACCCCACAAGGTCACCCCCTTGCCTATTGCAATCGAAAAATACATTGGTGGCTTACCAATGCAGATTCAAGACACGGTGTGGGGAAGGAACCCTGCTACTTTGGAGGAAACAAAGCATTTGGCTGCCACCCTAACAGATAACCATGTGAAGGCAGGAACCCTGACTCGTAAAGGGGAAAAGAAAAAGGATACTCCCCAACCTGCCGTTGATATCAAAACTGAGGCCTCAACCAACGGAAAGTGCAAGGTCAGGAATTTTGCAATAGACACCACTGTCCCACCCAACAAGAAACGATACAACGGGAACAAACCTAAGTGTGATACCTGCCAGTATCACCACCCAACCCAAGTTCCCTGCCGACAGTGCACCAATTGTCAAAGGTATGGGCATCTTGCGGATGCTTGTCGAATCCCTGCTACAAACGCTCTTGATGCTCCAAATAACCCCGCTAAACACCATCCAGCTACTTAACAGCAAACCCCACCATTTGAATGATGTCTACCTATTTAAATTCTATGTATTGACACTTTTTGATTCAAGTAATAAAATTCAAGTATTATCATAACATCTGGGTGCATGCTTGTTTGAATGTGAACTAATTGCTTGATGTGTTGCAAAACACATCTCTTTTCCCGTGTATTTTGTATATTATTTGGTCAAGTTTTTATTCGTTTCGTGTCATTTTTATTATGTATTTATTATTTTAATTATTTTGTAGGTGTTCGTGTGAAATGAGCTCAAAACGAAAGAATTTTAAACAAGGCACGAACACTTGAGAGGAGGTGGTCATGGACGTTGGAGCGCAAACGAGGAATTTTAGTCGAGCCAAGAACACCCGAGTCAAGAACATGAGCCAACATATAATAATAATAATAATAATAATAATAATAATAATAATAAAATAAAAAAAACAAAAAAAAAACATATTTCACTTGGGCTTGTGGCCCAAGCAAAACAAAACGTGGAGGGCACATCATTATTTGACAATATCATCACACTAGATTATACCCTGGGAGCGTCCCGGGTTAGAGAAAATTTAATATGATACATCAATCTATCTATCTATATATATAAAAGAAAACGTATATGCTGACGTGGCGTGCAATGGATGCCTCAACCTTCCCTTGAGAGTGCCACGTGGCATCATAATGGAGAGTTTTTGGTGTTTTTGAATTATTTTCTTTTTTAATTAAATTGAGTTATTTTAGGAAAAAAATAATTTAAAAATAAATTTAAAATTTTCTCTCTCATATTTCCTCCCATAATTTTTAAACGTTTATATCTTTTATATACTGGATTTTTTAAAGAAAAAAATTACACCAAATTAACAAGAGTTTTATTATCTTTCCAACGAGTACCATAGTGCTATATAAAAAACGGAGAAAAAATCGACTATTTTTTGTGGAGTTTCGTTCATACGGGAAAAAAACATACAAAGTGTTCATGTTATCACGTAAAATTAGATTTTGTGGGGAATATGAGTTATTACTCATTAGAATACTATGAACATGCAATGCTTGAGAGATTTTGTGGTTAGTTAACTTGAGCCAGTTGCAATAGGTTATCACGTAAAATTAGATTTTTCAACCCCGGGACCCTCCCGGGGTAATCAGCTAGTTTTACATATGAAATAGACTAATGCATAACTCTAATATTAATATCTAACCTAAAACAAATTAACAATGTACAACTCTAATGCTAACACATAACCTAAAAGAATGTAGAACTTTAATGTAACTCTAATATTAACACCTATCCTAAAGACTAAACAAATGTACAACTCTAACATACTAATATTGATACATAACTTAAAACAACGTATAACTTTATTAACCTAATCGGCTCTGGTTGAAAAAAAAATTCATATTTACTGATTTAAACATAATTAGTGACTTGTCTATACATGATTAATGATTTATCTAAACACTTTGTGTTTTTGTTCCTGTATGAACAAAACCCCACAAAAAAATTTCTCCGTTTTTTATATAGCACTATGGTATTCGTTGGAAAGATAATAAAACGCTCGTTAATTTGGTGTAATTTTTTTCTTTAAAAAATCTCGTATATTAAAGATATTAACGTTTAAAAATTACGGGAGGAAACATGAGGGTGAAAAATCAAATTTTGTTTTTAAATTATTTTTTCCTAAAATATCTCAATGCCACATGGGATGACACATGGCACACTCAAGGAAGAGAATGCCTCTTTGAATGCCATGTCATCAAAATGGCTTTGGTTTATTATATGTATAGATATAACATCACAACAACGGCATATTATAATAAAAGGGGGATTGAACAATATTGAAACAAATATCAGCCGCCAAGAAGTAGGTGTAGGAGATCGCACAGCAACTTCTAAAAGGGATAGAGGTTAATAAAGGCCAGGAAGGCTCGGGTCAAGACTAGAGCTACGGGTTCGACTATTAAAAATTTTAGTTTTTATATTTATTTATTTCGTGTTCATGAATATTGAGACCATGATTAATTTTTATGTTGAACCTTTGTTTTTATTGTTTTTCATCATTATGAGTAGCTAAATCTTGAACCACTACCTAGGTTATATGATGAATGCATGTTAATTTTATAACTTTCGGTTTATGGATTATTTTTGAATGGTTAATGTTTTGGTAAAAGTTTAGTTGGTGTTTATTATGATGTGTGTGCGTACTTAGGTCTAATTTATTATCTTTGATAGTTCCATAAACGTCTTAGTGAATGTCTTTCATGTTTGGATGTTTATTAGGGTTACCTGCTTGGTGCTTGTAGCTTAGTTTATGGTTTTGGTACCGAAAGCCATAGGAACTTGATTAGAGAATTTAGAGGACTTAAGTATTCTTCCATTCTTGAGACCGGGAGGTGATGGAATGTTGGGTTGTCTAGAGCTTTAGGTGTTAGGTTGTGGGTGAGACCGGGAGGTGATCCTATCCTAGTTGTCTTTAGTTTCTTGCAATTCCAAGTCATAGTTAACCCAATTAAATTACTCCTTTACATCTTCGGGTGTATTGTGATTAGAGAGACCGGGAGGTGATCGAGTCATTAGAGTACCTTTACATTCTTAGTGAGGTGAGACCGGGAGGTGATCCGAGCTAGATAACCAGTGTTTTATTCTTTAGGATTCTTTGGGGTGTGTTGGTGAGACCGGGAGGAGATCTAGCACGTCTTAGGGTTTCTTAAGTTATCTTTAGAATCTGGTAGCCATTCAGTTTTCCATTACCGAGAGTTGTGAGTTTGCATGTAGCATTCTTGGCCTAGGTAGTTGCCTTCCTATCCTGATATTCTCCTCAATTATCCTTGCTGTCTATTTATCTTATTTACTTTATTTATTTTATTTTAATTAATTATTTACAAAAATCAAAAATCAACTTTTAAAACCAATTTAGTTTAAGTCTTAGTCGAGTCTAGTTTTGTTTTCTATTAGTGTCATGTGGGTTCGATACTCGGACTTACTTAGTCTGTACTACATTGATAGGTACACTTGCCCGTCGTGTTGTCTAGTTTAGTTGAGTCTGTTTTATATTACTAGGTGTCTAGGTTAGGTATTTATTTTTAGACCATACATAGCACATCAAGTTTTTGGCGCCGTTGCCGGGGACACTTGGCGATTGCGAAACCAGCTTTAATTAGGACTTCACTGATTAATTGGTCTTATTTGAGTCTTTTTGGTTTTAGTGTGTCTAGAGAGTCTTAGGCTTTTATTTTCTTTTTGCGTGCTTGTGTGTTGAGTCAGTTCTTGTTTTTATTTTTTTGTGTGTTTTTGTGTCTTTTTCTTTTGTGTGATTTATTTTTATTTTTTTATATATATATCTGGTGCCCGTGATCGTGTTTTTTTTAGTGTCTGTATGCAGTGATGGCAGGAAGAAAGACTGTAGCAGACCATATTCGGGAGAACGGCCCAAGTTTCACTGTGTGGTGCGAGATTTGTGGGGAACCCCATCCAACTCAGTTTTGTCGTTATTCATCGGGGTACTCCACAGATTATTATGACAGTTATCACCCGCACTCATATGAGAGAGATTCAAGCGCAGCCTTGTTGGAAAGCCATAGAGCATTAATGGAAACATGTAGTCGATACTATGGATGGCAAAGGATTGAAGAAGAGAAGCCGAAGGAGCTGTCCACTCTGGATATTCTTGAAAGACAGACGAAGGAACTTCTTCGTCAGATGGAAGAACAGAGGATCAAAGAAGAGAGCAAAAGAGCTGAGGCTGAAGCACGAAGAAAAGAGATGCTGCAGTTAAATTGTGAAATAAATAATAATACTACTCAAACTAATTTTTTTCTTGTAGGTCTCTCTCATGACACACAAGATGAAGAAGAGATAGCTAAACATCTCACTCCAAAGCCGGAGACGTTAATGGACAATTCAGTCCCACCTCTGGTTCAACAAGAAGTGAATTACTATTGGAGTGATGATGAGGGGGACAAAGAGGATTTTGATGTGATGGAGGGTCCCCCGATACCAGCTAGGTATATTGAAGAGGAGGAAGAGATGGAGGCTATCAGTGACGAGGATTTTCTTAGATATTTTTGTCCGCCTCAATACATCGAGCCATTTGAGGAGGAAGACGTGGCCATGGAAGATGAGCAAGTAGTTGAAGCAACCATTCCATCTCATCAGGTTGATGATTGCCGGCCCGTACAGGCATTGGATGTTACACTGCCACCACCACCACCACGGGAGAAGGCTAGTGATTACATGGGCAAAGAGTACACGCCACGATTCAGATTTGGCCCAGGTAAGTCAAGAATTAGGTGGCCCGACCCGTTTGAATTTTTCAAACGTCTTTCTAACTTCACTAGTTGTTTCTTGATGAACAATGGTGAACGAAAAGAATTAAACGGGTTGGATATGGGACTGATAAAATATAAGCCACCTGATTGAAACTGCATGAAAACCCAGTTGTAGAGTTTGTAATATGTTTGAATTTTCTTTGTATTTTGTTATTATTTTTGTTTTTGAGTCTTTTTGCAGGTTTTCGTGTTTTTTTTAGGCATGGAAAATTACACCATGATCGGATTGGGATTTTTGGTGGAGGTTTGGGTAATAAAAGAAATTTTTTCTAAACATTAAATTTGATTAACTTTTTGTGAAAAAAGGTTCTTCGTGTAATGCGAGGAGCCTGGGCTGACCTGTTCGCTATACACGAATAGTAATTACCCCGGAAAGTTATATTTTATTCGCTCGCGACGCGCGTTGAGATCACCAGTGTCCTTCACGTTGCGCGAGTTAATTAGAAAAATTTATTTTCCACCCTATTTTCTTCTACCACCACTCACCGCCATTTCACCACATGTTTTACCATCATCCACCACATTCCACCATCTTGCCTTTCAAGTACGTTTCCTGCATTTTTTGTATATTGATTCGGTTGAGTCTGTACATTATTTTTAGAGTCTTCTATTTTATTTTTGAGTCAGTTTTCTCTTAACCCACTTTGGGGATATCTTTCCTTCAAGTGTGGGGATGATGGAGAGAGTCAGTTTTGAGTCATTGGTTTGTCTAATATATTTTATTGCAGGTTTGGATCTAGCCACCCGTACTCAATCTCCATTCGGGTGGGGACGATCCAACAATTATTTAAGGCAACCATTTGTTTTTGTATTTTCCTTTTAGTTTTTATTTGTCAGGTTTGAGTCAAAGGTCGCGAATGAAATGCTATACGGCCTGGTTTAGAAGGACAGCTTCAGATCGCTTGCAGCTACATCGCTTATATCCAGGGGAGTCTGTTCCTTTTTGTTGTATTTTTTTTATTTCTACTTTATTTTATTCTACTCTCACATTGAGGACAATGTGTCGTTCAAGTGTGGGGATGGAAACTTCGTTTTATTTTTAGGTAGTTTGAGTCATAAAATTTTAAAAATCCAAAAAAAATTGAAAAAAAAATTGAAAAATGTCCCTGATTTTTTGTGCATTTTATATAGAAAATGATAGTAAAATTGTGATTTTTGGTTTTCAAAATATTATATATATGAGAATATAAATAGATTGAAAGCGTGTTTGCTTAAGATGTGTCGGTAGGCCCAGCTAGCTTTGAAAGGTCGCATGATTGTTTTAATATACCTTAATAATCATTATATCTTGTGGGTTCTCATCTTAGGAGAAACGGTAGAACTGAAACCGCTGATAGTAATTAGAGGTACCACTGTAGGTTGAAAGCCCATATGTATTATTAATTAAATGGCACACTTGATCCTTTTTATGAGAATAAATCCAGTGAAAAGTGGCGCCCGCAAAAAAAAAAAAATCCACATGTCCATCAATTGAGCTAGACCCCCCCCCCCCAAAAAAAAAAAAAAAAAAAAACTGAAGCCTCTGATCGAAACTCCCTCGAGGCCAAGTTGAAAAAAATACCGAAGCTCATGCTGTCGCTCTTGGGGATAGTGACTCTGATTGAGACAACCTCTGGGTTAGGTATGAAAAAAAAATGTGTCTAAGCTCATAAACTTCATCCATCATCCATCTTAAATTTAATTTCTAATACATTAGGGAGTTTAGTTTGCAGTGGTTGGTAAATCTATATGGTTTAGCCTTTGCCTTGAAAGCTTGAGGTGGGATTAGGTGAAGCCGGATATCTTGAGTGTGAGACCCATAGATTGATTGAAAATATAAACTTAATTGCTTTACATGATTGGGGCCTGATTAGCTGGTGGTTGGGTTTAGGTGGACAACAATACCGACAGTTTTGGTTGATGCGTGATTAGATCTCAATTAATGAACCTAATAGTTTTTGAAACCAAGAGTCCTGATTATGATTCCATTGCAGTCTTTTTCGGGGACGAAAAAGGTTTAAGTGTGGGGATGTTTGATGTGTTGCAAAACACATCTCTTTTCCCGTGTATTTTGTATATTATTTGGTCAAGTTTTTATTCGTTTCGTGTCATTTTTATTATGTATTTATTATTTTAATTATTTTGTAGGTGTTCGTGTGAAATGAGCTCAAAACGAAAGAATTTTAAACAAGGCACGAACACTTGAGAGGAGGTGGTCATGGACGTTGGAGCGCAAACGAGGAATTTTAGTCGAGCCAAAAACACCCGAGTCAAGAACATGAGCCAACATATAATAATAATAATAATAATAATAATAATAATAATAATAATAATAATAATAATAAAATAAAATAAACAAAAAAAAAACATATTTCACTTGGGCTTGTGGCCCAAGCAAAACAAAACGTGGAGGGCACATCATTATTTGACAATATCATCACATATAACATCACAACAACGGCATATTATAATAAAAGGGGGATTGAACAATATTGAAACAAATATCAGCCGCCAAGAAGTAGGTGTAGGAGATCGCACAGCAACTTCTAAAAGGGATAGAGGTTAATAAAGGCCAGGAAGGCTCGGGTCAAGACTAGAGCTACGGGTTCGACTATTAAAAATTTTAGTTTTTATATTTATTTATTTCGTGTTCATGAATATTGAGACCATGATTAATTTTTATGTTGAACCTTTGTTTTTATTGTTTTTCATCATTATGAGTAGCTAAATCTTGAACCACTACCTAGGTTATATGATGAATGCATGTTAATTTTATAACTTTCGGTTTATGGATTATTTTTGAATGGTTAATGTTTTGGTAAAAGTTTAGTTGGTGTTTATTATGATGTGTGTGCGTACTTAGGTCTAATTTATTATCTTTGATAGTTCCATAAACGTCTTAGTGAATGTCTTTCATGTTTGGATGTTTATTAGGGTTACCTGCTTGGTGCTTGTAGCTTAGTTTATGGTTTTGGTACCGAAAGCCATAGGAACTTGATTAGAGAATTTAGAGGACTTAAGTATTCTTCCATTCTTGAGACCGGGAGGTGATGGAATGTTGGGTTGTCTAGAGCTTTAGGTGTTAGGTTGTGGGTGAGACCGGGAGGTGATCCTATCCTAGTTGTCTTTAGTTTCTTGCAATTCCAAGTCATAGTTAACCCAATTAAATTACTCCTTTACATCTTCGGGTGTATTGTGATTAGAGAGACCGGGAGGTGATCGAGTCATTAGAGTACCTTTACATTCTTAGTGAGGTGAGACCGGGAGGTGATCCGAGCTAGATAACCAGTGTTTTATTCTTTAGGATTCTTTGGGGTGTGTTGGTGAGACCGGGAGGAGATCTAGCACGTCTTAGGGTTTCTTAAGTTATCTTTAGAATCTGGTAGCCATTCAGTTTTCCATTACCGAGAGTTGTGAGTTTGCATGTAGCATTCTTGGCCTAGGTAGTTGCCTTCCTATCCTGATATTCTCCTCAATTATCCTTGCTGTCTATTTATCTTATTTACTTTATTTATTTTATTTTAATTAATTATTTACAAAAATCAAAAATCAACTTTTAAAACCAATTTAGTTTAAGTCTTAGTCGAGTCTAGTTTTGTTTTCTATTAGTGTCATGTGGGTTCGATACTCGGACTTACTTAGTCTGTACTACATTGATAGGTACACTTGCCCGTCGTGTTGTCTAGTTTAGTTGAGTCTGTTTTATATTACTAGGTGTCTAGGTTAGGTAGTTATTTTTAGACCATACATACAAATCCACACAACCAGCTGCTCTAGCCTTGAAACTTGTTTCAATCAGGGTACATTATAATTATATCATGATTTAAAACCATCTCAGTTGACTTGGAAAGTCAACTGAGATCCACGAACTTACCAAAATCATCAGCCTTAACTCGTGATTTATCTATGAATGGCATCATGACACAATTTCCGGCCTTTTATGACTCAGACACACGACAATTGTCAATCAATTGTTTCCAATTTTGATTATTAACGCGTCAACTTTAAAGACGAAGTCAAACATTTCCAATTCAATGATCTAGACATTAACACTATAAATTGGGCATCAGTGGACCATCACAAGTCGCCGAACATCCTCTTCCAACCCCCAATTTCTACATTAAATCTGTTTTTCTAGTGTTATTGATCGCGTTTTTGACCTTGGGCTTGACCGACGAATTCGTATCTTAATCGTGATTGTAAGTGTGATTTTTGTTATGGGTTTCAATTATCGGAACTTACACAACATTAACCCCAGGATTAATTGGGTTAATGTTGTGTGATTGTATCGATTGCAAATCTAGGGCTCGTATGGTGAATTGGGGAAGAACACGTATGTTATTTATATTAAATAAACTAAAACCAAACACAACCACTGGTCTGGACCAGGTGGTTGTGTCTGGTGCCTTCTGTACAAGCCACGCGGGTTCGAGTCCTGGCTGTGGCACACCTTTTTCTTTATTTTGTTTTTAATCAAATCAATTATATATAATACTTATAATCTTATAAATTCATTTTAAAATGCTAAAACATTTTTAAAAATTCTACAAAAATTATTTTGTATTAACCTGATGAAAAGGTTTAACCCACAATTTTTAGTTTTCAAAAATTTATTTATTTAATATATATAATAATTAAATCAAGTTTATTCTATTATATTTATAAAATTCTATTAAAATATCAAAACAATCATATAAATTTCCACAAAAATTATTCTGAGTTTTTATAACAATAAACTTTTCTGAAATGATTTTTATTACAGAAAAATCATTTAGTTAATATTTTTAATCAATTTTTGTTAGTTTTAATCATAATTAAATCATAATAAATTCAATTTTTAATATTTTTGCACCAAAATTTTATACAAATTATTTCTGAATATTTACAACAGAAATATAATTTTTAAACTGATAATTCTTTAATTTTAGTATTTTTAAATATTAAAGTTAAATTTTGACAATTTGTAATAAATAGATTTAATAATCTATTTTAAAGAAAATAATTTTACAAAAATTATTTTTATACTTTAAACACATTATTGTGACCATCTTAAATTCAAATCTTATAAAAAGATTTTGTTTATTTATTTACTAAAATTCTCTCAATTATCAAACATTTTTAATATTAATCAAACAAGCATTTATCCCCAAATTCGAAGCCCTAGAACATATACATTTGTAGACTAGATAGACTTAGACATATTTATTACCTTATTATAGGGTGATACTTGACACATTTGGGCAACACCACTATTCAATTTTTCAACAGATATAACATTTTGCTAAGGTGAGGTTTACATAGCCCCTTTTCTATTTATCACCATTTTTTGGGTGAAACATGTTACAACATCATTTATGCAATTCAATCATCAATGTGTCTATGTGTTTTTCTATGTTGCATTATGTCTTGAACATGACTAGGGTAAGCACAATTCTAGCATAAACATTGATCAACCGACGGTATACATTGATAGATCTATTGGACTGACAATCCCACCCGGATACGTGCCTCCTACAAAGGTAGCGTGGGTGTTTGTTACTGCAATATAAATGAGTGAACCATGAGCGTATGGGATGTACCACAATACAACAGTCACAAGGGTTGATTATGCACTCGATTTACCTCTAGTATGTTTTCACATATGGACTAGATTTGCCATGACACATGAATTGCACAACAATTTTATCCGATTATCAAAACCTATGTAATTCTCACCAACTTTTGTTGACCCAAAATATTTTCAACTTAACATGTTTCAGGTTCTACTTGCTTGAAGATTTGAATTAATGCTTGAAGATGTGTGCATAGTTTTTATTCAATTTGATGTACGAATTCTTGTAGAACAATTGTATGTAATTTATTTAAATCATATAATGAAATTTATTATTTACCATGAGCTACTGAACAATCATCAATACGTGACATCCCGATGTTTCCGCCATCGGTTGGGGTGTTACAGTGACTGCGTTGGAGACGGTCTTACCTCCAACCATACAACCATCTTTACATATCATTACATTTTCCATATCATCACCTATCTTTACACATCTGTAACACCCCAACCGATGGCGGAAACATCGAGGTGTCACGTAGTGACGATTGCTCAATAGCTCATGGTACTAAAGTGTAAATTTGAATACATTGAATTAAATAGTTTATTACATTGAAAGGAAAAAAAATACAAAGTACAATGATTCTAAAGCGTCAAGTCTAACTAGATTACAATGAAATCAAAGCTTAAATATAAATCCAAAAGCTTAAAAGAAACGTCTCAATAATAACCTGAAACATGTACGAAAATAGTATATGTCAATACAAAAATGTATTGGTGAGCATACCCTGTTTGAATACATATAGTAGAAGAAGTGTTTCGCAATTCACGTGTCATACTGTCTACAATTTAGTGTTCAAGCTGTGTACAAATGCTACCCAAAATCAAACCTTTTGTTCAATGAATCAAGAGTCACATATATATAGTATTCGCTCATAGTAGGCGATGAATAATCGTTCACACATAACAATAATTAAGTACTATTTTATTGTTATGCTAGGCCGCCCAGCGGTTAATGATTAAGGTCATAAGTACACACTATCAACGAATCAACAAGTAAAACACATACAAGAATTGCGATTGTGAATATAGAATAAACCATGATTAAGTGAGTGAAGTAATAAGCGTACATGAATCACCCCAAAAGTGTAAAACATGAAAAGGGGAAAGATATACTCACCTTAAGGCTTGCATAGATTCTAGAGTTCTTGATTTAAGTATGGGTGCTTAATGTTGTGACCCTTAAGACGGTCGGTCCGGAATTGGCAAAGTGTTATAATGTCTTTCTCAAAATTAGGACAACCTATATATAGATATTATTCGAGATTAGGATTGCGAAAATGAGTTGAGATGATTTGTGTTTATGGTATATTTTGTTTTAAGCACAAATACTAACTTCATATGATATAGTATAAACGTAAATTCTAAAAAGAATTATTTATAATAGTAATTCAAATTGATTAGTTATGTAAACAAAATAACAATATTAGCTAAAATTAAGTGACTTGCTCGTAAAGTTCCGAATAGGTGATTACAACAAACAAATATTTATTTATACATTAGTATGTAAAATAACATTAGTATAGTTGTGTCAATATAAAACTTAATATTTTATTTATACCAAAATAATAATAATAATAATAATAATATTTTTAACTTCTCAAACTTTGTATAAATAGATCTAGGATTACAATACTTGAGATATGATACAATTCATTTGCACAAACGATCATTTTAAACAATTTGTTAATATATGAATCTGTGGTTCGTTTAACAAAAGTGCAAATACTTTTACTAAAAAAAACTAGCAAAACTGTAAATATTTTAGGTGGCTCTTCCGAAGTCACCGTCTTTGTGTATTGGTTTAGTAAAAAAAAAACGACTTAAAACGGAACCACAATTATTTTGGAATAATAAGAGAACATATTATCTTACTAACAACGAGTAACAATTATGCAATAAAGAAAATCTTAAGCTTGTACAAAGTTTCATGAATACCTTCAATCCAAGCAAGAAAAAGTGACCAAGATTCAAAGCGATTGTTGGACTTTCTAATATGATGACTCAAAGTCAAATAAATTGAAGCTTGGTAATGTACAAAGGATTTATATTTTTTTGTATGACTACACAAAACATAGGAGTCATTTATAGGGTATATATTTACATAAAAGATGTTTCAAGTATCCTCAATTTATTTCATTTCTTTAACTCTTTTTTATTAATATCATTCATGTTTTCATTAAATATATTAACATTCAAAGTTACTAATGTAACTTATAAGTAATTTAAATATTTTGTATTAATCCATTTTTTTTTAAAAAAATATGAACATCATTCATAGCCCTTTTGTAATATATATACATACTAACAAAAAGATTAGTATAGTTTTATTGTTATATTTTTTTTTTGTCATATTAGGTATTAAAGTTGTAATTAAAATAAAAATCACGAATGTTACAGAATACAAGACTGTAAATGTAGATGTAAGAAATAAGGGGACTAAAGTTGTAAAATGATAAAAGTGAAAGGGGCGGATGTCACAGTCTCCCCTACTTTAGAAAATTTCGTCTCGAAATTTCTTTTAAGTGGAGGTTACTATGAAACAAAAGGCGTTGTAAAAGTCAAGTAGTTTTTTTTTAAAATATTGCATGAGTCATGTTTTGACAAAATTCAAGGTAGTTGTCTAATATCCAAAGTAAAAAAGTTTCAAAATCCTTGGCAGTTGACCCAAAGTTAGAAAGTTGAGAGTTTAAATGAGAAAGCTTTTGGGAATGTCTAACTGGTGAGGGCAGAGGTACTAATGAAGCAGTCTCCCCTACTTTAGAAAGGTTTCTGACTAAATGTTATTAAGGTCATGCAACAAGATTTCGACTAACAGAAGTGTAAGAGTTTACAAGGTTTAAGGTTTTCAGTAGAGATGGTCAACAAGGAAGGCTCCAACTAATTGAAACTCACGTAAGAACGTTCTTATCGAAAATTCTAGCTATTAGTCAACGGTCTATCGAAGAGGTAATCATAAAGTAATGGGTAGATTCTTGGTCAGACTCCTATTTCGTTCCCGCAGCATCGTTTATGCTTATATATAGGGTGTACCGCAGCTAACCCACCTCACTCCCGATACTTTGGACTCGTACTGATTGCCTACCAACAACCTAAATAGAATTACACACCACCCCCATGTACCTGTAAACCCATGATTTCGTTCCGGACCGTAATCACCGATTTACCTTACACTAAGGTGTTATGCTTTTCCATAACCTTAACATGAAATAAATGTGTGCAACCAATATGTAATAGCCACTGTAATGAAATAATGTTTAATCATGTCATGGTTAGAGGTCCTTCCCTTTCGGGTTTTTCCTTTAACCGTAACTTCTGTTCACATCGTTGGGCTCAAAACACCTATACTGGTAAACTCCGAGATTTACACTGTTCCCCTCGGATTAAAGAAATACTCTAATCCGAGTCGTACGTGGGCACTGGCTTAGATCTCATACGAGTTATCAACTAGTATGTTCCTTGGCCATGATGAAGAACAAAAATAAAGTATGTATAACAGGGTTTTGCTCAAAACAGGAAAGAAAATGTGCATACCAAATATGCGTTCAAGTAAGTATATAAGTATAGCATAAAATTCCGACTGAAAGAATTGTATAACATAAATTGAGTAAATCGCACAATTGCACAAAATGAAAGTAAACGAGTTGAATTAATGCAAATACGCAATGTGAAAATAATCACAAATAATGTGTTAAAAATAACTATGAATAAAATGGTGTAAGAATAAAATGATGAATTTTACGATAAGTGAGAGTATGCAGAACAGACGTATAGTCTACTGATATAAGGGTTTAAATTTAGTTAGTTTTACATATATGCACTATGTGATAAAAGACAATTAGTGACATTTTGATAAGGATATGTCCAATATTTTGTTAGGCCAAAAGTTTTGCGACTGAAAGAGTGCGAGTGTAATAAGATAAATTTCCGTTTATCAAAAACGTAGTTTGCTCGAACTTTGTGATATAGTTGAAAGGATAATAGTAATGCATGGGGATAACTTTTTAGAAGTCGATGTGTGTTTTAGATTCAAAACAGGTTCATTTGAAAAAAAACTTCGCGAATACACATTTTCATGTGTATACGAGACGTCAAGTTTGAAAAATGTTATAAGGCTTATTATTAGTTGCTAGTTTCTTTCGAAAGTATATATTGGTTATGTCATATGAAAACAAAGGGTTACATTTGTCCTTTAAAATATGCAGTACAAGTTTATAAAATGCAAAATGAAACCATTTCATGAACTATGTGTAATTCTAATGTGCTCTAAAAGACCATGATTTAAAATGACGTGAATGATAAGATTATAGTATGTAATAGATTACCAACATTTAAGAAAATTCATAATCAACGAGATGTAGAAATAAATCATTGAGATGTGGATTTCACTCCTAACTCCAAGATGTATTTCAAATTTGAAAACGATTGTGGAATGAAACCAATCACTAAGTTAAGGATATCACTCCCAACTTAGTGGTTAAGTTTTTTTTTTTTTTTTTTTTTTTTTTGAAGGAAATACTCTTTGAGGTGTGGATGTCACTCCTATCTCAAAGACACATTCCTAAGATAAATAACATATAGAGGAGTGAAACTAATCACCAAGGTATGGATGTCACTCCTAACTTGGCGCTATCGTTTCGTTTGTGAAATACGAGCGTATTCTTTTCTAAGCAAAATACCGAAAGAATAACGAGAAAAATATCATAGCAAAAATACCTAAAAGGAAAATATAAGAATAAAGAGAAATATACACGAGAGGACTCGTGAGTGTAAGCTTAGTTATAGACTAGGCTAAAAGGCATTCTAATAACCTAATTCCCTATAACCATGGCTCTGATACCAATCTGTAACACCCCAACCGATGGCGGAAACATCGAGGTGTCACGTAGTGACGATTGCTCAATAGCTCATGGTACTAAAGTGTAAATTTGAATACATTGAATTAAATAGTTTATTACATTGAAAGGAAAAAAAATACAAAGTACAATGATTCTAAAGCGTCAAGTCTAACTAGATTACAATGAAATCAAAGCTTAAATATAAATCCAAAAGCTTAAAAGAAACGTCTCAATAATAACCTGAAACATGTACGAAAATAGTATATGTCAATACAAAAATGTATTGGTGAGCATACCCTGTTTGAATACATATAGTAGAAGAAGTGTTTCGCAATTCACGTGTCATACTGTCTACAATTTAGTGTTCAAGCTGTGTACAAATGCTACCCAAAATCAAACCTTTTGTTCAATGAATCAAGAGTCACATATATATAGTATTCGCTCATAGTAGGCGATGAATAATCGTTCACACATAACAATAATTAAGTACTATTTTATTGTTATGCTAGGCCGCCCAGCGGTTAATGATTAAGGTCATAAGTACACACTATCAACGAATCAACAAGTAAAACACATACAAGAATTGCGATTGTGAATATAGAATAAACCATGATTAAGTGAGTGAAGTAATAAGCGTACATGAATCACCCCAAAAGTGTAAAACATGAAAAGGGGAAAGATATACTTACCTTAAGGCTTGCATAGATTCTAGAGTTCTTGATTTAAGTATGGGTGCTTAATGTTGTGACCCTTAAGACGGTCGGTCCGGAATTGGCAAAGTGTTATAATGTCTTTCTCAAAATTAGGACAACCTATATATAGATATTATTCGAGATTAGGATTGCGAAAATGAGTTGAGATGATTTGTGTTTATGGTATATTTTGTTTTAAGCACAAATACTAACTTCATATGATATAGTATAAACGTAAATTCTAAAAAGAATTATTTATAATAGTAATTCAAATTGATTAGTTATGTAAACAAAATAACAATATTAGCTAAAATTAAGTGACTTGCTCGTAAAGTTCCGAATAGGTGATTACAACAAACAAATATTTATTTATACATTAGTATGTAAAATAACATTAGTATAGTTGTGTCAATATAAAACTTAATATTTTATTTATACCAAAATAATAATAATAATAATAATAATAATATTTTTAACTTCTCAAACTTTGTATAAATAGATCTAGGATTACAATACTTGAGATATGATACAATTCATTTGCACAAACGATCATTTTAAACAATTTGTTAATATATGAATCTGTGGTTCGTTTAACAAAAGTGCAAATACTTTTACTAAAAAAAACTAGCAAAACTGTAAATATTTTAGGTGGCTCTTCCGAAGTCACCGTCTTTGTGTATTGGTTTAGTAAAAAAAAAAACGACTTAAAACGGAACCACAATTATTTTGGAATAATAAGAGAACATATTATCTTACTAACAACGAGTAACAATTATGCAATAAAGAAAATCTTAAGCTTGTACAAAGTTTCATGAATACCTTCAATCCAAGCAAGAAAAAGTGACCAAGATTCAAAGCGATTGTTGGACTTTCTAATATGATGACTCAAAGTCAAATAAATTGAAGCTTGGTAATGTACAAAGGATTTATATTTTTTTGTATGACTACACAAAACATAGGAGTCATTTATAGGGTATATATTTACATAAAAGATGTTTCAAGTATCCTCAATTTATTTCATTTCTTTAACTCTTTTTTATTAATATCATTCATGTTTTCATTAAATATATTAACATTCAAAGTTACTAATGTAACTTATAAGTAATTTAAATATTTTGTATTAATCCATTTTTTTTTAAAAAAATATGAACATCATTCATAGCCCTTTTGTAATATATATACATACTAACAAAAAGATTAGTATAGTTTTATTGTTATATTTTTTTTTTGTCATATTAGGTATTAAAGTTGTAATTAAAATAAAAATCACGAATGTTACAGAATACAAGACTGTAAATGTAGATGTAAGAAATAAGGGGACTAAAGTTGTAAAATGATAAAAGTGAAAGGGGCGGATGTCACAACATCCTCCAACCATATAGGGTATGTTTGGCAATGAACTTTTAGGAGCTTCAAACTTCAAGCTTTTAAGAAAAAACTCATACTCAGGGTATGTTTGGCAAGGAGCTTTTAATAGCCTTTAGGAGCTTCAAGCTTTTAAGAAAAAACTCATACTCAATAAAAAGCCTTGTTTGGTTGAAGAGCTGAAAGCTTTTAGGTTAGGAGAAAAAGCTCTACAGTGAAAAGCTACTAGTACTAGCTTTTCAAAAAAAACTCTACTAGCTACAAGCTTTTAATTAGTAAATGACACAAATACCCATTCTATTTTAAAAATAAAATAAAAACTTTCTTTACAAGCTTTTAATTATACTCATTTTGGTCATTTTATACATTTTACTAAAAGCTCCAGCTACTCTACCAAACACCAAAATATATTTAAAAATCTTCCAGCTACCAGCTTCTAGCTTCCAGCTACCAGCCACCAGTTAGTTTTGCCAAACATACCCTCAATAAAAAGCTTTGTTTGGTTGAAAGAGCTGGAAGCTTTTAGGTTGGAGAAAAAGCTCTATAGTGAAAAGCTACTAGTACTAGCGTTTAAGAAAAAACTCCTACTAGCTACAAACTTTTAATGAGTAAATGACACAAATACCCATTTTAGTTTAAAAATAAAATAAAAACCTTTCTTACAAGCTTTTAATTATGTCCATTTTTGTCATTTTATACATTTTATTAAAAGTTTCAACAACTCTGCTACTCTCCCAAACACCAAAATATATTTAAAAAGCTTCCAGCCTCCAGCTTCCGGCTAACAGCCACCAGCTAGTTTCACCAAACATACCCATAATGTATTTAAATAATTAAATGATTAACTAAATAATTTAAATGGGCATAATAACCCAAATTTTTAGCCCTTGCAGAAGGATTTCACAATAAATTAGAGGACATTTATTGTGCCTGAAGTCTTGGACAGATCCACATCATCCTTGGCGGCAAATTTTGAGCGCACTAAAGAAAGTCGAAGGTGTTGTTTGTTTTTTGCTCAAAAGCACTTCTGACCTCTTTTGTCTGCGCCACGCAGACGCGCGCAGACGTTTGGGGTCTACAGATTGTTTGTTTTTTGGAAGATCTTTCACTCAAAAAGATCTTCCTGACCTCTTCTTGGTGCAGACTTGTTCCAAAGTCTTCTAAGGTCTTCTCCACTTCTCTTCTCCTTAGTCACCACCACCACCACCATCACCAACCACGGTCCACCACCACCTACCACCACCACGGTCCACCACCACCATGGTTCACCACCACCACCGTCCATCGCCACCACCCACCACCACCACCGTCGACCACCACCACCACGGTCCACCACCACCATTGTCTACCACCACGGTCCACCACCACCACCATGGTCCACCACCACCTACCACTTACCACCGTCCACCACCACCACGGTCCACCACCACCGACCACCACCACCACCGTCACCACCCACCACCACCACCCACCACCACCACCGTTTATCACCAGACTGCTGTAAAAAAATCAGTTTATTTAAATTTCAGTTTATTTCAGCAGTCTGCAGACATTAACAAACATACAGTCTTCTTCTTGCAAACTGCAGACATTTGGTCCACCTCTTCTCCTGCAGATGTCTGCAGATGTGGTCCGCAGACTGCAGACCTTTTATGCAGAAAAAACAAACAGCACCTAAAAATTCAAAACGTATCCAAAATTCACTAATCAAACCAAGTAACCAACGTTGCTATGAATAGTCAAAATTACACAATTTTCTACGTATATAGTACAAAAAGTTCCCATATTCCAATGCGAAGTTTGTATCACAGAAAAAGATAAGGTCATGAAGAATCAATGTTGCATTTACATATTTGTAGGCCAAGGTGTGCTCCATCTTGCATAGTCGATCCCTCTTCTAGAGTTTTCTAATCTTTTCCAATCGAATAATAATCACATGGCTATATTGAATTGGAATCATTTTCCAAAAGTGATTGCATTGCATTTGGCTCTGACCTGCATAAACAATTATGTTTTCTCACAAACTATTTGGAAAATGGGTTGCATGACATGATCCTACTTCAGCCTTCAAAAGCTAAAACATGATGAACATGGAAAATGGCATAGATATCTTCACTTATATTGATTCTTTTTAAAAGTTGCATTTCATTTCAACATGTATTAATACTGGTAAGGAAAAGAAACTAAAATGACATGCTATGTTTTCCCTCAATTTGCTGATATGTTGGAGAGCTTACATCTTACATGGAGTCTATAATCCTTCCAAAACCTAGATCTTTGTAACAGTCTATAAAACTGGTAAGGAAAAGTGGACTATGGGTAATAGAATGGACTATGGGTGGAATGGACGAGGTAATTGAATGGACAAATAAATGAAATGGATTATTATCAATGGACCTTGCTATTCACACCCCCCAAAAAATTATTTTGACCCCCTCAAAGCAGTGAGCTTTGGCCAAAGCTCGGCATATAGGGCTCACGTGTGACATCATTGTCACACCAATCAAAGCTTTATTAGACTTTAAGTCACATCATTGAAACATCGTACTTCAAAGCACTAAGCTTTGGCCAAAGCTCAGTGCTTTGAAGCCCAAAAGCTGACAGCAACACATGGGGCCTTGGGATTGCCTCCTAAGCGCTGAGTTTTGGGCAAAGCTCAGTGCTTTGAAGCCCTAAGCTCAGTGCTTTGATGCCACGTTTAGGCCCACGGGCCACTGCATTTTGCCCTAAGCTCAGCGCTTAGGGCCTTTTTAAAAAAAAAGTTGTTTTAATGTTTTTTTTAATTGTTTTAATTAATTTTAATTCTTTTTTAAGTATTTTAACTTGTTTCCAATAAAAAAAATTGTTTGATGTGTTTCGGTTCGTTTATTGCTCGTTTGTCGTTTTGAGTAGAAACATCCGAGTATGAACAACTTTCATAAAGTAGCGTACGTGATACATGAACTATAAAATCAATACCATTTTTTTTTCAAAATACATATTTAGCATGTCTAATCGATATCCTGGGTATCCGGACTCTGTTTGACGCGTTTTGGTTCGTTTATTGCTCGTTTGTGGTTTTCATTAGACATATTCTGTTGACAAACAACTTTCACAAATCATTGTACGTAATACATGAACTATACAATGAATACCATTTTTTTTATCAAAATACATATTTAGCATGTCTAATAGATATCATGGGCGTTCGGACTCTGTTTGACGCGTTTTGGTTTGTTTATTGCTTGTCCGGACTCTGTTTGACGCGTTTTAATTAGTAAACTTTTTAATTATAAATAGGGGTAACTTTGCTAATTATAAATATATTTTTGAACAATGACATAACCATTTTTCATTCCCGTATCTTGTACCCAGTCGACTAACTCCTGGCGTGAAGAAAATGTCCGGTCAGTCTCAACGAAACTATGATCGGGTAAGAGCCTTCCTCCTAATCTTCTACCAACTTCTCCTCCTCACCACCACCGTCTCTCTGGTCTTGTTGTATTAGAGGGCCTGCCTCCTGCTGTGCGGTTGGTTGTTCGGGACTTTGACCGGCGCCTCAGGCGGCACGAGCGTTCGATGGATTGGGTGGTGCAGACGTTGATGGATGTGCATGAGGTTATGGAGTTAGATGAGCGACCACTACCACAGTCACCGCCACAGCCAGCTGATGACGAGTAGTATATCTTTGTTTGTATTAGATTTCAGTTTATTTATATTTTGTATCATCGAACTGATTATTATATGTTAATGAAGTCGATCTTTTGTTTGCTTTTTATTTGTTAACGAATGCTTATATCTATTTGTTTGTTTATATGGCGTTTGTTTCGAGTGATTAATATGTTAACAGTTAACGTAATAAATAGAGTAATAAACAACAAGATCGTTCGTTCAAAACCTTATTTTATAATTGGACGTTTAAATGAATGAAATGTTAGAAGTTATTATATCTATTTATTATTATTAGTATTACCTTATTATTATTATTTACAAACTTAAAAAAAAAACAAACACCAAAAAAACCCCACAAAAAAAAATCATACAAAAAACAACCAAAACCCCACCCAAAACACCCAAAAAAAACCCAACCCACCACCCTATCACACCAATACCAAGACCCCATTAGCTTTTGTACTTCAAAGCACTGAGCTTTGCCCAAAGCTCAGCGCTTAACACCAATCCCAAGGCCCCCCACCTGATACCACCTGATGTTGTCAGCTTTTGGGTTCAAAGCACTGAGCTTTGCCCAAAGCTCAGCGCTTTGAAGGCGGCTGGGGGGTTTAGATAGACAAGGTGGGGGTGCCACTAGATAGCCCCTTATCAATTCATGGTCTTGTTTGGTTACCATGTGAAAATAGATTAATCATCACTTTGTGTTGTTTGTAGGCAGGAAAAGATGAAAAAAATCGGCGGTGGGTGGTGGTGGAGTCGGTGGTAGCAACAGTGGCGGCCTTGGGTGGTAGTGTGGCTGGGAGTGGAGGAAACAACGAGTGGCGACGACGATGGCGGTGGTTGACATTGGAAGTGGCAGAGGTTGGTTGTGTTGGTCTATGATCAGTGGTGGTGGGCGGTTGTAGTCGGTGGTGGGTGGCGGTAGTCGGCGGTGATGGTGGCGTCGGTGGTTAGTGGGCAATAATAGCGGTGGGTGGCAATGGCAGCAGTGGTCGGTGGTGGCGATGGTCGGTGTGAGAGTGAGCTGGTCGTTGGGTGGCGGCGGTGGTCGGTGGTCTTTCTCATCAAGAGTGTTTTGGGGAGGCAAGGGGAAACGCGACGATGGTTAGTGGGTAGGGTTGGCCGGCGGTGGTCGATGGACGATAGATGATGGCGGTGGTTGGTAGCGCTGGTCAGTAATGGCGTCGGGTGGTGGCGGTGGTTGGTGGTGGTGGTTAAAAAAAAATGATGTTAAACTTTCAACCCAAAGGGTTTCCTTTTTTACTTTTAACACAATTATTTTCATGTTTTACAATTTAACACAAACACTTTTGATTTTTCACTTCTAACCCAAAACTTCTCATTTTTTTACTTTTAACCTAAATAATTTCATCTTTTACAATTTAACCCAAACACTTTTTTGCTTTCAACTTTGGTCTCACATAATTTTCATCTTTCGCATTTTTTTCATTTTAAGTTTCGTTCTAAATCTACGAGTTAATATGTTACAACGGGCGTGTGGGGTTCAACATTTTTTCATCTATTTTTTCCTGTTTGACAGATATGTCGCAACGCGTTTACTTTTCCCCGTTTGACAAGTTCGTCGCAACGCGCAAGTCCTAGACCGACTTAGGTACTTCACATTAACCATAGTTGTTAAAAGTCATTGATTTTACGCCTTTGGCATTAACATACGTAACGAGCGTGCTTGGTTCAACAATTTTACGCCTTCTTTTCATTCGGTGTTATTTTTTCTTTTTTTATTTATTTATTTTACTTTTACGAGCTTTTTGGTGTTGGTGGTCGCTGACGGTGATATGGTATTGGTGTTATTTGACATGGTTTTGCGCCCCCGCCGCAAAACACGGGAGCTTAATACTAGTACTAGTTTCATTTATTTTGCAACATTGTTCCAACGAGATCTTTTTTTGCATATATTAAATTACATTTAAATATACTATTACAATTTTTTAATTATTGTGTCACACATAGTCACATGAATCGCGGTACGCTTCAGTTCGTGGTACAAAAATGGATACGCGGTTCGTGCATTTATAAAATTCGGTACGAGGGGGTAGGTTCATTCGGTTCACCAATTCGGTACGCGGTACGGTGTACCCTATAAGTTGGTACGTCGTATCGTATATAAACATTATACAATATATATATTCAAATAACTCCAATAAACATTTCATAATTATAATCCAAAACAAAGCAGCCTTCTGGGCAAATAAGCAAAATTAAGTGCAAAACATAAAACAAACTAACAAAGTCCATAATTATAAGTTCAAGGCAAGCAAGCAAAAGACTCTTCAGCTGCTATGGTAAGTGAATAGTCACCATAATTGCAACAGAAATAGCTTTTTAATTTCGATTCGCAAATCGCACTGAATCTAGATAGCGAATTCGACAATCAGGTACATGAATCTGTGATATTTGGTTCGAAATTCTACGAATCAGATCGCGAACCCTAGGCGAATGGGTCGTGAATGTACCCAATTCCGGTACGCGCGATTTGGTTCGCGGTACACAGCCTAACTAGCGAATTCTGTGATTATGGTGTCACCAATGTGTCACAATGCTACGCATCTGCATAAAGCGGTTATTTTAATATTCAAACATTTACACTACTAGAAAATTGGCTATTTGCTATAAAAGTTTTCTTACGGAAAAAAATGTCACGCAATTTTTGACAAAGTTGCATTTGTGGCGATAAAAAAACTCTAATTTTTTTAACAAATTTGCTACACAATAGGGACAAATACTTAGGAAATTGCATGGGAAATAGCGTAGGAAATGCGTCACAAATTTCCTACACCACATATTCGTAGGAAATGCGTTGAAAGTTTCGTAGTAAATGTGTAATAAATGGTTTCCAATGAGGTTTTTTTCAACATCAAGATTTTGCTGTAAATGCGTAGCAAATTAATGAAATCTTGATTTGCTATGCATTTACAACGAAATCTTGATAATGGAAAAACATCGTCGGAAGCCATAGTAACACATTTACTATGCAATTTTCAACGCATTTCCTACGTATATATGGTGCAGGAGATTTGTGACGCATTTCCTATGCCATTTTCTATGTAATTTACAAAGAATTTGTTCATATTGTGTAACAAATTTGTTAAAAAAAAATATAGTTTTTTTGTCGTCACGAATACGTAGCAACTTTGTCAAAATTTGTGACGCATATTTTTCCGTAGGAAAACTTTTGTAGCAAATGATCAATTTTCTAGTAGTGTTAGTTATTAATAATTTTTACTTATTTGTCGTAAATCTGAATCTGTTATGCATTTCCATCATTGAAAAAGTACGTCAGAAATCATCAGTTTTCTAGTAGTGAGCAAAATTACTACCTAAGCTCAATCTATGGTATTCAGCATGACACCATCTAGGGGCGCATCTCTTAGAACCTTTGAGGTTTCTTGGTACTCATATATATATATATATATATATAATAGTCTTGATGGAGCGTGTACTCAAATATCATAACCCGAATCAATATTTACTCCATCCGTCCCTATTTAAACGTCGTGGGCCCAAAAACACACATTTTTAGAAATCTTTTGTTTGTATGTGGTAAAATGACAATAATATCCTCAAAAGTGGCGATTGTGTTTTGTCTTTTATGGGCAAAACTGAAAATTGCATTTCTATTTTTGAAAATTGACATTTAATTTGGGAAAACAAAAAATGGAAGGATGGACATTTAAATAGGGACTATTATAATTTCTCATTTGGTCGTGATGTGATATATTAATTTATTTTGCTACACCTCTTATCAAATTATTCTTATACTATTTTGCGAACTTTGTGGTTTCGCTTGCAAATCGGTCCCTAAAATGCGACGTTTTTTGCGGGCATTTCATTGTATTTGGCACAATTTATTTGTAGTTATTGAATATTGAGGTAGCAAGCTGGTTTGCTTAATGATACTTCCAGGAGCTAAAAACACACCATTATGCAACACAAAAGGGGCTATTATACCAATACGGGCGAGGAAACGTAAACAACAATTGAGAAGAATTTGCATCACATCAAGCGTGTCAAAATTCGATAAACAACCCCAACATACTCATACATGAGAATACCAACTTGTACCGATTTCCAAACCCCGGCCATCATAATTACATTGACTGATCTCCTTGCGATGGGGGGCATCCGCGGTCACCACTGATGCTTCATGGGATGTTACTAGGTTACATCAGTTTCAATTCCCATCTAGATAGACCCATCATGGTATTTAATTTCTTCATTACCAAACACATCACTAGACCTACTTTACTTCAAGAATGAAACGTAGGGTGGCAAACATGATTATGAAACCTTCCAAACTGGGTGGACAAGAGACTAGAGAGACAGAAATAAAGATAATTTTTTTTTTATATAATTTCAAAAATCATCTTTAAAACCAAATTACATCTGGATAATGGGTAAGCGAGCAATAAGCTGCACAAATATCCCTTTTTGACTTGCAAAAAGCTTATTCTACTAAATACAAACCCTTAGGTAGCGTTTGGTATGATGGAATGAAAGGGGGAATGGAATGGACCATTACAAGGTAATGAAAAATAATGTGTTTGGTTGGCTAAAGGAATGGAATCACCCATTCCACAAGGCATTCCATTCCCTCAAAACCATTCCATCCACCCCCATGTTTTTTTTTCATTCCATCCCCATTCACCCTTTACTAACAAAAGCATAACCCAACACCACCACTATCGCCACCACCCACCTCCGCCGCCACCACCCACCACCGCCGTCACCACCCGCCGCCACCACCACCCACCACCACCGCCGCCATACAAAACCACCCACCGCCACCTCCACCACCTACCACCATCACTCACCACAACTTCCTTTACCCACCACTACCGCCGCCACCCATCACCGCCGTCTCCTCCACCCACCACCGCCACTACTCACCATTATCACCCACCCACCATCACCGCCATCCACCTCCACCCATCGCCACCGTTGCCGCCACCCACCACCGTCGTCGCCACCACCTATCACCGCCGTCGACATCCACCACCACGCTACCGTCACACACCACCACCTACCATCACCACCACCAACCGCCACTACTCACCATCGTCACCCACCCACCATTACGACCATCCACCTCCACCTTCCACCGTCGCCACCACCGACCACAGCCGCCGCCGCCCACCACCGCCGCTACCGCCACATATCACCACCCACCATCACCGCCAGTGACCACCACCCTCCACCGCCACTAACCATTGATTTTATTCATTCGTTTTTTCTTGTCTATCCAACAACACAAAGTAATGTTTTGTTTCATTCCCACATGACAACCAAACAAGACATGGAATGGTAATGATCCATTCCATTACCTTGTCCATTCCATTACCTCGTCCATTCCATTCCCCCATCCATTCCATTACCCCATACCAAACAGACCCTTAGTTCCTCGGGATCTGCGAGCCACTGTCGACCACCTTCTGTACCCGCTCCAAGAAGCGAACCGTCTCAGAAGCTAGGGATCCAAATGTGTCGAAGGCAAACAGCAGGAACACGTGTTGATTCTCTAAACATGTTGCCTCGTGCTTAGCAACCTTCCTAGCGTCCGCCCTCAAAACTGTCTGTCCCGAAACGAAGCCACTGTCTCTCAACCCCACAACGGGGACACCCCAGTGAGATCGACACTTGTCGATCTATCATCTATCTCTATCTTGTGAATAATCAACTCAGGTTTTTGCCACTATACAATGTCTTTAATTATAAGCAAATATCTTTCTTTATGTATATTCTTGTCACCAGAAAGTTCTAGTGTTGGTTTCCTGTTCCTAGCTAACCCATGGGTTTGCCATGGACCACTTGTAGTGTTGCACCACATTAATGAGCTAGATAAAAGATCTATATCACGTTTCTCTAAGTCATCAAGTAACAAATAAGTTATATGGATTATGTTGTTTGTTTCTCACGAGAAATGAAGACTTGTCACATGTTAATCTTTACAAGTTTGATAATTTAGCTGGCTAACTCTGCTCGGGGTCTATCTTGAGAATGCATCAAACTTAGAATGATTGCGTTCAACGGCGGATCTAGTAAAACCTGGTAGGGCCGGACTCAATACCTATAAAAATTTTTAAAAATTTTCGGTAAAATTTACACTACGAAGCTAAAAAGTTGGGTGGGCTGGCGCCCGGTCGGACCCGTATGAAGATCCGCCCTTGATTGTGTTTAATCATAAGGTTGCATATGTATCGGCAACAAAACTGCATGTTTCTAGAAACCCCAACAACAACCATTGGATACTAAAATAAAACAAATCATACCCAAACGCCATACACACACCACAGCTCCAACAACTACCAGACACTAAAACAAACGCATCTGCAGCAACGCACAGACATACTACTGGTATTATAGTATCTATGAAAGTAAAGACACTTCTACAGTGTCTTTACTTTCTTCCCAATTTGACCACCAAACTTTGACCACTAATTTTCTTACTTAATTATGTACTTTAATTTCTTCCAAGTTGACCATTAAACTTTTAACTTTTACAATTTCAAACTCTGACCACCAAACTTTTAGCTTTTAGCCGCGAGTATTTTTTTGAAGCCCAGACGACAATAACAGTCACTTAATATTATCTTTTATATCCACGAAACCCTATACACAACAAGAGCGCCCACAACGACGCACGATCTTTAACGTCCACCAAACCTCAACGCAACAAGAGCTCCCACCGCGAAGCACGGGGTAATAGAATCCTAGTTGTTATAAGATATTAAGGATGTAATTGTAGTATGCAAAACACAAACGTCTATAAGTTATTTATGATAGATAAACGTTCATCAAGTCGGTAGATCCAAATCAAATTCCTTGCTTTTTCTGGTTGGTATGTTATAAGATACCAGATGGGTGCCCGCACGATACAGCAGGTGACATAGGCACAGTCGGGGGTATGTGCAGTTCGATTATTAGGCTTGACTGAAACCAAAAATGAAATCATTGGTTAATCCATTTTCTTAACCAATCGAGATTTGGTTAATCCATTCAGTTTACTCGGTTAGACTGTTAGTTATTAGGCCGCACTGTTAATTTTAATTAATAACCAAAATTAAACTTGGACTAATTTTTTTTTCATAAAATATATGAATTTAGATATAGATACATGAAATGGAGATATAAAACGTGAAATACATAAAATAGAGTTATACCTAGACACTAGTAGTCATGTATTATATCAATTAAATAAACTATAGTAATACCATACACAAATTAAAGTCTAAAGGACCGTTTATGTTTATAAACATATATGGATTGATATCATGCCTTAACATGCAATTAGAATATTCCATATCATTATAACAATGTCCCATTTTAAAAAAACAAGACTAGTGTCAACATCAATGACATAAAGAAATTTGGATTCATATGCAAGTGGGTACTGTGGACGGTTCCAGTAATACAGTAGAGAGGCTAAATCAATAAAACGACCCAGCTTGTGGGTTGTGGTCCAACCATACTAAAGCCATACAAGTCAAAATTAGCTAATTATGATCAAGATAGAGGATGTAAAGTATCATGTACTATTTATATTAGGCTGAGGGGTGTGGTGGTCGGGGGAGGGATCGGTGGGTGATTTGGCACCTTCTGCCGACGGGGAACACCCCCCCCCCCCGGATGAGATCTCGGCAAAAACAGTAAGAATTCCCCGACCTCACCGTCCCATTTCCCAATGAAATTTTTAACTTTTTTGTTTTGGCTGAGTTTATTTGATTAGAAAAAAAAAGAAAAACAATAAAAAAAGGGAAGGGGGAAGGGGGAACCATTTCCCCTAGAAGGGGGAGGGGAAGGGGAAAATGACGTGGCGCTGACGTGGACAAGGGGGAAGGAAGGGGGAAGGGTGACCACACCCCATAGCCTTAGTTAAGGGTGCATGTTGTAAGATGGGTTAATGATTGTTAACTAAGGTATTCAAGTTGTCTAGATAACGAAAACCGAATTTTAATTTCTCTTTTGCTTTTTTGTTCATTATTGTTAAATTTTTATGTATCAAAATACAATGACAAGCACCTGTGAAGTTGTGATTCTGCACCCTAGCTTTGATCGTTTTAGTGTGCAATTCAAAAGTAGGTTAGCATTTATATCGAATTTTTGTTGTTGACAAACATCCTCATAGATTTTTTACAATTTCAAATAAGTTCGCCAAAATTTGGTTATTATTGTTAATGATGTTCCTAGCCTTTTCTTGAGATGTTATCTGTGTGTGTGAATATATATACACACACTAGCAGGAATGCCCGCGCGTTGCTGTGTGTACTTAGGTTTTTGCCACAAGTTACGTAGAAAGAATAAAAATGTGCACACTATGTTTTAACAAGTATTCGTAGATAGAAAAAAAAACAAATGTGCACCGTCACTTACAACTGATTGCAATTCACCACAAAAACCATGTACTCATTATTGAACAAATCTTAATAAACCAAACATATGTTACTATCACAGACCAGTATGACCATAAACATCACTCTTGTGTAAGATGTCCGGTCATTGCATATCTACATAACTGTACCATTGAAAACACCTTACTAAATGATAACGTTCATTTACATGACAAAAGCATGTAGTAATAATATGATATTGTATACACTATCATATGAAGGTCAGTGTCCATTTAGAAATTAAAAGTTGTAATTTGTAAGTTTGTAATAGACTTGCCCAACCTGACCCAACAACTAAAAAATTGTCCAATGTAGCCAGTGAGCCGAACCATCACGTCCACTTTGCCGCTGGTTAGACGAATATATATGAAAAGGGTTTAGAATATATATATATATATATATATATATATATATATATATATTATGGCACATGATAGCCGAAAATTCCCAAAACACGAGTATAATGCAAGTGTGCAGCCATATCGGAGTGATTGTTTTGAATGGTTGAAAATCGTAAATCTTGGCTCTTAAATCCCCAAATATCAACACATTGCTAGACTTAATATCTCTGAATTATTTAAGGATGGACCTTGTCATGCAAATAATCCAGTCCATTTGCTGCATCAACAAAATTCTTTACCCATTGCACCCAATCAAGCACGGGCCTCAGTTGTGCTCCTTACAGACCCTTCCTACCTGCATGTATATATGCATATTATATAGATTTTAAACCCAACACCAATTATATTTCAAATTAGATATCCGTTAATTTAAACACGAAAACAAAGGTGCAAACAAGTGTTCATAAATGCAATTTGTCATATAGAGATCTCGTGGTTGCAAATTCATAAGCCAAGACACCTATCCACACAGCTCAACAGGATTTTTGTGCTTTAATGTTGAGACCATGACAATCTTGAACAGGAATACAAACATTATAAAGAAAAGAAAAGGATAAACTCAATTTGAATAGAAATAAATATACATATATGAGCAAATAGCCAAGTCGTAGTTATGCTTTATTATGGGTTAAACGACACATTTGCCCTTGCATCTTGGCAACAAGTGAACCCATTGCGCATAGGGTGCATACTAATTACTATTAATTAATGTGTCAATTACAATAAAAGAAGTTATAGGGTCAACCTTTAGCTGCATATCCCAGTACCTTTCAAATGAATCGTAATTACTTACAGCTCGAAAGTTACATGCTGGTAGATAATCCTTCAATTATAGGGTCAACCTCTAGCTACATATCCCCAGCCACCACTCCTCTAGCTAAGGCTCCAGTTAGGATGTTTCCATAATTTCACCTAAAAAATTGAACATTTAAGGACCGTACGGATTTGTATTTGCAAAAGTGATATTGTTATATTAAATACCCAATATAAAATAATCAGATAATAACTTGGAAAAAGCACATCCAAACACCCTCATAAAGCTAATAGTGGATTTTTTTTAGCGAGATTGTATGAACTGGAGATAAGACTTTGGGAGACTTTCTACTCGTTAGAATTATCTATATCTATATTATCTTATTAAGGAGGAGTGATGGCCAAGATTGTAATTTTGTCAAGCATCCAACTATTCAAGCAACATGTACAATTGAATTATGCTTACATAATGGGGGCATAATTGAAACTTTATGGACATTTAAGACACTTAGAAGGGTAGAATAGTAAATTTAGCATAATTCAATACCTCACATCCTAAAATCTTATCCCAATTCTACCCTCATGTCCAACATTTAGAATACAAAATACAACCTATGATGCATCTTAAATGTGAGACCTTTCAACCCCTCATAATCATCAAGCTCTCATAATTATCAACCGTTCATCATCATCATGATCAATTCATTAGTAACTTCTTCCTCTTATATATCTATATATTATCTATATGGGGTCAACAACAACAAGAATCACCACATAAATAACCAAACGCAATTCTTTGGTTTCTCGCCTCAAAACCCTTCTATAATCACAAGTTCCTTACCGTATCTTTCATTTTGTTTATCATTTTCTTGTTTTTCTCTATGGCATTTCATTAAAGCTTGATACGCAAACATTATTTCATTTCCGTATCTTTCATTTTATTTATTGTTTTCTTTTTTTTCTCTATGGCATTTCATTGAAGCTTGATACACAAACATTGTGATGTTAATTAGTATTTTTTTTTTTTTTTTTTTAGGAATCTTGATTTAGTGGGTTTAGTTTTTTAAGCATGAAACTGTGTTAATGGAAAAAAACTGAGTTTGGGGATTTATGGTGATTGATGATAATTGACAGGTGGGATTAACATTGTCTCTAAATGGTAAAAGATGGATTCGAGATCACCGGGGATAACGCGAAATGTCTCATCATCTCCTTATACTCTTATAAAGATTTTCAAAAGCAGAGGTGATTTTTGTTTTAAGTACTAATTTTTATATGTATCAAGCATTTTGCTACATGTTGTTTATAAGATTCAATACGTGCTATCTCTTTATGTTTTTATTCCCTTAATTTTGATCCTTGACTCTTTAGTACTTTTCTGTCATCATGAATTCTATATTTTCTTTGGCAAATATCGATATCTATACTATATTATAAAACATTTGGGAATGATGACTACAAAATTTAAGTAATTACAATATCGTATGTACTATATTATAAAGCATTTGGGAAGGATAACTATAAAATTTAAGTAAATATCTTATGCTTATGGTACAATACTTAATTAACTTGGTAAAGGGGTAAAATTGTCTTTCTACATAATATCATATTGTCTTTCAAATCTAATAATTAGATTTGTTAAATTTCATTTAAACAAAATAGCTTTTATTTAAATTTCAATAAGTGTAACAATAATGAAAGTTAACTCATGACTTTTGGTTAGTAAAAAGTACTTACAAAATATTAAACTTAATAATATTGACATAAAACATTTGTTTACCAAGTAATTGTTCTTTAATGACATAAAAGTCTGAACTTTTATTTACCAAGTTTAATAATCAAGTTAAAAAATTAAATTAAATTTATATAATATAAAACATTTGATTACTTGATCCTTACAAAAATTGTGATTGTTATTTAAAACCGAGCCACAAAAATATCAAGATATATGAAAATGTATATTTGCTAAAAAAAATAAAAATAAATACTCTTTTTTTCTTTATACATCAATATTAGACCGTCTTTAATTTTATTTAAATTTCA
This sequence comes from Ambrosia trifida, assembly GCA_028751855.1. Taxonomy (NCBI): domain Eukaryota; kingdom Viridiplantae; phylum Streptophyta; class Magnoliopsida; order Asterales; family Asteraceae; genus Ambrosia; species Ambrosia trifida. The sequence goes on along the minus strand of CM054124.1, from coordinate 100,426,715 downwards.
AACAATAATAAAAGGTTAATTCATGACTTTTGATTAGTAAAAAAGTTGCTACAAATCTAAGTTAAAGATTAAGACAAAGCAGTATAAGCACTAAATAACTAGATTTTTAATGCCATTATTAATGCAAGTTATTACTCTTAATAACTTTAAATCGTATACCACCTTAACTAAACCATCATGTAGTTATATATCCCTCTTACATCTCTCGGTCTTCACACGTATCAATTCGTTAAAGTGGAACCTATTCTCTCGATTTCATTTTTGCTCAGAAATTCCTAGACATCAAGAGCTTACAAATAATCACTAACTGATTCCTGGTCGATGACCCATATCTCAAATCTCTTATCAAGTTGAAACATCAAGTTATAAGTTTTGTATGTTACTCGCAATATATACATACTAAAATAGATATGATTGTGTATATGTTTGCCTATGTTATCCGACATGTTCAGGTTCATTACATAGCATACACTAATATTTTGTTTTCTTGTTGGTTACTCATTTTATGTGACATTAATAGTTAGATTTTATTAACGGCGACAATCAATAATCACCATTCGATGAAATTTAAACCAGTGATATCCTAGCATATAATTATAATCATTCGATCAAGACAATAGTCAGTCCAAAATATCCATACAACTTCATCTCTGAATTAACGTCGTTGATCATATTACGGTTTATTCGCCGCAACAACAACATCCGTCTGTGAATATAAATGTGTTCTGGTTTTATTTCAGTCTTTTTAGTTTCATGACCATGATATTCTATGGAGGGTGTTGAATGTCGATTGTTAACTATTCATATGATTTTAGAAGACAATCTCGCCTCATGCAACTGTTAATCGATTAAATCATGTATTCATTTTAATTACCCCTTAATTATATATATATTTCATAGTTTTCTATTTAAATTTTGTGCCTATTTATATTTTCGTGGATCTACATTTTTACTGTATATTTCGTAGGACTTGAAATGATTTTGTCATGCGAATGGCATTCACATGTTTTACCTAACATATTTCTAATGATTTATAAGAACTATCATCTTGTTGATGTATATGTATTTATTGCTTATAGTATAAAATAAATTTTTTGACCAAGATTAAAGTTTTAACACTCTTGAGTTGGGATTTAATACAATCTAAAATTCGAAGGCTTTTAAGGGATTGCTTGAGTCAGCAAAATATAATAAATTATATATAGTGAATAACAAACCAAACTTAATTATTAATTTGATCTTTACAAAGTGGTATTTCATCTTCTATAGTTTTTTGTTCTCATAGTGTATACATTTTTGGTCCTTTACGTTGTTTTTTTTTTTTCCATTCATGTCGATTTTCAGAGATATTTTAATTAAACCTACAGTTATTTTTAAGTAAACCTCAAAATCACATCTTGATACATACACATGCATATACTCACACACATTTTATAGACACACACAACATGCAATTCATTACACACATGATTTGTGTTAAACAGATTTAGAGACCCATAGATTCTACAAATTATTACAACCAGATAGATCAACTAAACGTATAATATCTAGATTAACATACTTAAAAACACGATAAAATGTAGAATTTTTATGATGATTAAGCGGAGACAACTTATCGTTAGATATATGACTCATCACTAAGGTATGAAATCTATAGTTATCTATTTGTAGCGTAAGGTTATATTTACTAATGTCATAGTTTATGCATTTTTAATCTAATTATTCGGTGATGTTTATAAAAATATTTTCAAAAGATTTGATTTAGATTAATTATATATTCGCACATAACATCGAAGTATCAACTACACAACTATACTTATACTTATAAATTGTCCACCCTGCTGCTTCGCGTGGGCTCCCCACTAGTTTAGTTAAATAGAACACATCGATCTTGTATGAATATAATTAATACTTTGTAGTGACAACACTATACGTGTTAACAAACCATTAGAAGTTAAATGATTTATTAATTACCTTCTTTGCGCAACCTTTGGCGGTGGACCCTCATGGTAGAAGCTTGGCATTAGGTTTGCATCAAATAACAAACTCTTTCTGAGTTGCTTCAGGTTTGCTTTCTTTTCTTCATTTTTAACACAAAATATGAACTTCAAACTAAAAATAGATGAAAAAAAAAATTAACTGATAAAGGTCATAGAAATTTTACCTTGGTTCTTGTCTCCCATTGAATTCTTTACCTCCAACGCTTATTGTTTCTCTAATTTAAATTAAAACTGAAGCAAAAAAGAACTAATATGTGTGTGTGTGTGTGTGTGTAGAAAGAGGGGGGAGAGTTGGCATCCTTATAACATCTTAGATGTTAATAGGCCAAAAGATGTTAGATGTTAACATTAGAGTACATTTTTGAAATTGGTGTAACATATATGGTTTTGTACTTTTGTTCATTAAAAATACACTTTTAAGCTTTCTTTTTACTATTTCCAAACTAATTATTATCTACAAGTTTGTAATCCAAGACAATGATCGATTAGGCATTCTTGTTGTAATTGAAATATGTTTCACTGGTGAAGATGAGTTATTCACATATACTGAATCATCAAGAACAAAGACTGGACTTTGATATATTTGAAATAATAATTTTCAGACCATGGAATTTCTCCTACCAAAGCAGATCAATAAAAGACTACACCAACCTTAAATCTTCTAAACAAACAGGTAACCCTTTAACCAATACCTAATGAACGACACGTATATCATATCATCAATCTATCATAAAACGCCTAAAAATTAATCAACTAATAAAAGCTATAGAGCCTAATTTCACGTAATTATCATGATTAAAATTGAAAACAAAAATGATTCAAAAGAAACGACTCATTGGTTTTGTGGCCAGCAGGGTGATTCCAGAGAGCGTGTAGCTTCGATGTTGCACTATGTGGAATCAATAAAAGAGTTTTATGCCGTCTATCTTAACCAAGAAAATTATTAAGAAAAAAATAATACACATAAGTTACAGAACCTACTCAATGAAATAGTGTCACACCCTCAAAATCCACTTGCGGAGTTTTACCGCGAGGCGCATGACAAACCAGGATCCAAGTCAACGATCACAATAAACAAACCTAAATGAACATATGCAATTTCAAAAACATAGTTTAAAATTCCCAAATACAGCGGAAGCTTATTCTCAAAACATAATCCAAAAGTAAACCAAATTATTCAATGTTCGAAAACCATGCAATCCTAACTAGACGCCGTGCAGACGCGTGCGCCCTAGTTCCGTAGTGCTACCTTAGCGACCTGAGAAAACATGTAAGAGTTACGTCAGCACAAAAATGCTGGTGAGTTCACAGGTTTGTAATTAAAGTACCAAGTTCAACCTGTCCATACTATATCAATTTGCAAACCAAAGTACGCTAGCTAGGCGTATGTTTTGTTACTTCTACGATTGGTAAACCATTACTAACTCGCAAACCAGATGTCGTGCCCGAATAGTAAACCTGTTCCTGTTTGAGACAATATGCACTCGCCGACCCTCCAAGCCGACGAGCGGGGTTGGTCACTCCCAATAGATCTATTCACATTTCCCCGTTGTGCTAACCCGCACATTCATGGTTTCCCCCGGGACTTCCAAAGATCGTATAGTAAACCATAGAAACCCATAGTATGACAGTTGTTACCAAAACATAAGTTTAACACATGTTTTCTCCCCCAAAAAGTGAAACCAGTTAAAAGAGGGGCCGTAAACTCACCTTAACGTGCAAGCAAAGAATCCGAACAGCAAGTAATATATGCTACCGACACCCTAATAACAGTGTCATTAAGTGAGTATAGGCGTAATATCATTACACCATATAACTCGTTTGTCCAAGGCGTTTTAAATGTTCAAAAGTGTGTATGCGACGCCTAGTGATTCTACATGCAATAGTAAACCCTACGGACTCGTTGGTTAATGAGTTGGTTACCATTAGTTTCTACATCCCGTATGTGTCACAAACAAGTGTACTTCAGTTATATGTCAATTCCAGATCACCTAAGACCTCAATTAATCACATAAGCACATAATACACAATCTGTGTTTTCAGGACAGATTGTGCGCCATCAAAACAAATTCATTTAAAATAGTAAATCAGTAAGTTATCCTCCCAAATTTTTACTGAATTTTCTTTGGGATTCACTTGACAATGCCTATTTTGTTTAGTCTTAAATCCAAACACAAAAATAATTAAAATTCGTCTAACTCAGCTATGTTCAGAAAACCCTCCTAACAGGTCAGTTTGGTAACTAATTTCCCAAAAATTGTGTATTCATCCAAACGGGATGAATCTACTTGGAAAACTTGTAAAACTCCAATATTAACCTTCTGTAAAAATTTCAAAACCCAACTCTTTATAAAACTTGAGTTATGATGTTTCAAAGTTGACTCAGTTTGACACCCGAAATTCTGATCTGACCTATTTTCAATGAAAATTCCAAAAACGACTCATCCGACGTCCAAAACACATGATTTTACCCATTATGAAAAGCTAAGACCAGGTGTGACCTAATCATGCAAGGAAAATACTAAAATCATTGTGTTAGGGCCGTGTTACAGCTCCTACAAGTTCAACTAATCATTCTGTCCAGATTTTAGTTTCGCCTAAATCATACTTTACTCGCCTACCGTGTGCATAAAAACAATTAACAACCATCAATCATCAACACACAACATTCCTAATACCTATTCCCATCAGATTCTATTATTAAACATGTCAAGATCAAAGCTTTAAGGATCAAAACACCAATAACTTGCGCAACAAGTATCCTATGATGTTACTAAGCGTTTATTAATATGTTTAATCCGTTTAATCTTCAAAAAGACTCATGTTTTAATGTTTCTTAAACCCATTCAGACCTGGACAAACTTTTTATATGATTTTTATAGTAAAAACATAAGGTAAAAGCGTAAGGAATCATAAGTTATACCCTTAGCTCTTCAAATCAATCAATCGCGCGCCTTGGAGCCTCCCAATTGATGATCTTGAGCCTTAGCAGGAGTTTTTGGAGTGAAATATTCGTGTGGGGCAGTAAGGGGGCTATTAGGGTTGAGTATGGGGGTTAAGGATGCTTAAATATGAGTTTGAGGCGGTTTAGACCCGTCAGGGAGATTCGAGCGGCCGCTCGGAGCCTGTGAGCGGCCGCTCACAGGTCCGAGGAGCGCGCTTTTGCTTCGTTTCGCCTCCCGACGCGTTATCCATCGACGTTTTCGTTATTTCGGACCGTAACAAGTGTAACCCCATGCGTTAAGACCCTAATCAACCTCATGCTCCACTTTTAATGATTTTATTAACGTGTTCGGTTTAGGTTCACATAATCACGTATGGTTTTCACATAAGTTTGTCAGATATCACCGAGACACATAAGTTTATTATTCACCAACGTCCGAGGTTCACTAATCATGTAATCACATATTGACTCACAACAATGCACGTATGTCCTATCTAGCTATCTAGCTAACCCTAGTTAAATATAATATACGCGTGACTCGCTAAGGTAGACTTTAATCTAGACAACGTTGTTAACCAGAATTTGTCGGGTGTCACAAATAGTAGTTTACATTTGCAATTAAATACCCTAACACGAACCTATTCAAGAAAGGAAGAACTGAGAGAGCAAATCCGAACATAGTTTCCATAGCCTTCATCGCCAGACTTGCTCCAACGGTTGAAGGATATTCGTGGTGTGTTGTTTCCGTTGAGTAACAGATTTATAAAGGTTAACACAATGGCTCACAAGAGCATAGAGTCACGGATAACCCAAATCCTTCCGTGTATTTTTAAGTTATAACTTAAATAAAAACTCACCACACACATTCTCTTATCTTCAACATAGTTATAACAACTCCAGCAGGAACCTCACCAAGCTTGAAGAAGATGTTGCCAACTATGTAATTCAAATTAATATAATCCATTAATATGTTCTTTTTTATGTACACACTTTACCTCAAATAGATACATAGCTTTCACGAAATTGCTTCAATTTATGTTCCTTTATAGGTTGATTGGAAATTGATATGAACAAAAATTAAAAAGAGCAGCAAACAAAAATGAAAATAAGATTAAAGAACCCGTGAATCTGAACAAAACCTAAAATTCAAGAAAATTCAGATAGAAACAAACCTATTTCAATTTCACCCTTTTTTCGATCAGCCGTCGCCTAAACACCAACGCTGCTCGCCTGGTCGAAGAATCCACACTGCCGCTCCTCTAACCTGCTACGATCAAAACCCCACCATGAAGTCGTCTCTGTCACCTCCACACACTGCCGTCGCCTGAAACGACACCGCCACTCGTTGCCACCACAAATTGTCGCCGCTAAGTGAAATAGAAGCGCTAGGGTTTGATTATGTTTTCTTTGATGGGGGAACTGAGAGAGACGATGTATCTTCAATGCTTTTAGGGTAAATCAATTGTCCGTGTACATGGCAATTATAGCCCTAAAGAAAGAAAGGGAAGAGGTGACAGTTTGATGGATGCAATTGAAGAAAGGGTGGGGGAATTATTGTGAACAAGGGGATTAGAAGGGGTAAGATGGACTTTAACGCATGAATGAACATAATGGGAAAACAGGTAGCGTGATTATCTTCTAGGGGCATTTAGGGAATAAAAGTGGTAAAATTTAGGAAATTGTAAAGAAACCCTTGGTATACCATCTTAACTTTGGACAATTTGGACATATTTGTCTATTCCTCCTCCTTTATAATGTAGTGTGTGTGTGTGTGTATATATATATATATATGGAAAGTATAAATTGAAAACCCCCTGAGTTAAGAAAACTTTAAAAACCCATGTAAATACCATCTAAAAAAGCTTTTTTTTTTTTTTTTGAAAAAAAAATACACAAGGTAACATACATGTTTTAAGCGTTTTGGGCCAAAAATTTAAAAAAGCGCTGAAAGGATATTTTTAAAAAAATAAACAACGCAAAATTTGTAACAGCGCTGTTAACATATGTTAAAAAGCAGAAACATATGTTAACAGCGCTGTAACATATGCTAAAAAACAGAAACATATGTTAACAGCGCTGTAACATATGCTAAAAAACAGAAAACATATGTTAACAGCGATGTAACAACGCAACTGTATAACAGTGTTGTTTATTTTTTTTAAAATATTCCGTTGGCGCCTTTTTATTTTTTTTAGCCCGAAATGCTTAAAAACATGTATGTTACCTTGTGTAATTTCTTCAAAAAAAAAAAGTTTTTTAAGATGGTTTTTACATGGGTTTTCAAAGTTTTCTTAACTCAATGGAGTTTCCAATTTATCCTTCCCCTATATATATATATATATATATATTGAATCTCACTTAGGTCCCGTTTTGTGACAACCGACAACTTCCGATCTATATCGATGTGGTTTTTAATTATTTGAGGTAATTATTTATTATAAATATTTTAATTATCGAGTTTTGGAAGTTAACTGGTCGTTTTAACAATGAAAACTGCGACAGATTTAATTAACGCGAATTAAACACGTGTTCTGAAAACACGCGTCGGACATCAAAAATATTTATATTTTTGCTCGTTTTATTTTTGTTTTCAACTACAAACAAAACCGAGTAAATTTTTATAATTTATTATTGAACCAGAATATAAACCGAAGCTCAAAACGTTTAGAACGGGTTTGGATACGCGGTATACACCCCACCTAACATAACCCTACCTATATAAGTATCATATTCTTCCATCTTCTCCATATTTTTGGCAGCCACACACACACACACACAAACCCTAGACCCTTCTCTCTCTAAAAATCCTCTACTCCCTCTCTACACTCCTCTTGTGGCCCTCTCTCTTTCTCTCACACCTCGTCTCTCTCCCTCCTCCCTCTGTTACAGTGGCGGCTGGTGGTGGCGGCATGTGGTTTCAGGCCCGGAAGGGGCTGGTGGCTCTTCTCAACAAGATCCGACGGGAGTGGGGTTTCTTTTTGGGTCCGTAATGGTTTATGAAGATGGTGATGAGGTGAAGTGATGGTGGCTTTAGGGATGGTCACAATGGTGGTTGTTTAAGGTGACGCGGATGGTGGTGACTTGGTTCAGCAGGTAGGTGTTCGGTTTTGAGTTTTTTTTTGTCAGGTTTGGGTTCTTGATAGGTCGGTTATGGTCTGGTGGTGGTTCTGTGGTCGAGCAGAGGTGGTGATGGTTCGTTCGGTGGCTGGTGGTGGCCGATAGGGCCGTTAGCTTGTTTTTAGTGGCGATGGGTCTCGATGGTGTTGGTTTCTGCGTATGTGGGTCGGTGGTGGCTTGGTCAGATCCGGTTTCAGTTGTGTTGGTGGTTCGAGTCACATATCTCGGGTTCGGGCTGCACTGTAAGCTTCTCTCGGGTCAGATCTGGTGTTGGGCCATGGTAAGTGTCGAGTTGGAGAGGTTTTGGTTTGGACTCGGTGGTCAAGGGGTCTCGGGATCGAGCTACAGCTTGCCGGGTTCGTTGTTGATTTCGGTTAGGGTCGTGTCTCGGGTCAGATTCGGTACAGGATCGGGTTCGGTTCGGGTTTCAGTCGCGGTTAAGGTCGGCTCGGTCAGATTTGTTCAACCATCTCGCGGGTCAGATTTCGGGTTACGCGCGTGTGATTCGGTATACTTTTAATTCATATTTATTAGTATTTGTAGATATTATATATATTTATAAATATCATATATTTGTAAATATTATATATTTATGAATAAGATATTTATAAATATATTGATATGGACGAATTAGTTTTAACTCGCGAACGATCCGAATAATAAACGGTAACTATATATTATATCGAACGATTTGGTAAATGGTTAATTTGACGTAACTTATATCGGACACCGGACTAAATAACATTGGACTATATTGTCAGACTATATTTTATATATATATATATATATATTGCTATATATATATAGGGTAGGGTTCAATTGAGAACCAACCCTTAGTTAGGAACTTTAGGAACCAATCTCATCCATCCATCTTCAATGGCATGATGGTAAATATGTTAAACATTAATTAACTTTTTAATTAAATCAAGGGGTAATATTGTCTTTTGGTATGTGAGTATTAATAGGTTATTTAGTATACATTGTAACTGACAAAAACCACAACTAAACATTATACTGTACGATAACATTAAACAACTATACGTCAGTGTATATTCATATTCCAACAATTATACATCAGTGTATAGTCCAATCATTGCTACAAAAACATTATACTGTACGATGACATTAAACAACTATACGTCAGTGTATATTCATATTCCATACGTCAGTGTATATTCATATTCCATACGTCAGTGTATATTCATATTCCATGCACTCACACGAAACTGATAGGTTGGTCTTATCAAGAGTAACCTGAAACAAAGAAAAAGGTTGTTTAGCATATACATCAGTGTATACATACAATATACATCAGACCCCAATAAAATTGATGCTATAGAACAGTGTTTAGTATCGTCATATTCAAACAGTTATACATCGGTGTATAGTCCAATCATTGCTAAAAAAAACATTATACTGTACGATAACATTAAACAACTATACGTCAGTGTATATTCATATTCCAACAATTATACATCAGTGTATAGTCCAATTAGTACTACAAAAAGATTGTACTGTACCATAATATTCAACAAATATACGTCAGTGTATATTCATATGTCAACAATTATACATCAGTGTAAAGTCCAATTAGTGATACAAAAACATTCTATAGTACCATCAAATTCAACATATATACATCAGTGTATATTATGTTTAATTATATTACCAGAGAAGGAAGGAACCGGTGGGTTCCAGACCACCGTGTACGGCGGCGCACGACGGAGCCACGGCGGCGCTGCCGCCCTCTTCATCTCGTACACACGTGAAATATCCCGAAATAATTGCCCACTACCACAATTAAATAACTATCCACGATTAAAAAGGTAAAAAAAAACCCCTACTTCAACCCAAGTGGGTATATATATTCAACGTGTGAAGCCCTTTTCTGTGTTTTGGCAAGTAGAAGATGCATTTTCATGGAGGAGCAGCACCAGATCAGGAACCTACAAAAGTAATTATTCAAGTAATTATGTTACTAATCTACTATATAGTCATCATTTGAGGTAACAAAAATTCAATTATGTTTCTTACATTGCGCAGCAACAGATGTTAATAAAATCACGGTGGTGGTTTTGATGGATCATTGTAGCGATGGTGAGCCAATTATTAATATTATTATTGAGAGGAGCAGCGATTATAATTCAAAGAGGACATCAACAACAGGGAGGGAGGATTTGAAAAGAACAGAAGGCAAGATTATTTTAGAGTGGAACTCAGGAGGTTGCGTTCCTCGATGGTGAGTTCTTCGGAGTCAGTGATCGAAGGAAGTAGACGGTGGTTAGGGTTTGGAATTGGGGTTTTTTTAGAGAGAGAAAGTATATGAGAGAAGAGTGGTGTGAGAATGGCTGAGAGAAAGAGATGGGGGATTTTATAACTTTTTTTTAAATTAAAATATAAAACATAATTGTTCAATTACCATCCTACCCTTAGATCAAGATTAAAAGATGAATGGCTCAGATTGGTTCCTAAGTTCCTAACTAGTACCTTGGTTCCTAATTGATCTTTTTCCTATATATATATAAGTATACATAGGTGACAAAACGTATAGAGTCTCATGAATCAGAATTGTGGATAAATGGACTTGAGGAATTGTGTTTGGAAGTTGATTTTGGGGAAAATTGTAGACAACGGGTGTTGTCTGGTTTGTACAAAAACAGAGGAAACTCTGCCCAAATTTTTATAAAATTAAAGCGTAACGAACTACTATTTTTTTAAATAAATTCCCCTAAGTGTTCTGGACAAACAAATCGAAATACTTTCAAGGTCTGTTCGTTCGTAACGATAAAGATGATTTTCAAACAATATTTGGGAAAAAGTAACAAATGTTATTAATTGATTTTAATAACTAAACTTATACTTTTCCTTAAAGAGTATCTTCTAAAATATAATTACATAAAATAAGTATACTTATATGATTTACGAGACGAGCTATGATTCAGGATAATTATACGTTTCGGGGTACTAGTCCAACATGGGTTATACACAAATAGTAACAAGTGTGCAACTTAGGTGCTATGTAATACGAGAATTAAGATAAGTCACGATCGGTTCGTCGAGTTGAAACGTATTGAGACTCGTGTTGGTACACACGAGTCTAGACAGTCGGAAAGACTATCTTCTGAGCGGTTAATAAGTTAGGCTTACGTGTGATAGACTGTTAAGGTGTCCTTTGTTGGTAATTAGGGCACGAGGAAGTCGGTCGAGGTTTCAGGCTTGTTTGCTAGCTTAGCATGGAAATTAAGGTGAGTTTCACAGCCCCTCTTTTATACACTTTTTCTCGGGGGAGAAGCATGCCACACGTTTTAACAAATAAAACGTTTACACTTTTGAAACGCAACACTTTTTGAAATGCAATACTTATGAAACGCAACACTTTTTGAAACGCAATGCTTATGAAACGCAACACTTTTTGAAACGCAATGCTTATGAAACGCAACACTTTTGAAACGCAACGCTTATGAAACGCAACACTTTTGAAACGCAACGCTTATGAAACGCAACGTTTGTTTTAAATTACTATACGACGAAACGCAACGCTAAGTCCCTAGGAAACCATGAATGTGCGGGGCACAACGGGGGAAATGTGGATAGATCTATTGGGCTTGACGAACCCCACCCGACGGCTGGGAGCCGGGCGGGTGCATATTGTCTCTATGTTTGGCAACTCAAACACGGGCGGCAACACATGCAACGCTTGTCAGTAATGGTTTCGACAACACAGTCGTAGTAGTAAGGAAACGTTTGTTATTTACTTGAAGGTTTTACACATTTGGTATTTTGAGATGAAACTCTTTACGCATGAAAACGTTTTGTGAACTTAAAACCTGTGAACTCACCAGCATTATATGTTGACGTCTTTTTGGCATATTTTCTCAGGTCGCTAAGGTAGCAGCATTGAGTTTAGGCGCACGGAGTCTCACGGCGTCTAGGATCCATTTGCATTTCATTTTGAGTATTATCAGACTTTCATGTTTTACTTTTGAGTTGTAGTAAAGTTTTACGCTTCCGCAGCGATGATAGATTTTGAAACTTGATGGGCAATTTACGTTGTTTTCATATCATATAGATGTCGTTTATTGTGACCGTTGACTTGGATCCTGGTGTGTCACGCGCCTCGCGGTAAAACCCCGCATGTGGAATTTGAGGGTGTGATACATTTGGTTGCATCTGAATACCTCTGACTGAGGCAGACGTCTGATTCGGTCAGACGATGGTGTGTTTGGGTCGGGACGTCTGAACGAGAAATGATCTAACCCAGGCTCTGACCAATGCCTTATCTGGTCAGACTTGAAACAAAATCTGGCTTATTCAGAGAGAAGCTTGGTGCTGCTGTTGTGAGCCTGGGCGAGTGGCCGACGCAATCAGACTTCAACGAGCTCGTTGCTTCGCATCTGCTGTTGTGCGTATCTGTTGGTCTTGTTTGACCTTCTAATTCGTTGATAATGTTGCTAAAGTAAAGTGAGGAAACTCACGAAACTGTTGGTTTTTTTCTTTATGAAAGTGAAAAAACTGGATTTTTTTTCAATTGGCATGATGGTATGATAAGAAATGAAGAAGATGAAGTGAAGATAATATAAAAAAGAGTAGATGCTTTCTTTCTTTTCATATGTAAGAAGTTCTTTTTTAAAGTTTTTTGGTTTAATAATATAGATTAAAATTGTTAGGTTTGTAGTTTAATTTAATAATATAGATGTGCAACCAAGCAACACTTAATGATTCAGCACTTAACAATTTAAAACCTCTTAACTATTTAGAAGTTGCCAAACAGTCCTTACTAAAGTTTTGGTTTTGTCAAACTGGAATTATATTACTGCTTTAAAAGAAACATGGCCCGCATAATCGCATATCATATCGATGAGATATCATTCAAGAAAATGTCGCATTTCCACTATTTGGGCCATTTAGGAGCCCCCCAAACTACCTCCTACAAAGGGCACCACAATCCACATGACATTAGGACCCACTCCAATTTCATATGGTGTGAGTTTTGATCCATTTTTATATTACACATGCAACTAGAGATGAAAAAAAATCGGTTTGGGAACGTAAACCGGTAATAAAAATCTCAAAGTCTCAAACCGAAACCAAATAAAAAATCAGGCTAAAACCGATGCTAAATTCTGCTAAATGAACCGGAACCGAAACAGTACACAAATTGGAACCGAACTAAAATCAGTACCGCTAAAACGGGTTGGAACCGAAAAAACCAAAAACCGGTTTAGAAAAAAAAAATGATTTTGACCATAAACACAAATAAAATTATATTTTCATTATATTGATTTTCAATTTTATAATTTCAAAAAGTCTTAAGTTAATACAAGGTAAATTTTGTATAGTTTTTACGATATTATAAAGTGCGTACATAAACTGGACGGAACCGAAACCAGCTAAAAGAAGCCGATTATCAACCGATTAAACCGGGACGGAACCGAACATGTTCCAAAAAAAAAAAAAACAATATTTTCACGTCTACATGTGCAACTTTAACTTGAAACTAAAAGAATATTATGTGAATCCAGTTCTTGGGCCCGGTGGCAATTCTTCCTATTAAATCCATATCCGTTATAATCTATATCTATATCTATATCTATCTATATATATAAAAGAAAACGTATATGCTGACGTGACGTGTAATGGAGGCCTCAACCTCTCCTTGAGAGTGCCACATGGCATCATAATTGAAAGATTTTAGTGTTTTTAAACTATCTCCTTTTTTAATTAAAAAAAAAAAGATAAATATAAAACCCTAAATTAAATTGAGTTATTTTAGGGAAAAAAAATTTAAAAATAAATTTAAAATTTTTTCTCTCATGTTTCCTCCCATAATTTTTAAACGTTTATATTTTTTATATACGGGATTTTTTAAAGAAAAAAATTACACCAAATTAACGAACGTTTTATTATCTTTCCAACAAGTACCATAGTCCTATATAAAAAACGGAGAAAAATCGACTATTTTTTGTGGGGTTTCGTTCATACAGGAAAAAAACACACAAAGTGTTCATGTTATTCATTAATCATGTTTTTTTTTTCTTTTAAACCAGGTTCTTATCTACGATGTTGAAAATCAGCCCAATCGCCATGTTATCATTGGAATTTTACTAGGTATACTTCATCAAGAGAAGTTAGGAGAAAGAATCGCGCAACACTGCAACACATGGTGTCACCTTATAGCAAGGTTATTTTTTTATTTATTTAATTACAAGAGTAATAATTATTACTATTAATATTAGTATTATTATAATGGTTATATTTTTCAACCCCGGGACGCTCCCGGAAAGAATTGATAGTTGCTGACGTGACGTTCAATGGTGGCCTCAACCATCTCTTGATTATGCTACGTGGCATAATGAGATGCAATGATTACAACTTCCAACTTAAGTGTTTGTTTAGTTGATTAGGTTAGAAATTATAAGAGCCATTAGAATGTGAGAAATTAGAGAGATGTGATGAGTTTTTTAATAGTTGCAGCTTACATAAGTGATTCTTTAAATGATTACTGATTAGGTTTTAGATTAAGGAATATGAGTTATTACTGATTAGAATACTATGAACATGCAATGATTGAGAGATCTTATGGTTAGTTAACTTGAGCCATTTGTAATAGATTATCACGTAAAATTAGATTTTTCAACCCCGGGACCCTCCCGGGGTAATCAGCTAGTATATATATATTGCAAAGGGATTAATCCTACATGTCATACTCTTATGCAATCTCTCCTTTGAGAGATGCCACATAGGATGTGATGTGGCAAGTGTAAACCAATTAAAAAAAGAAATAAATATAATTTAACCTAATATATTATAATCTTTAACCTAATCTATTAAATAACTAATCTACTAGATCTAAATATTAAATCTTTACTATTTTTTCTCTCATGTTTCCTCTCATAACTTTTAAACATTAATATCTTTTATATACAAGATTTTTTAAAGAAAAAAATTACACCAAATTAACGAGCGTTTTATTATCTTTCCAACGAGTAACATAGTGCTATATAAAAATCGGAGAAAAAATGACTATTTTTTGTAACCCGACAGGTATTGTGTCGGGTTTCGGATTAGTTTAAAAAGAAATTGTGGGTTTGGGTCAGGTCTGGGATTAGGTGATACCCGACCCGATTGCCCGAAACAACATACCCAAATACCCGAACTACATACCCGATCATATACCCATGAATTTTTTAACGCATCACATAACCCTTAGACTAATGCGTTTGATATTTCAATAATTAACTTTTTTTTTCTTATTTCATGTTAGTTCTTTTTAGAATGATCGATTACAAACTTCCGAATTCATTTGTAATGGCACTAGATTTATACCCCGGCGCAGAGATTCGTTTTTTTTATATTTGAATATGATAACAATTATGACAGAGATTTGTTTAAAATAATAATAATAATAATAATAATAATAATAATAATAATAATAATAATAATAATAATAATAATATATTTTATTATGTTATATTAGATATTTCAATCCAGGACGCTCTCGGGATAAAAAATAGTAATTCAATAATCTTCGTATTGAAAACAGTTTTCATTAACTATAAAGGCCCATAAAGGAATCCTGCTAAAATGAGCCTACTTTTATTTTGGGCTTTTGTAACAGATTTAGTCTTGAGCTTTCCAAAAGTTTCCTCCTCATTGGGCGAATTTGTTTCTATATCTTTTTCTTTAACAAGAGTACAAGACTAAACCTATAGGTGCACAAATTGGTTTTTGAGCCTAGACTGGTTTGGTTATGATCAATGAAAGTCAAGATCGTTTTTTCGCAAACCGGTTTAGAGGGGGGAGGATCATTTAGGTTTCATCTGTTCACTTTTCTAGTCGGTTTCAATTGAGTGGATCTCAAACCAATTACAAACCGACAGTTCAGTCTGGTTTTAAACTGGTTTTTGTCAACATGACAAGCAATTGGTCAATGTAAGGTTAGCTTTTAAAGCACCGATATTTTACTAGGATAACCAAACTCCATTTTCAACCCTCATGGCATTCGTTAAATGTGAGATTAGACCAAGTATGCATATGGTTGTAAACGTGCCGAAATGAATTAGAGTGGGCTCGGGCTCGGCTCATTCATAAATTGAGCAGAACCGAGCTGAGCCCATTTATTTTATCGAGCCTAAATGTTATGCTCGGCTCGTTTAAAACTGAGTCGAGCCAAGCTGGCTCACGAGTCAGACAATTTATTTTTTATTATTTTTATTTTTTAAAAGTATTCATATTATAT
Source organism: Ambrosia trifida (assembly GCA_028751855.1). Classification (NCBI taxonomy): domain Eukaryota; kingdom Viridiplantae; phylum Streptophyta; class Magnoliopsida; order Asterales; family Asteraceae; genus Ambrosia; species Ambrosia trifida. Next base: position 100,410,415 of record CM054124.1, on the reverse strand, counting down.
AAGAAATTGATATTTTATTTTTGTATTTGCTTATGCAAAATTACTTGACCAGTAATGCAAAATAGTTCATGAACTATAACCATGTTTGCAACCCCCCCCCCCCCCCCCACACACACACACACATTTTCAAGTCTAGCCAATGTTAAGAAGTTAAGGAGGTTAGATGGATTTTCCCAGACGGCGTTTAAAAAAATACACTCCGCTTCTTCCAAGCCATATTAGAACTAAGGGTGTTCAGAAAAATCGAAAACCAAATAAAAACCGTAAACCGAACCGTAACCAATAAAACAGATCTGAACAATGAATTTGGTGTTCGGTTTGGTTTTTTGGTTCCATACTTTTTTTATTTGGTTTATTCGGATAACTGAATAAACTGGTTACCTAATTAAATACTAGACAAAAATAATAATATTTAATAAGTTATATAAACTTTATAAACCCAAATATCAAATTTAACGCCTAACTCAAAATAAAGCCTACTCATCAAATGTTGGTCATATTGTCAGAATACGTGTTTGACCTGAGTTAGAGAAAGATTCAAATTTGAAGTTTATTTATATTTTGTGTCATTGGCAAAGACTTGTTAACCATTTCTAATTTTTATGATGTTTGTGTTTAAAGTTTTAACTTTGTGTTTGTATGTAAGACTTTTACAGATTTGTTTGTTTTATTTTGATTTTTAACTTTCTTTTATAATATGTTGTGTGGTTTTATTATTCGGTTTAAATTAGTTGCTAACTTGCTATTCTAAACACAAACCATGAATATAAATTAGAAAAAAAAATTGATTCAATTTGGTTGAAATCGGTTTGTTTGGTTTTTAACCGAACCGAATTGAATTCGGTTGAATTTGGTTCGGTTTACGTATTCCTTATTTATTTGGTTCGGTGTTTGGTTTGAGGTACAAAATAGTGAAAAACGAATAAACCAAATAAACCGCAAACCGAACCGATAGCCCCTAATTAGAACTTAACAAACTTTCATTTGACCACCCTATAAATCTTATTTTATCAAAATAGGCCCATCGCACTTAAATCACCCTAGACCTTAGTAGCAAATAATAAATAAACTTTAATGAGTTGCATCACCATAAAGCACTTGCAGAAAGTTAGTTGGTGGGACTAAGTTATATTTACTTAATTAAGCATGGTCGTCTGTTTTTACTAGTCGTCATTGCACTCGTATGCAACTTAAGTACTTGTTCAGTATATTAAATTATAAATTGTATGCTACTAGGGAGTTCCTTAATTCATAGGCAAATTCATACGTTTTTGTTTCTAAATGAATTCAGTGTTTTACTATAAAAATAATTTAATTAACAAGAAGATGGGACACATGTAGTTACATCATTAAATTGTAGAAAAAAAACAATAAAATAAAAGAAGAAAAGATTTGTTATTTGTAAACAGTATTACATACATAATCTTTATGGAGATAGTATGGGTGGTATAGAAAGTCTAAAGCAAGAGTTGTAAGTGGAGTCTTGCAAGTAAAGTGATCGTCGCACAAAAGTTAGTCGATGGGAAATTCCACATTTCCACTGTTGGTTTTGCGCTTTTGAGTTGAGTGGTATACATGACAACCAACCCTACATCTTCTCTTTGGCAAAAAAGACGACGTGGTTGTTTTAACGAGTGGGCCAGAGCCTACCCATGAACTGGGCAAAGTGGTTGATCATTCGGAGCCCACTTCCTAGGAATGTATAAGTTTTTTTGTAATTTTATTTTTAGAACAAAATCCTTTATAAAAATTAAAACCCAATAATATTTACAACCTAATAAGACCATGAGCGTAGCTTTTAAGGGGGGGTGGGAAGGGGCGGCCGACCCCCCCCCACCCCCTCAAATTTTCGCTTAAAAGTTCCGATTATATAGTATTCGTATAGAAATTTTTGGTATATACGGTTTCGACCCCCCGAAACTGGTTTTCGACTCCCCAAAACTAGTGATTTCCGACCCCCGGTGACTTCCGACCCCCCGAAGTCTCGGGTCAAGCTTCGCCATAAAGGGTGTTTGGGATTGCTTATTTAACTATAAAAGTGTTTATTGATTTATGATTTTGTGTGAGGTAATTATCAATGCATGTATCATGATCAAGCATAAGACTATGTGTTGTGGCCCGTGAGCGAGTAGCCGTGAGCCACCAACGAATCCATGTGGATCGCGTGAACCACAACATAGTCGTGTGAATGCTGGCACGAGCGAGCCCACTCTAGCCTGCTCGCGTGGGATGGCGAGGTAAATATGGTCTTTGGCGGCAACTAGTCGTTGGTCAACGGCTAGTTTTGAACTTTTATAAAAAAAAAAATCATTTTTAATTCATTTACACCAAAATCACAACAATTCACAAACAATACAACAATTTTCAAACGTTCAAACTACACACTGAAATGGATCAATCGCAATGGGGTGGACGTTACACACCGGCGTTGGAGTTCCTAGATGAAGACAGGTATGGAACGAACACCGAAATCAAAGAAAACCTTAGCCAAATGTCACCCCGTCTCCGAATTTTGTTACTTCGGATACACAAGTTACAGCCCCAAAAATGCGAGGGCAAATGAGGGGTACTAGTGGGAGAGGTGGCACGGCGGCGGGGAGGGGTGGTGGTAGAGGTGGCGAACCGCCCAAACAAGATGCACGTCCAAAACGGCAAGTGACGCCGTGGACGAAAGATGAAGAAATTGCTCTTTATCGTGTGTGGGTGGAGGTTTCGGAATATCGAAAAGCTGGTATTTTTTTATGTAAATATATAATGTTGTTACTTAAAGACTTTTATTTTAATTTTTTTTTGTTATTATTTTTGTAGCCGACTATCAACGGACAACGGGCAAAGGTTTTTTGGAGACGAATCCAAGAAATTTTCTACGCACAAGTGGGGAGTGAAATGCGTTCCCTCGATATGATTTCCGGCCGGTGGGCCGAAATTAGAAAATATGTGGGCTTATTTACAAATATTCATAACAGGAACACTAATCGAATGCAAGTAAGTGGGGCTAACGATCTTGATGTCTACAAGTTCGCTTGCGACGAGTGGAAGGATGAAGTGTTTCGCGGATACAAGACTACGAAAACTTGGGATGGGTACTACTTGTGGAGAATCCTTCGTAATTGCTCCAAATAGGTCAAGCTAATTTCGATTGAAGAAATGAGCGAAGGAGGCTCATCGAAGCGGACCAAAACTACTTCTTCGAGTGGGTTCGTCTCCTCCACAAGCTCGGATGCTCACGTGGGGATTGACCTAAACTCTGATGAGGGCAGGGGCGGAGCATTAAAGGGGCGGGGAGGGGCGGCCGACCCTCCCGAATTTTCGCTCAGAAGTTTCGAGTATATAGTTTTTGTATGGAATTTTTTTGGTATATACGGTTTCGACCCCCCGTTTAAAAAAATAGTTATATAAACCAAAGCTTTAACCCAAAACAAAGTAAATGTAAAGCTCAAATCCTAAAGTACTAAGCACAACAACTACATGAGCGGGATAGTAGATTCAATGAGCAAGCGATTGAGTTGTTATCTCTTAGCTACTCGAGCTTGGCTGGGTAAAAATCTCGAAACGAGCCGAGCCATATCGAGCCCGAGCTCAGCCTAGCATGTGAAGTTCGCCAGGCTCGTCAAACCTTAGTGTAATATTAGGTTTGTTAATATTTATTAATATTTACCCACTCATTTAAGCTTGTTTACTAAACGAGCCCGAGCCGAACTTCATTTATCGAGCTCTCATAAGTCTTTTGAGCTCGATCGAGCTCGGACTTAGCTCGGCTCGTATGCACCCCAATCCATAATTGAATAATTCAAAAATCTTAAAGGTCGGCGGGATAAACCGTAATTCTTCATACAGGTATCAACCCTTTGTCTCATTTTTAATGTTTTAGTGTCTTTGTTCAATTGTTTGTTAAAGAATGCTTAAAACTTTTATATTTATTGTATTTAATGTTTGACTCGACTCGACCCAACCCAACCCGAATCGAATCACCGACACGAATATATCACCCGAACTATAGCTACATAAAAAAAATAGGTCCCGTCCCGTGACCGCTGACTTCCGACCCCCCGGACCAAATTCTCAAGCTTCGCCACTGGATGAGGGTCTTAGTGTCTTACCGTGTCTCCCCTAAGTAGACCAGCGGAAAGGGACAAGGGGAAAAAACAAAGTGCTAATGATGCCAATAACGAATTCTCGTAGAAGATTAGCAAAATAAAAACTACGATGGAGATGACGGCGAAAGCTAAAGTCGATAAAGTAAGATTGAGGAACATGGACTTTTTAACGAAGGACTTTAGCAACCTCCCAATGCCTCGTCGAGCGATACTTGAACGAGAACAGGAACGTCTCGTAAAGGAATTCGAAGAGGAGCAAAACAACTAGTAGTTTTTAGTTTTTTTATTAATTATGTCTTTGTAATTTTTTTATGAATTAATATATTATGTTTATTATTTAATTTGTCTTTCAATATTAAATATTATATCACATTTAAAATAATGTTTAAAGAAAACTTGATAAAGTTACTGCTCACCTCTAGTCACAACAGGATCAAGTGAGTGAGCTGCAGCTTTATCACCATGTCATGTCAGCGCTTAGATGACACAATATTAGAGGATATAGTTTTGACTCACCTCTAGCCAACACATAGTTTAACGATTAGTTTGTTTACGTCTGGATTCCCAAATTCATTTCTTAATGTTTGGATTTTTATATATATACAAATTTATTATTTAATGAAACTAAAAGTTATTGAATTAGTTGATTATTCTATTATGAAAGAAATGAAAAGAAAATGTTTATAGTATACATTTAACTTGAACAATGAGTCAGAAGTACTGATGTACGAGAGGTTCTAATTCTTATCATATTCATTGTATTTTAGGTTGTTTTAGACAGACCAAAAGATGTGGGATCACACATTTCATAAGGAAATCGCCGAATAGATTTGGAAGTGTATACAAAATATTTTCAAAATATAATGAACTTATCCTTAGAGAAACTAAGTAAACAGTATCATTACAAAAAAAAAAATTGTTTATTTTTATTTTAATTATCAAAACTAAATTGCTTTCAAATACTCGATGGGTAATGGGTTGGGCATAAGACATGTTTTTTTACAATCAGGTAAGAAACCAGGATTAGACATACCTGACACATACTAGTCAATACTAGGGCTGTTCACGAGCCGAGCCGAACCGAACGGACCTTTGCTCATGCTTGGCTCATTTACAAACCGAACCGAGCTGAGCAGCTCGTTTACAATCGAGCTGAAAAGCGAGCGAGCATTGTTCGAGCATAAATTTTTCAAGCGAGCGTCGAGCGAAAAATGAGCGAAGAGTAATTTGGACACTCATGAAATTGGGGTGTTATCTTCAATGTTTTCGTTGTCGAGTGACAGCTAAGGAGGAAATGTCCGATGAGGACACTAATATTGAGGTCCAAGTGTCCAAGAATGAGGCTCAGGTTGAGGCAATGAGCATACTGCAGAGAACAATTGTCGCTTTGTGACATAGGGTGATATCAAGAGATGACTAGGGATGGACGACTAATAACATAAAGAAGTCAAGGTTGTCATGTTACGACTTAAAGTTTTACTACTAAACTTAGTATTAAATTTTTATTTGATAAAGCGGGCTAGTCATATTTTATTTGCATATATTGGGCCAAATGTTATGTATAAATCTATAAATATTACTATGATTTGGAGGTATATATATAATTATATATATAATAAATAATAATTTATTCGAGCCGAACCGAGCCAAGCGGACCTTTGCTCATGCTTGGCTCGTTTACAAACCGAACCGAGCCGATCAGCTCATTTACAACTGAGCGGACGATCGAGCGAGCGCTTTTCGAGCATTTTCCGAACGAGCGGCGAGCGATCCACGAGCGGCGAGCGATTTGAACAGCCCTAGTCAATACCATCCCTAGTGACTATAATGGATTGAGATGGTTTTAAGTAGTTAAAATGGTTAATGTTTCACACGTGAAACACAATTCAAGAACTAATTGAACAAGAAACCGGAAAAAAAAAATATTATGTCATTTAACAGCATTTGTTAATAACATGCAAGCCATGATAATATTCAATGTAATGAAACAACTAACCCCGAAAGTAAAAGGCTAAAAGCAATGACTACTAAGACTATGGGGTATGGGAAGGGGAAGTGATCGGGAAGTGTGAGGTGGCAATTTCCCCGAAGGGGAACACCGCCCCCCCCCCCCCCTTCTTCCTTCGGTGTGATCGGGACAATTCTCCCGTCTTCCCCGATGCAAAATCCAAGAAAAGTAATATTATATATATATTCTTTTTGTCCTTTTATGTAAGAAAAATTATTATAAAAAGGAAAGGAAAGGGGGAAGAAGGGGGAACCATTTCCCCTAGAAGGGGAAGGAGAAGGGGAAGATGATGTGGCGCTGATGTGGACAAGGGGAAAGAAGGGGGAAGGGGAACCACACCCCATAGTCTAATAAGGACTTATGATATATTAATTAAAGTTAAAGAACTAAATCTGTATTTAGTTTCACTCTCTGGACCAAGAATGTAATTATTTAATATAATATATACCGCCCTAGTCACAAAATAAATATGTTGCAAAAAGACGTCCACTACACTTAAGTAACCAAAGGGAATCCCCAACTCGATCGGGCTTATATATTATTACTCCTACTACTTCAAACCCTTGCTTTATCATCATTTCAATATTTTTACACAAAAAGATATATACAACACACACACACACCTCTCTCTCTCTCTCTCTTTACACACGAATCTGCTCTCCTTTAGGCTGAAATTAATTATTTTTTGTTTTCTGGTCATCTTTATCGGATCGGAGTCTGACTTCCCGACGACTGCAGACGGGGAGTATTGTTATGATGGGTGTGTCAAACAGGTGTTCACATACTTCACATATCACCGAGATCATCATCACCAGCTTCTTCCGCCATAAGAACATATAAACAAACTCAATAATCTCTCAAATAATAAGTCTTTATTATTGTAAACTCCAAGAAATCATCAGCATCACGTTTATATATAATATATGATATGTAGTTGTTGAGTAATAATTAGAATACCCAAGTTCTAGTGGCCGGGTGGTGTCATGGCAGCTCGGAGCTATCTCTATGGTGGTGATCATTCTGGTAGTGATGGTTTTAACTCTATTATGTTAACAAACAAGAAAGCAAAGCCTCTTGATTCCTTCTTTGTCTCTGGATCCTCTCATTCTTTCGTAGGTAATATCACTTATGTTTCTTGATAAGTTTTTTTTTTTAATCGCTAATTATACACCAACCTTTGACTTAGAGTTTAGAGTTTAGACCCTATGTTGTCTAGTTTTAGATTCATTTAAGTGATTGAAAAAACAATCAAATTATTGTTAATTAATTATGTGTGATGAAAACAAGAACTTTTATGTTCCCTTAAAAAGATCTAGTAAATTTATCCACTATATATGATCATGAACAAAACACATGGGCTTAAATCTTTATGGTTGACTTTTGTACCATTAGGTTCCAGATCAATGGTTAGTTTTGAGGATAAAAGAAAAGGGTCAAGTGGCTCGTTTTATCGAACATTTGATCAGGAAGACAATGGGGATGATGAATATGATGATTACTTTCACCATCCGGAGAAAAAAAGGCGACTAAAAGCCGATCAGGTTCAGTTTTTGGAGAAAAGTTTTGAGACTGAAAACAAACTCGAGCCTGAACGAAAGATTCAGCTCGCGAAAGAGCTCGGCTTGCAGCCGAGACAGATTGCAATCTGGTTCCAGAACCGTCGTGCACGATGGAAGACCAAACAGTTAGAGAAAGACTATGATGTTCTCCAAGAAAGCTACAACCAACTTAAGGCTAATTATGAGAATCTACTTCAAGAAAAGGAAAAACTAAAATCCCAGGTATATAATAATAAAATCCTTAAAACAAGTGAAATCTAAGATAGAAATGTAATCTTTAATTACAAATGTTTCTTGTTTTAGGTTCTAGAACTAAGTGACAAATTACTTGTGCAAGAAACCGAAAAGGGAACCTCGGATTCATCAAGTACTAAAAGCCCATGTGATATACTACAACAAGAACATGTTGCAGATTGTGTGAATGATGAAGATGTAACTAAGGCTTCAAATGATGGGATCCAATCTTTATTGGAGCATGGCGATTCGTCGTATTTGTTTGAACAAGATCAAAGTGATGACCAATCTTTAGATGAAGAAGATAACTTTGGGAAGATGTTTGTGACTCCGGTTAGTGGCTACATGCTGCCAAAGATTGAACATGGTGAGTACCCAGAACTGGATGCTGTGAATTCTTGCTACCTTGGGTTCAATGGTCATGATCATGATGGTAGTGAAGACCAGTCCTTTGGTATTTGGTCTTACTGAGTTAACTCAGAGACCTATGTTAAGTTATTGTGTAAGTTTTATTAATACGTTGTTATATATTCTTCATGAAATGTCTCAAGAATGATGTAGAAAGGAATAAAGTCCCAACTTGTTACATCCTCAATATATCCATGAGTGGTGATGTTGGTTTCTTGTTTTACTTTTTTTTTTTTTTTTTTGTATTTTCAATTTTATAACAAGTAATAATAAATTCATGTAAACAACTATATCTATAATATATTGTCTTTATGTAATAAGTTGTTCAAATATTAATTAGTGATGTTCTTTAATATGGTTAGTTTAGTAAACTATTCATTTTCACCTATCCATGTGCTTCACATGTATCATGACCCACATCTAATTGGAATAGGGTCGTTTCTCAACAACTCATTTTGCACCCATGTGTGCAATTACAAGTGCATAATTGTTTTACATGAGTACACGACCCGGGTCTATTTAGGATGGTTGTGTTACTTTATTACTAACTAGTGGAAAAGCCCGCGCGTTGCAGCGGGTACGTCTGTTTTGTTGCTTCGTAGTTATTGCTTGGTGTATGGTGTGTGTAGCATTTGTGGGTTATTCGTTATGCACAAGTGTTTTATTAGGTTACTGGCTAGGAGTCCCGTCAAGGTTGTCCAAAATATTAAATTAAAAGTTCAACAAACGTTCACCCTAACAAACTAATTAAATAATAAAAATATCCTTCTATTGGTTTTCAAACTGGATGAACAGTAACCGGAAAATAGTACAACATACCTTAAAACCACAGCTTCTGTTACATTTTAAGAGTTTTCAAATGCAGCCGAACATATCTTTTGCTAGATACCGGGTCATGTATGTTTACTTGATACTACATTTGACAATAAATACCCCTTTTCTTTTGAACCAAGTTATATTTAAAAGATGTAGTCGTGATTTTATATGAATGATATTACCTATATTAATGATTATATATTATATATTATATATTATATATTATATATTATATATTATATATTATATATGTTTATTTAAACACCATCCGGACACTTTGGTTCGCAAGGATCAAGATTCAAAATAAAAGATTTGACATTCATTTCGGCATTTAGAGTCAACTTTAAAAAGAAGTCTTGCCAAGTTACAAGAGCCAGAGGGTCACCGAGCTTCACAACAAACCTATTAAACAATGATTGAAATTCACAGAGGTTTCAAACCTGCAAGAAATACTTCAGTTCAGGTTTTGCATTGGTGAGAACTGCAAAATAATACGATGTAAATTACCTACATGATCTAGAGCCAAAAATGTAAATTTTAAATTATTTAGTCCAAATATGTAATAAATCAACAAAAAGTGTGTTGCTCCGTAGGTAAGTATGCAAAGTTTCTTGATGATTTTGCAACTTAGGAGTGATCACGTGGGTCCAATTACACGTGTATTGGTATAACTTTATAATCGACACATCATAAATATGATGCTAAATAATCAGGGTTTTAAAAGGGTCCTTAAGTAACTATGCTAAACGTCTAATTACCCATATATCGGTATAACTTTATAGTAAAAATTGAAAGGAAAAAAGTATTAGCAAGTTGACCCATAAACACATGTTCCTGGATTGTCAAGGAAGGCCATATGATGTGGTCTTCAGGTTCCTACTTTTGCCATTCATGATCCATCTAAAAGCATCCATTTAGCCCATTTTCTAAGTTGTAACATAGCCTATGCAGGGCCGCTAAATACGATAATTCCTTTTCAAGTTCCTCCAAATTCAGGCTAAAAGTTGCCTAAACCTCTAAAACATCCTAAATGAGCTATGAACAAGTCCTAAACAACCCTAAAACATCCTAAAGTAGCCCTAAAAAAGCCTAAAACATCTCTAAAATCCCTAAAAATGTATTTTATACTATGCGCCTAATTATAAAAAGCCCTCGTTTTGTATACACCTTGCGCCTAGGCTCTAGGCTCGGCCTATGCGCCTTGAGTGCGCCTAGGCGCTTTGAAAACTATGGTTTCACTACATACTTTAATGGCTTTATGCCTTCTTTGCTCTCCTAAGTAAAAAATTTGGGCCACAACTTCTACTTCTCTTACCCTTGTGATGGATAATTCAAAGGAGTCATGCCTGCATGTATCGAGAAAATATAAAATTAGGTATAGATTATTACTCGTTAGATTATCAAACTTATTAAATCGCTCATTAAAAAAGTATAGCCCATTATTAATACATCATCTTTGGTACTACATTCAATGTTATGGGATGGCAATGTTTTCGAGTGCCACACAGAAAGGTGTAATGGAATCAATCCATTTTGCATATAAAAAATACAAGAATATATCTTTGTTATATTCATAGTCTAATTAACTAATTATTAAAAAGGTAAAAGCGATAGAATACATACACTTGCTATGGCTTCGGTAGAGGCCCTATGGTATTACAGCTTCATTATGAGTGATATTAGCAGCCATATGCCAAGTCAGGGAGGAAGGTAACCACTTCAAAATTGTTATGACACACCAACATAAATAGGTGTATTTGCTATTTGCATGGAGAAAATTAACAAATGCAAAAACTGAAGTAAACAATTAAAAACTACAAATTATTAAAAAAAAACCAACCCTTAACTAAGTGAAGAGCAAAATCATCAAACATATGAAGATCCTTAAATAAAAAAATACCCAAAACCTTTGATTGTCAAAATAGATATCTCCTTAGCATCAGTACTGCCTAAAACAAATATCATAACAAAAAAAAACCACAATAATATATATTCGTTTATATTTGTAACTTTGGCTGATTATTAGTTGCCAGATTTCTTAATATGGAACACTAAAGCTCAGTTACACTTGGTAGCGGGAGTCAAAAATCATTCAATGAGGTGGTTTAGTATGAGATTTAAGTTTAATATGTTTATCCTCTTCACCAATTTCAGGTAATGCTTTCTCAAGCTGCAAAAAACATCACATATATTCAATATACACAAACTATAAAACGCTACATTATAGAGAAATAAAATTTCTTACACCAGGATACAACACAAGGGTTCATCAATATTATTTACTAATGTGCAGAACATAGAAAAAATATCAATTTGATACATACATCTAAACAGATGCTCAAACCTGCAAAAAGCACACCCTGAAGCCATGAACAATATGCAGACCTTGAAATAATGTGGGTCAAGATGAAAAATGGGTGGTTGGTCAGGTTGGGTAGAAGGTCGATGAATCAAGTCAGAATGTGTAGATTTCTAGTGTAGGCAGACCAAGCCAGCCTGCAAAAACTTTGTATCTTTCACTCAAGTCAGATGTGTATATTCCTAGCTTTCCAGAAATGCTATAATGGTATCATTATAACAACCAATGGAGCCATCTTCTGAATAAAAGTAAATCCCCACCAGTTTGGTAGATCCATCATATCTTTTACCGAATGATATGTCGCCACAGGAAAATCTCACCATACCACACCGACTTGGCATAAATGCAACGAATCAACACATGGCCCATGTTTGCAGTTCATGTAACTCGCCTTCTTCTAGTGGTTCTCTTGACCAATCCCATGCCCATGAACCTCGGTTCTGTTCCCTTGCGAGTCTATCTCGGACCAAACATTTTTATTGCATTCCAATGCGAACAAGACATCTTTAAATGGTAAAATTCAAGCCCAAGTATCCAGCCAGAACATGATGTGTTGTCCATTCCCCACAATCCTTTTAATGAATCTCGAGCAATCAATTCCTATTGCGTTTTTAACGACACCATCAAATGCGGCAATTATTCACCACATCCAACATGGCAGCCCACATCATCCTTATGCACGTGTGTGGACTCTTCTTTGGCTTGTACCTCTGGCCGACTCATCAGCAGCGGGTCCCCCTTTTGCCTTTATTGTTGCCAGAAGTGTAACCGGTACTGAATAGAACCTGTTGTATATAGTTCCCGTGCACCATCGTTGCCATTTCCGATATCTGAATCACATGATAAAGTACAATATCTAAATTGGGCTGCGAGATAAATAAAAATCTGAATCTAAATCTCAAATTCTATGAAAATAATAGAACCAGTGATATCACGAGTGTTATGCAAAATAAATATTAAAAATCCCAAATCCGAACCAATAGATGTTGTAGGCAAATAACGCTGTTGAAATCATCAAAAAAATTCTCTGATTTGGTGGCATATTTCAGTTCAATTTTCATCTGAACAAAAGCACCAAAAGTGAGATTTAATAGGTATCAGAGAACCTAATGAAATCTAGTAACACTAAAATGAACCTAGAAGGAAAAATTCAGAAAGAAATCAGACTAAAAGAGTTCCAAACCTGGTTAAAGATTAAAGGATTGAAGCATTCAAAGCTGATTAATAATTTCATTGGTTGGGCGAAATTGAAGTTGATTCATGCTTCAAACCGATTGTCAATAGCCGAAAAAAGCAGATGTCTCTTTCTCTATTTCTAGGGTTTTTTTAAGTTTAGGGGAAGAGTATTAACAATGCAGATGTAAAATTATGATCGAGGGTGGTGAGGGGATGTCAAGGGAAAATGGTAATGATTGATAGAATAAATATTGCAATCAAATGCTGGTAACTGAAGCATGAAGTCGATTGGGTTTTCAGGAGGGGTAGAGAGGGAATAGCTTTTCACAATGTGAGTAGAGGATTAACCTAAATTTACAAGATTACCCTTATAAGTGTCTTAATTGGCACTAATATCCCTATAATACCCTTAAATTTCTTGCTTAACTATGTTGAACATGGTGCTTGCTAAGTTGTACGGAGGTGAAAATGACCATGTTGGCCATCACTCCTCCTTTATAATGTATTATAGATAATAACACTCGTACGTGCATTTTTCCATTTATTTCCTCAACAAGGTCCTTGCACCCATTTTTCAAACAATAGTGTGTTCCATATAACCGTTAGCATTGGTAAGTTACTTAATCCCATTACGGTTATCAACAAATCATTTTATTATTTTTATCCATATAATTGGTTACTTCCAAACACGCAAGTGATTATGTAAGCAATTAAAGTTCATGATATCAAGTATGGTTTGTTACTTAAAAAAACAACTTGCACTTACAAACTTAGCTTTTAGAGGGTATTGCTAGGCACTAAGTTAATAATCTTAGTGCTCAATACTGTCACCGTTTGCCTTTTAGGCACTAGACTACTTAAAAAGTTCATTTCAATATACTAATACTTGAGTCATATTTCAATATCATTTGTCAAGAATCACATTTGTTGAGTGATCCGTTTTACAAAATCTTTGTACTCACTTTTGACATTCCTACAACATTTCGTTTTGAGACACTTAATTGCAATATAAAAATATAAATGTTAGTTTTCATTAAAAAGGGTTCTTCCTCATTGTTTACATAAAATGAATGATAAACATTTGATGGTGGCAAGGATGTTAGTTGAGAGTCACATAAGACATTGTACATGTTTCTAGTTTTTTTATTTCTTAAACATATGTTAAGAAGGAATATATGGGGTTTGGACTAGCCAATAACTCAACGTTCAAGTACAGTTTTTAGCAAATGTGGTTTTTAAATAGTTGGCATATGAGTCTCTCCCACCGCCATTTCATGCACCACCATGCATGTGCCTAGCAGTCCCATACTTGCGTCAATGCTTTGAGAAACAATAGATCTTCACCCGTAAGATTAAGTATGATTCACTTTGGTTAAGTATTGTTGAATCCTGGATGATATTATGCGAATGGTGTTTGAAACGAATTTAGAGGGAGAGAGTTTGGATGGAAACTTGAAGAGTAGTTATTAGAAACATAAACTTTTCACACAAATAAAATACAAGTGTTTGACCCTATTTATACATTCTAGAGGGGCATGAGAGACTAGACGCGACCCCTTATAACTGCAGTAACCGTTTGGTCTTGTGTGTGACATATCGGTCAACATATATTGTTTCTAAACTTAGGATATCTAACATAATAACATTAACTAACATATGTACAAAACTTAATTAACATATGTTTATATTCTTAATCAAGATTACTTCTAACATTTCCCCCCCTAATCTTGATTCCATGCACTTCTTCTTTAGTCCTCACTTGATGAAGATCTTGATCTTTTCTTTGGGGGCAGATCTGAATCATTCCACTCAACTTCCTTTGACTTGTGATCATTACTTGCTTCATTATCAACTTCGACAACTAGTTCCCTTCCTTTGTATTTTAGATTATACCACTTAATCATCTCTAGATAACGGACGTATGTTTGCCTTAGGTTTCTTGTGATGTCTCTCTTTGACACTAGGCTTGGCAATCCTCTTCCATATCCCATTGACATGGCCACTACCGTCCAATTCTTGTCCTTCGTCACTTTGTCATAGCCACCAAATATTTGTACCATCTTGTAAAGATCCAATAAACTAATTGGATAACCCGTTTCATCTCTTGGTGGGATTGGTGCTCTAATTCTTATCTTTAAGAATTCTTTCATAAATCAATCAACGGTTCTCTCAAACTCTAACTCGAACCTTCTCTTGTTGTATCTTTCAACCATGGTAGAAATATGGATTAATTCCATAAAGACAATACAATCTTGTAATTGTGTACCTTCGGTTGGATACATCACCGGACCTCTTTCCATAACACATTCGAATTGATCTTTGTTAATGGAAAAGTCATCAAAGTGCTTGAAAATGGACGCTCTTTCTTTGCCCTCCTCGGTTATTCCCTTCATCTTGTCGCCTTCATATCTAATTCTTTTCCCTTTTGTCTTTGAACCCATCATAATTTTCTGAAGTGGTTCGGTTTTGATCAAACATGCTTCGGCCTTGTTCCTCCTTTTCCTTTCGGCCTTGATCAAACGCGGGGCACTTGAAAGTAAAGTGGTCATCCCCTTCACATATGCGACAAGTAATAACCCTTCGGACTTCTTGTATAATCGGCTTCTTGATGTTACAAACATCACCATCAAACTCAATCTCTAAACCCTCTTGTGTTAACTTCTCAATACTTAACACAATTCTTCTTAGTGTGGGTATGTAAAAAAACATTTTGAATCTTATGTAATTGCCCATCACTTGTGATCGCCACCGATCCTTTACAACGGAAATATTCTTGTCTATAACCACTAGGGCAACCTTCTATTCCAAATGAATTGTTTAACACCATGAACAAGTGTTTGTTGCCACATCCGTGTTCCTTTCGAGTCAAACTCGCATACCATATATCATTCCAACCCTTTTCTTCACTACCTTTAACCATGAATTTGGTTTTTCCTATTTTCTTAGGACAATTACGTCTATAATGAAAGGGTTCTTTGCACTTACTACAACACATAGTAGAAGGATATTCGGGCATTTCTTGATCGAACCTCACTTGTCGATTGAATTCCTTTTGTGCTTTCTTTTTCTTTTCTTCATGATCCCTCATGGACACACGACTAGATCCGATATTGAATGAAAAGATCCTAAAACTTAGAGAGTCTCCACTACTCTCGGTATTTGCCTTCTTGGCCTTCCATTTACGATCCACATGATCATACACAACATTGGGAATTAGCGGTCCAAGTCCATAACCACCTTGTGTTCCCACTTGATCTTCTTCTTCTTTGTTAATATCGAATAAACCACAGGTCTTTGGTTCTTTAGGCTCTGATGCCATGTTGAATTCTGGATGATATTATGCGAATGGTGTTTGAAATGAATTTAGAGGGAGAGTGTTTGGAGGGAAACTTAAAAAGTAGTTATTAGAAACATAAACTTTTCACAAAAATAAAATACAAGTGTTTGGCCCTATTTATACATTCTAGATGGGCATGAGAGACTAGACGCGACCCCTTATAGCTGCAGTAACCGTTCGGTCTTGTGTGTGACATATCGGTCAACACATATTGTTTCTAAACTTAGGATATCTAACATAATAACATTATCTAACATATGTACAGAACTTAATTAACATATGTTTATATTCTGAATCAAGATTACTTCTAACAAGTATGACACTTGATAGTTCAGCAAGCAATGATCTATACTTAAACCTGATGTGTTGCCAAATGCATCACATTTATATATTAGTTTTGTATAGTTTTTAATCGTTTATCGTTCGTTTATATCGTGTCTTAGATACTTATTTGTGTCTTGGTGTTAGGCAGGTGTTCGTGGGCTAAAACGAGAGAAAAAGAGCTTAGTTGGAGAGGAGACGAGCATTCGATGAAATTGGAAATCAAAAAAGAAACAAATCTGGAAGAACTGAAATTAGAGACCCTCTAATTTCAGTAAAAGTTATCCGCGGGTCTCCAGGAAGTAAAATAGAGCAAAATGACGATTTTACCCTTAATGAATTGTGATAATTACTGAAGATGCCATCGCGTCACTTTTAGGTTATTAGAGACCCTCTAATTCCAGAAACAGTTGTTCATGGGTCTCTAATAACTCTTCAGCCCATAAAAAGCCCATTTTCGCAATTAAAAACCTAGCAGCCGTATGGGGATGCAATCATCGAGTTCCAGAGCTTCTAAGAGAGGATTTTGAAGACTTTTTGCAGTTCCATTCATTCCGGTTGATGCCAGAGCAATCCAGAACAAGTTTTGAAGCCGAAATCATGATTATGCACGGCTAAACATCCTGCGGTTTCTCCGGGTGAACGATTTGGTTATTTTATCAATTGTTTTATGTTTGATACTTATTACTTGGATTAGATTTTGTGAACACCTTAATGTTCTTTGCATCTAATTGTATGTTTGACTGATCTAGACAGTTTGGTTGATTAATATTATTGCATTATGTTATCGTATCTTGGTTTTCTTGCACTAGGATTAATTTAACTTTGCAATTAATGTTATGATAGCTGAATTGGGTTGAACAATTTAAACAAAGTCATGTCTATGTGATTTCCTAGGTAAGGCATTAACATAATTCAATTGATAATTACCGAATCAGAAACCCTGAGTGACCGTTTTTCTTTATATTATTGTTTTTAATCAAACTTTAATCAATCTTTTTTTGCAAGCAAGCAGCAAATCAACTTCATAAAATTAATTTAGTTTAATCAATAAATTGCTATTAACACTATCCACAGACTCCTCGTGGTTCGACAACCCTACTTCCTATACTGTAGTCAGTTGTAGCTAAGGAGTAGTTTTTATTTAATTTTTTGATTAGCACTTCGACACGCGATCAAAATGGCGCCGTTGCCGGGGAGTTCGTGCGCTTAGTGTTTAGTTTAGTTTAGTTTGTTTGTTTATTTATTTTCTAAAAAAAAAAAATTGTCTTTTTAGTTATTTGTTTCCGTATTTTATTTCTCTTCTTCGTTCAGTACTACTCTATTTGTTTTCTTGTTTTTGTGTGTGCAGGTGACTTCTGTGTTGCATGCATACTAGGTTTTCCAAAAAGTCGTCTCCATTGTTATTTGATCCAGAGATTGAGAAGACAGCACGTCAAAACCGTGTTGTTTTTCGTTCAGCAGTAAAGAATCAATCAAGTTCTTCAACAGTCGCTCAGAGAATTGAAGAAGCAGCTATTGAGATGGCTGACCAGGATAACCAAAATGAACCAATACCCAACCAACCAAATGATCTTATTCCACCTGCTCTACCAAACCAACCCAACCAACCCATTCCAAACCCACCACCACCACAAAAACAATTCCAACCTGGTGGGTATTTTCAGGCTGCTAACCCACGTCCACAACAAAACCAACAAAATCCAAGAAACCAACCTCGTCCACAACTAGCAGTTATCCCACCCAACCAACAACAGAACCAACAAAGATATGATGAGGGAAGTGTGCATACTTGGGACTCTGAATGGGATCAAGAGGACGAACAGGAACCGTATGATGGGAGATATGGTAATTATGAGCATGACATGGAGTATGAGCAGCAGCCACCACAGCGGGTTAATCAGGGGAACCGTGTTCAGGGATACAGAAATAATCAAGCGCCACAAGGGGTTCCTCAATTTAATGTTGGAAATATGGGGATAGGGGATGAGTTACAGTTAGTAGATGGTGTCCCACAGATACGTCAGAGGGCACCGGTTCAGGGGGTTGATAGTCATTTTAGGCCGGTCATTGTACCCAATTCTTCAGCTGTAGTGACACCGGTGAGCAGGAACGGGAGAGCATTTGAGGTGAGACCCCAATATTTGGGTCATCTACCTAAGTTCTATGGAAAAAGATCTGAAGAGCCTTACTTACATATATCAGCATTTGAGTCTGTGTGCAATATGATTGGAGGATCAGGGTTTACTAAGGACCAGGTAATGTTGATGATGTTTCAGTTCACCTTGAAGGACAGGGCAAGGCAATGGTTTGCTACACTCCCCCCAGGTAGTATATACACTTGGCAGGACATGCAACAAATTTTCTTGGAAGAGTATTACACCATGAGCAGAACATCTGAGGCTCGGGATGCAATAAGAGGATTTCAGCAGAATTCAGGGGAAGCATTCCATGAGGCTTTTACTAGATTCAAAGAGTTATTGATAAAATGTCCTCATCATGGGATTCAGACATGGGAACTAATAAAAGCTTTTTATGATGGACTGACACCAGAGGATGTTAGGGGTTTGACTGCCATTAGCAATGGCACATTCTTTACTAACACTGAAGCTGTGGATTGGGGACACTTGGAAAGGATGAGTGCCACTTCAAAGAGACAGGCACAATCATGTAGGAAGTTGAGACCATCATCTGTCAAGGCAACAGACTATGAAGCTGAAGAAAGAATTGAAAAATTAAAGCAGCAAAATTTACTCTTGGCAAAACAGGTAGCTCAGCTTAATTTGGGGAAGAGTAGTGAGGCAAAGGCGGCTAATGCTTTTTCGGTATGTACTGATTGTGGAGAGTTGGGACATCTAGCCCAAGACTGCCAGGGGCCTTTAGAGAATACAGAAGAGGTGAATCAAGTTTATGGAGAACGGAAGCAATATGACATGAATTCCAACACCTATCATCCTGGGCTCAAAAACCACCCAAACTTCAGGTATGGTAATCCTAATAATCAATTAAATCCTAACTTTTCTGGTTCTAATGTGCAGGGAGGAAATCAACAACAGTCTCAGAACAGGCAGTATGGATATAATCAAGGGGGTTACTCAAAGAATACCTATAATCAGGTTGGTCAACTGGCAGAAGAATTAGCACTTGAATATGTGACAGTTGAACCGGATTTGGTTAATGTTGATGTGGCTGAAAAAGTTGTTGAAGAGGCACATGTGGACCATGTTGTGATGGAAGCTACAAGCCTTACAGTAGACGTGACTTCGTACGTACAACCACTTGCAGACACACCTACTGAAGAATCAGTGAACCGGGTAACCATGGTGTACCCTAACCATCCTTCCATATTTATGAGCAAAATAGACAAAGTTGAAGATGATGGCTTGAGTGGGCAAAAGAGGAAGGTGAGCATTGAAGACCTTGGACAAAGTATAGTGAAGTGGCCCAGCAATGATCCTGCAGACATGTCAAAGATAAGAAAGAAGATAAAGATTCGACATGTCAACTACCGAACATACATTGGGAATTCGGTAGGCAAATGTTCTTTGAGACCACCATGAATGAACATCAGGTATGATTTTTGTATATTTTGTATATTTATTTGTTTTTATGTTGTTTTATTTTAGTTTATTTTTATTGTGTTTGAGTCAGTTTTATTTTTATTTGAGTCATGGGATTGCTTGATATGATTTGAATAATCGATTGCCCTGCCCGTACTCAATCTCCATTCGGGCGGGGATGATCCGGAAACCACTAATGTTTGTAGGCATCCCAATTTGTTTGTTTGTTTGTTTTTTTTTTCCTTTTTTGTTTCTTTGTTATAGGCTACACAGTTTATCGACCGCGAATGAAATGCTATACGGTCGTAGTGGGAGGAACTGAATGAGACTCATACGCGCACGGCATATATCCAGGGGAGTCTGTTCCTTTTTATTATTGTTGTACATTATTTTTATTTCTGCTTTATTTTATTCCTTAGCTCACATTGAGGACAATGTGCCGTTCAAGTGTGGGGGTGGGGAAATTTTGATTTTATTTGTTTTTAAGTCTTTTAAAAAATCAAAAAAAAAAAAAACTTAAAATTAAAAATGTCCTAAAAGCGGTCTGATCGGGCATAAAAGCGACTGTTTCAATGCTTTCATTCTATCTCTGCTTGTGGTGTGTGGGTCCTTAATCATGGTCCAATTCTTTAGAACAGACATATGAATCGTTTTCAGCAGGTATTTTAGAGAAAATGTTTAGAATTTGCCCGATTAGGTGTAATGAGCCGTCGGTAATAAATACATGCACACATCGGTAACCTATTTCCACACTTTGGTGAGATCTTGAGCCTACTAGATGATAGATTGATACATATATATTTTCATTTGTTGAGTGTAGGCCAGATGTTTCTCTGTTGCAGAACTTATGTGATTTGATACATGCCGAGGTTGTAGACTAGATATGCACATAGATGATAAAGGCAATTTAGGTTTCCCCTTTTTCTTTTGATACCCACTTATTTGTTATGTTTGACCCGTTTACCTAAAATCACCCTTAATAGCCCATGTTGAGCCTATACCCTTTCATTTGATTAAACCTATTACCCAAATTGACCCGTTTACCTTTGTGAAATAAATTGATGACATCCATTGTGTTTATGTTTTGTTCAAGTGATTGCGTTATGTTTAAGTTGTGAAAAAAAAAGAGAAAAAAGAAAAAATATATGAAAAGAAAAAAGAAAAAGAAAATAGAAGTATGTGTTATGGGTCAAATATGCCCAAAGTTGTGTGATTATTGTATTATGGTGTTTAGTGAATAAGGATGGTCATTCAAGCGTGTTGAAACCCTTGTTTTTAAACCAATTGTTAGCCAAATCTCTCCTACCTTTACCCGAAGCCCAAAACCCGTAAGTCCTTTAGATATGTACATTGTCTACAGTTGAGGTGTGATTGTTATACAAGCCTATGATAACAGAGTTACATGTTTGGTTTTGAGTGAATAATACTAGCGCATTACATGCTAGTCCAGATATTAAACCGAGTGGAGTGAAAAATTGTGAGGGGTGTGTTGCATGAGAATAAAAACCGAAAGCATGTTAGACTTAGTCGGGAGAGTTCTATTTTCAAAATTATGCATCATGGTTGCCTGTTGAATTAACACATCTAATGATGATCTTTGAATGGGGTATGACTTTGGACCCTAACTAGTGCATGGCGGGGGCGTTTGAGGTATTTGTTACTTGTTCGTGGTAACGCTTTGAGCAGATTTGCTTGAGGGCAAGCAAAAGGTAAGTGTGGGGGTGTGATGTGTTGCCAAATGCATCACATTTATATATTAGTTTTGTATAGTTTTTAATCGTTTATCGTTCGTTTATATCGTGTCTTAGATACTTATTTGTGTCTTGGTGTTAAGCAGGTGTTCGTGGGCTAAAACGAGAGAAAAAGAGCTTAGTTGGAGAGGAGACGAGCATTCGATGAAATTGGAAATCAAAAAAGAAACAAATCTGGAAGAACTGAAATTAGAGACCCTCTAATTTCAGTAAAAGTTATTCGCGGGTCTCCAGGAAGTAAAATAGAGGAAAATGACGATTTTACCCTTAATGAATTGTGATAATTACTGAAGATGCCATCGCGTCACTTTTAGGTTATTAGAGACCCTCTAATTCCAGAAACAGTTGTTCATGGGTCTCTAATAACTCTTCAGCCCATAAAAAGCCCATTTTCGCAATTAAAAACCTAGCAGCCGTATGGGGATGCAATCATCGAGTTCCAGAGCTTCTAAGAGAGGATTTTGAAGACTTTTTGCAGTTCCATTCATTCCGGTTGATGCCAGAGCAATCCAGAACAAGTTTTGAAGCCGAAATCATGATTATGCACGGCTAAACATCCTGCGGTTTCTCCGGGTGAACGATTTGGTTATTTTATCAATTGTTTTATGTTTGATACTTATTACTTGGATTAGATTTTGTGAACACCTTAATGTTCTTTGCATCTAATTGTATGTTTGACTGATCTAGACAGTTTGGTTGATTAATATTATTGCATTATGTTATCGTATCTTGGTTTTCTTGCACTAGGATTAATTTAACTTTGCAATTAATGTTATGATAGCTGAATTGGGTTGAACAATTTAAACAAAGTCATGTCTATGTGATTTCCTAGGTAAGGTATTAACATAATTCAATTGATAATTACCGAATCAGAAACCCGGAGTGACCGTTTTTCTTTATATTATTGTTTTTAATCAAACTTTAATCAATCTTTTTTTGCAAGCAAGCAGCAAATCAACTTCATAAAATTAATTTAGTTTAATCAATAAATTGCTATTAACACTATCCACAGACTCCTCGTGGTTCGACAACCCTACTTCCTATACTGTAGTCAGTTGTAGCTAAGGAGTAGTTTTTATTTAATTTTTTGATTAGCACTTCGACACGCGATCAAAACCGATTCAAGGGTTGTATCCGACTATTAGTGGCTTTGATATTAGCCATTAGATTTCAGCCATATGGGGTCACTAAAGGTTGTTGTCAATTGTTGTAGATGCAGCACTAACATGATGTGGGTTTTGAACACGATTGTGAGGAGGCTTTTACTAGGACTGGGACGGATTTCCCAATCTCATATTCACGACATACAAAGACCATTGTCAAAGCGCCAGTGTTTTGATTTTCACCCACCACCATTATTTGGCTTGTTAGAAATGCATATGTACATGACTCAGTTGCTACGTGTTCTTCATCTATTATTAATAAAGTGAAGGATTTATTAATGTAGCTTGATTATCCCAACGTAACTATCCTCCTCTTTTTTAAAGTTCATTTAGATAATTGTGCACGTACATATCCTAAAAACGACCTTCTCTAGTACCACTTTGTCATGGGGTCAACTTTCGAGGCCCAATGTGGTGCACCTGGTTGCCCTGTAGCCAGCCAATCTGTCCCGCTTACAAATATTTTTCCTTATCTATATGCTTTGGTAAATGAGAAAAATCATAAACGTGTGGAAATCTTCAAACACAACGTTATAAATTGACAAGCCCTTCGAAGATGTTATCATTCAAGCTTTTAACTGGGTTGCTAAGAGCTAGAAAAGTTTTGGTTGCTTGGGAAAACGGCAAATTTGTCCATTCATAGGGATTTTTAAGGCTTAAGCATTTTCGTCAAGGTCTTTGGTGTTGTTTAATTTGGTTGTTTGTGTTTTTTTTACGCTCGTGTCATGATTTTTGCTAGTTTCTTGCTAACCTTTTATATGATATCTTCATTGTTGTAGTTCAAAAAGAAAACTCAAATTGGCGTAACCATAATTTTATTCCAATCCTTGTGTGTTTAATTTATGGCTGATGACAATACGAGTGATGATGTCTGAAAATGATGTAACCGACTTAATAAATATTTGGTCATTTGTGTCATTGAAGACCAATCAATTTTGAACTCTTGCATGTTCATATATAAACTTTGATTAACATATTGGTCGAATAAACAATTGGGGTGTGCCCAGCACACTGGTTCATCTAATAATAATAATATTAAGTTGTATTTTACTTTTTTTTAAGGTGTGTTTCAGCGAAGAATCTAAACGACGCACAACCCCACAACCCCAGTTTGAATCCAGGCCAAACGCGGGTGTTGAATTTCTCACCCCTTAATGCGAGTGGGGGGACTCGAACCTGAGACCAAGCCCGAGCTGGAACCTCCCTAAGGAGTAAACCATCCCACCTCCGACAAGTTGTATTTGACTTCATTCTCTTTTTTTATATATGAACTTAACATTAATAATATTTAAATATAATCTTTAAATGGTAAAAAATAACAAAAGTAACCTTAATTATAAATTATACAAAAAAATCATTCACCCTAGATGTAATATTATTTCATTATTTTAAAACGATTTCATCATTATTTAAATAAAATGACCTTTTTTAACGGACAACTAAATATCACCTGAACTGTCAATGGGTTAGCATTGGACAAATGGTTGGGCAGCCCAAGTCCATCAAACCACCAATTTAGGAAAAATCCGCCGCCTGAAGGCCCACTACGGTAAAACCTCTTTGAATCGGATTCAAACTTGAGACTAAATGGCCTCAAACTCTTATTTTCATTTTTCCATACCACTCCACCAAATGGTAGGTGCTTAAATGACCTATTATATGAAACAATCAACAATTACGAAGGTCGTTATTATTTAGTGAGCTCGGCTCACACTTGGTTCAACTTCATATACACTTGTAGCCTAGTTGGTTGAGAGCCTAAAGTTTCCTATGGGAGGCTTGGGTTCAATTCTCACTAGCTACATTTGGAAGACATTGGTGGAGGGAAATGAGGGATGACCCAGGCCATTGGCATGGGTTCGAGTCCTGATCCCGACCGGTTTTACCGATTATTTCACTGTCGTGCCTTCGGGCAGGTGAGTGGTCGGGTTTTCCCGGGAATTGGTGGCAATTGATGGCCCGGGTACTCTCGAGTACCTGATTCGTCAAAAGGGTGCCCGAGAGTGCTCGGAATTTGATTCGTTGGCCATTCAAAAAAAAAAAGATAAAGTAAAATAAATAGTAACCAAATCTTATATATATCTATGGTTCCTATTTGAACCCTACCCTATATATATATATATATATATATATATATATATATATAGGATCCAGATCATTTGAGAACTTTTTCGAGTTGTGAGAATTCAGGAATTTACTTTATAACCACACACTTATTTTAATAAAAAATGAATATGTGGTCCAGAATTAAACAACAATAAAATAATGAATAAAATATTAATATACTTACATGGGGTAAAAATCCTTACACCGGTGTAATTTGACGTAAATTAATGTATTTTTTTAATTCAATTTTACAGCGGGGTTTACGTGTTTTTACACCAGTGTACAAAAAAATTGCATTTTGCGTCGAGTTCTCACAACTCATCGAGTTCTCAACGGATCCTAACCCTATATATATATATCCAGTCATTAACATATTATGTGTTTTCTTAAATAATCAAAGTAACCAAAAAAAACACTTTGATTATAAACCAGGGTTTCATTCTCAAGATAAATATTTAAGAAAATACATAATATGTTAATTACTTTATAGTTTATAGAAAAGGTTTCATTCAATGCATTTATCTTGTTTTCATTTTTTGGTGCATGTGAAAGGTCTTCCAACAAAAGTAAAGGAGGCAACGAAAAATATAAAAACCTTTGGTTGTTCACTTTGTTTGCTCCGAAAATAATTATAAACAAAATGGGCCCACTAAATGGCAAGGTGTCAATTATAATATACGAGATAGTTTCTTTTTCTAAGGAACTCCAACCATACACTCCTAAAATATCAGCCGTCGGATCATGATCGGACCCCACCAGAGTCGACAGATGATCGACACTTTTGCGTCGTCTAGTGCACGTCAAACGTGGCAGATCGCTTTCGAGCCATCCAAACAGGACCGAGTCCCAAGTTCTAAAAGAGTGAGTTGGGCTTTTGTGGTCGACACTGTCTGGATGGAGCCTACTTCAAGTTCTAAAAGAATTAGTGGGCCACTTGATGGTACGTGTCACCTAGTGACCACCACCCCCATACTTTTGCGTTAGGACAAACTACTCCCTTCGTGTAAGCTTTGTTACATTGATGGACCTTCTTATATTGGATTCTTTAGGGGCTGTTTGGTAGCCTCTTAATGAGGCTCTTAATCATTCAGTGTTGAATGATTCGGCATTCAGCGCGTTTATTTCAGCCTCTGAATGGAATGGTTAAGGCTGAATCATTAAGAATTAGGATGTTGCTGAATCATTAAGCACTGAAGTAGGCTGAACCTTAATGAAACTCTCATACCAATGTAGGACAAGAAAACTAACCATTAAGAGGTCCAGCTTAATGATTCAGCACTTAACCATACATCCCTCTTAACCATTCAGACCTCTTAATGATTCAACACTTAATCAACCAAACAGTTGGATTTTGGTTTCCTTGGTTCATGATAAATTGATTACTAGGGGTATTCGTTTTAACCGAAGAAAACCGAACCCAAACCAAGAAACTAGTTTAACCGATTAATCTGAACCCAAAGAACGGTTATACCCGAACCTGGCTTCATTAGATTGGGTCTTGTTTTTAAATTGAATCTTAGTAATTCAGGTTGACCTGAAAATCTCGAGAAACCTAACCAGAAAAATTTTAAAAAATGACTTTGCCAATTCCTTATTTCCTTCATAATTCCTAGGTTGATTTGGCATATTTCTAGAAAAATAAATTCACCTTAACATGTTTTATTCTTTCCTTAGCCTTTAAGCTATTTAGATTCCTAATACCACTCTTCTCTATTATTGTTTCACATCAACAATCAAAAGTGTCACTTCGATTTTTTTTACCGACAAAAAGAGCACAACATCAACAAACCCATCCATCGCATGCTTGTTCCAATCAGCCTGTAGCTACTTTCAAGTTTGCAACCTATGACTCAAGGCATGTTTAACAATCAACCCATCGCATACTTGTTCATAATTTAGTATGTATAGACACTAGCTTTAACTAATAACCATTTAGGGTATGTTTGGCAAAACTAGCTGGAAGCTGGAGGCTGGTGGCTGGAAGCTGGAGGCTGGAAGCTGGAAGCTGGTGGCTGGAAGCTGGAAGCTGGAAGCTGTAGCCTTTTAGATATTTAAGTGTTTGGCAGAGTAGCTGGAGCTTTTAATAAAATGTATAAAATGACCAAAATGGGCATGACTAAAAAAACATAATACTAAATGTAATCAATTAATAAAACATACTCATTGACAAATAGCCGAGAACATAATATAATACTATTAAATCATTAATGCCGTGCATTCCATATCAAAGTAGCAATATTGTTGCGAACATGTTTCATCAATATCAAGATACACATAGGCAAACAATATCAAGATACACTCAATACAACCTATTAACACAACCCATATCCAAAATCGAAAACAAATTATTCGAGTTTTTACCACATAACAGATGAATTCTTTATGATAATATTTAACCTTTAAATCAAAGAAAAACAACATACCCTTACTTCTTACTTCTTACTTACTAGTACTACAACCTATTAACTATTAACATAACTAATATCCATAATACAAAACAAATTATTCAATGTTTTTTTTACCACAGAACTGTATATGGTGCGATGATGATGTTGATAATTGGAAACCCTAGAATTACTCCATTAAGCTTTGCAATATCAATTCTTAATTTCTTATAAATTGGATTGCATCAACACAATCAGATTTATATGAATTATGATATCAAAGAAAAACACGCAAAAAAAAATAAATAAATAAATAAATTGGAAAGCAGGAAGAAGAAGATAGAGATAGAGGGAGGAAGAAACCTGATGATTGCTTTTCTTCTACTGCTGGAATCGAAACTACTGCTGGAATCAATCACCAATCTCAAAGAGTGTTATTGTTATGGATGAATACGTGAGAAAAGGATATATATTGAAGAAGGGTATTGAAGTAAATTCATGATGTTACAGCTCCTATATTTTTTGAACGCTTGTGTTATCAGCGTTTAATAGTAGAGCTTTTTCTATTTTGTTAGAAGCTTGAAGCTATCTCAACCAAACGAGGCTTTTTGTTGGTTAAGAGCTTTTTCTTAAAAGCTTAAAGCTTAAAGCCCCTAAAAGCTCCTAAAAGCCCTGCGCCAAACATACCCTTAATCCAACCCGATAAACTTGAACTAGGCTAACGGATAAACCGAACCCGATATAGTTAACTGGGTCAGTTATCGAGTAATATTTTCATCACTAAAAACCAGAAAAACCCGATAATATAATTAATCTGATGAACACCCCTATTAATAACTAGTAAGCATGCATGGGCGATGCCGTAGGGAAATGGTGCTCATTTAATTACACATACGACGTCTCTATGTAACCAAGAAACAGAACTATAAAAAATAAAGTTTGGTCTTTATCCTTCCATTTCGTTATAGTATCACTATTCGGTGTAGCTTACAATGCTAAAAAATACTTTATTTTGTATGTCACTTCGTTTTCAATAAAATTTATATAGAAACGTTTAGGATAAAAACAAGGCTGAATTTATTTATTTTTTTAGTTTCACAAACGGAAGTTGGTAGAAGAAAAAATAAAGTGATTAAAAATTAAATTAGAAAAGAGTATATACTTTTTAAAATATAACATGTGGCATTTTTTACTTGGAGTACTATTATGAGTCACCACGATGTATGTTTTGCTAGGTCGTAAAGTGAAATACGTATGGCTGCTCCTAGATATTATTTTGTTTTAATATTTGTTATTTTACACCTCCTTTGAAAAAAAAAAAACTGAAGCCGATAAGATAAGTAAGTATATGATTTTAAAGCCCCTTAGCAAATCTCAACGTTCAATGTTCATCCATATTTGATTGCTTGAGTTTATAGCTAAAGAAGTTTTTTTCTTGGAGTTTTTGATAATTCAATAAAAAAACCTTAAAATATTGAAAAGAAAATCAGTAATTGTACTAAAAGTTATGATAAGTATTATGAATACAAAAGTTTGACTTTTTTTTGGTTTCTGTATGATGATTGATAAGGAGCTTGGGCTATTAATCTAAATTAAATAAGCGCAAATTAGTCAAGAACGTTTTTTTCAAACGAATAGTCAAGGGGATTTGTTGCGTCCTTCTTGTAGTTTTGCCAAAATCAAAGATTCACGACTTTTTTTATGTTTGATAAGTGGTTGCATTTAGTGATGAAAATGATCCGAATTCAGTACTACACATTACTCATTTAAACCTTCTGCCATGACCCCCAGCCCAGCTGGGGTGAGGTGCGCAGGTTTTCCCCACAGGCGGAGGTTCGACTCCGGTTTGTGGCGGTTTCCTGCGCTGGGGGTTGGGGGTTCGTTCCCACGCGTCTTTACGCGGGCTTGCAAACGTTGGAGCCGGGGTTCAAACTTGCGCGGTTTGGGTGTTCTTATGGGTGGTTCTCCGTTCCGTCAGCCCGTTCAAAAAAAAAAAAACTCATTTAAACCTTCTAAAACCTATTTTTCTTACAATTTATCCTACTCTTTAGGTTTATCTCTTATGGTTTCACTTTTTTCAATGTCACTTCATAAACAGGGACGTTTTTGAGAAGGTATGGGGAGGCAAATCGAACATAGTTCATAAATCTTGGGGCATATTTAAAAAAAAATCCTATATATGTATATATTTTTTATATATAACTTATTTAACACTTAAACTTGGGCTTTGGAGACCTATTTTTTAACCGCTCGGATAGTATTCATAAAATTTCAGGGATTTTCAGGGACGTCTCTATTCCTAAAGTTATTACAAGATCGCTGCCATATAGGTGTGAGCTCTTACTCGCTTTTTTCATCTTTAGCGTATAATCGCTTCATAAGTTTCACTACCCACCACCTATTAAAATAATATTCTTTTTTTAAATAAGTTAAAAAACAAATAAAAAAAATCTGATTGGTTGATAATGCGTGGCGCACGTCTTCCCTGTTCATGCCTCGCGGCGTAGTGTTTAACGCACCTTCACCCCTCTTTACATGCCACCTCATCGGGGAGCGAATCCATAACAAATAAACCAGGTACAATTTAAAAAATCTATATATAAAAAATATTTTTTGGAATGTATAAAATTGCTCCAAACATAAACTCCATAAAAGCTTGAAATATCCCATAAGTTGAAAACAAGTGTAAAGTAATTCATTGGTCCCGAAGAACAAAGTTGAAAGGGACTAAACCGCTAAGTAAAGCAAAGGTGCGGACGTGCGATGAAAACAACTGTTATATCGTGCAAACTGCAAACTAAACTCCTATCCACAATAGTAATGTAAAAAAAAAAAAATCTCTGTAGAATTAACAAAAAAAACCTTCACACATAAATGACCACATTTGATGATTTTGAAAACAATGACTGCACCTACAAATTTTACAAACCCACCCAAAGGACGATTTTATAATTAACTCTAGAAAATAATAAATAAAAGAGTTAAATGCCAATTTCGCCCCTGATGTTTGGTCAAGTTTGTCACTTCAGTACAAAAAAGTTTTATTTTTTACAATTGAACCCCTTTTTCCTTGTGGCTTTTTCCCGTCCCTTTTGAAACCGACTTTTTTATATTTATTTTAATAAATCATGAATATAAAAATCTAATTTACGGTTTCCAATTTGTTAGACCAAGGAGGACCACTTAAACGCTGGCACAATCCAGGTCCCCAAAACCAGCCACTTACAATATGTGTGTCTACATCTATCATTTAAATATCTTTTAATTTTGTACACATGTTGAAATATAAAAAGTTATGGGAATTCTAAATAGGAAACCACCCTCACTTTACAAAACCTAGTAAACCCTTCATGCTTGATTACTTGATATTGTTCCTTCTTAGTGGGCTTAAAATCTGACTCTTGGTTATTAAGTGGCCAATTGATATTAACTGGCCCATTTGTGGAAAATAGAGTGGCCCATGGCCCGCCTCATAATGTGTTTATTATTGTGTGTTTAACGAGTTTGTTGAGATAACGTTTCAGGAAATGATCTGAGTCGTTGGATGGATATCTGATCGCATGGTTCTGAGTTGTTTCACACGGATCGATTATAGCTGATATAAAAGCTTTGTTATCTTTGTTATTTGTGCAGCTGAGTCATTTCGTCTAGGGTTTCATAGTTTCTTCTCTGTATTTGTTGCTATTCTTCTCTGTAAAGAAGAATAGAGTGTTTCTGGTGTTGTATCCAGTTGTCTTGTTGGTTATCAATCTTTGATAACCTGTGTTGATCGTCTGTTTGATTATAGGTCTTCTAGTCTGTAAGTCTTTGTCTCTTGTATTGTACTTATTAATCTGTAGAATCAACTGATCTTACAAATCAGTTGATATCTATAGTTATTCATTTAGAATCTCATCTATTGGTGAGATTCAGGGTATTTTGGGGGGGGGGGGGGGGGGTTCAGGTTTGGGTCAAATAAGATTTTAGTCACCGTTTTTGTCGCCTAAATCTTTGTGTTCATGAGATCTGAGTTTGTGTTGGCTCATTATTGTTTGTGTTAGATTCATAAAATTTTACACTTCCACTTCCACCATCCTAAAGATTGAAAAAGGGGTATCTTAGCAACAGTCCATATCTCATTAACCTTAATTAACTTGCCTAGATAACATAGACCAAAGGGGTGCATGAATTGAAACCAAACAAGTTGAGCATTGTCCGTTCTCGGGTTAATCCCGTCCAAAACTGTTTTTTGCATAACATTTATTGGACTACCAAAGCCACATTGAAGAAATTGGTGTGTAAATGAGCTGAGTTGCTCATAATCGGTTTGCTAAAAAAATTGATCAAACCGAACTTAAACGAGCCCAAGCCTGAGCCTCTCAGAAAACGCTTGAGCCGGCTCGCAAGCCAAAACGAGACTATCTATTGAATGCATGTTTAGATAATAATTAATATTGTGTGTGTATATGTAATTTATTATAAAAATATGTAAATAACTAACAAAAATAACTGAGCCGAGCTCGAAAAACAATTCACAAGCTCTCTTAAGTTAACAAACAAAGCTCAAGCCTAAACAAGACTTTTGTTTACATAATTTATTTTTAATGTATTAAATGTATATTTAGATAATAATAATTATTATTATATAAAATAAATTAATAAAAAATAATTGACCTGAACTAAAGCTTGAAACTTGAAAGACAACTCACAAGCTCTCTTAAGTTAACAAGCCGAGCTCAAGCCTAATCTCGGCCTGACCAGTTTTCATTAGGCTGAAGGGTGCACAGACGGGGCAACCCCCGTCCCACCGTCTCCCTCGTCCCAACCACCGCCACCCACCCCAGTCCCTCATCTCCCCCGTCTCCACCATAACACAACAGACAGACCAATCACCATGCAGCACCAATCACCTTTCACCACCACCATTGTCTCTCGCCCCCATCTCAACCCCCCCCCCCCCCCCCCCCCCCCCCCGTCTCCCTTCCTCGCGTCCCCACACCCTTCAGCCTTACATCCCTACATTGAACTGATATTGTATAGTTCCAATATGTAAGGTTTATCTCAGTCTGGTTTTAGACCCTTGAACATGTCCATGGTCCATGATATTGTATAGTGTACCGGTAAGGCGGTAAGCAAAAATTTACATATTTTAAACCTACTCATGCATTCATTTTTTTGGTAGAGGTGAATGGACATTCTCTTGGTCCCAAAACATTGCTATACATACAAAGCCCCAGCCACAGGGTACAAAATCGACGACTTACTTGATTTAGAAAGTTTCAACAAGAAATTCTCCATAATTATAGTGTCACTTGATTTAGAAAGTTTCAAGCATAATCTGAATGAGAGTCATAGAAGTCACTTGGGCAGGGTGACATCACCTCCTGTTCAATAAACTGCAACACCTGTTGCATCGTCGGTCTGCAATCTGGGTTCGCATCAGTGCACCGCCCTGCTATCTCCAGAACCGCTTCAACAGTTGACGCATCTGCATCAGTGCACC
This sequence comes from Ambrosia trifida, assembly GCA_028751855.1. NCBI lineage: Eukaryota > Viridiplantae > Streptophyta > Magnoliopsida > Asterales > Asteraceae > Ambrosia > Ambrosia trifida. Next base: position 100,377,654 of record CM054124.1, on the reverse strand, counting down.
TTTTGTCCACCACGTCTTCCAACTGGTTCTCTTTTCTCAAGGTGTTCAACTGTTGTACAAAAAATGTTAACAAGATTTAACTTTTCAAACCATCATATTTGACTTAATATATGAAAAGGCTCAGAATGCATACCCAACCAACAACATTTAGGCCTTGTTTCACGAAAGCCGGATCTGTTGGTCTCTTTCCTGTTATAAGCTCTAATAATAAAACCCCAAAGCTATAAACATCTGATTTCACAGTGGCTCGCCCGCTTTGCAGATACTCTGTTTCACAAAACCCGTTAGACGAATGTAGTGTTTAAAACACAGTATGTGAACTGTGAAGAAAGTGACAAACCTGGTGCAAGATAGCCGAAAGTACCAGCAACGACAGTGGTCACATGAGCTTCCTCATCTACCAAAAGCTTAGCCAGACCAAAATCAGAAACACAAGGCTCGAGATTTTCATCAAGAAGAATATTACTAGATTTTATATCCCTATGAATTATTCTAGGACTACAGTCATGGTGCAAATAAGCCAATCCCCGAGCTGAACCGTATGCTACTTTTAAACGAGCATTCCAACTTAGCGTTTGATCTTCCCGACGTTCTAAAAACAAAAAGTAAAAAAAAAAAAAAAAAAAAAAAAAACATTAGCAAATATGTAAGAATTGTATATTTTGTTTCATAGACAAAGTATAAGACGTACCATGTAATAAATTTTCAAGGCTACCATTGGCCACGTAATCATAGATAAGAAGCTTTGAGTCAGGAAACCGACAATATCCTCGTAGATTCACAAGATTAATATGTTTAACACTACCCAGTATTTCCAGTTCACGTTCAAATGCTTGATCTTGACCTTTTTGGGTTTGATCAATCCTTTTAACTGCGAATGTGCCACAATCGTTCATGACCATTCTGTACACGATTCCAAACCCACCAGACCCAACCACATGTTCATCGTCAAGTGACTCAAGCTTCTCTACAATTTCACTTGAAGGGTAAGGAAGATCACCATGGAATGTTACAAGTTGTGTGCCTACAAATAGACAAAAAAGGCCGTTAAGAAAATCATAAAGTTAACTAAAGATTTAGACAAAAAAAAAAACGATGAGTTTTTTACTAGTTTCTTGATGAACTTGTTTCTTGACAACCACGTATTTTTTTGCAGCCCGTTCTTTCTTTGAAAGCATCCAGACCAATAGGCACACAAAGAACACAACTGCTACGGCCAAAGCGGTCACAACACCGATCAGTGCTCCTTTCAGAGAACGAGATGAACGTTTAGGCACTGCAACGGGTCAAAATGTATCATAAGCGGTTGAGATTAATAATGCCCACCAGTAAATTCCAACTTTTAGTATTTACAATAATAAGCAGAACAGAAAGTGGTTACTTGCCTGCTGCTTCATCACTTTCTGCATGTGGTAAAACAGCTGGAAATCCCAATGACGTTTTACATGGTTTGTGTATTTGCTGCCCACACAGGTCTAAATTACCAATAAACCTACACATAGTGGAGCATATTTTCAGAACAGTCACTGAAAAAAATGGAACAAGCTATGAAGAAAACAAGATAATCGAATACTAGAATATCAATGAACAGGGTTGGTAACAACTTAGCACGGTTGTATAAAATGAAACTTACGAATTGTTTCCAAACTTGGTTAGTGCTCCAAAATTTGGGATTTCGCCAGTAAAAAAGTTTGTGGATAAGTTTCTGCAAGTAAATAAATACAGTAGAAACTTAGATATCTATCGCAATGTCATTGTCTAAGTTTTTGACAAATTTAAAAATTAACACTAGTAGAACCAACTTACAGATACTGGAGACGAATGAGATGGCCAAGAGATGAAGGGATTGCTCCCTTCAAAGTATTGCTTGACAAATCCCTAGATAAGAGAGCGAAATTTATGAATAAAAACTATACAAGAAACAAATTTCAATTGATGAGATTAATGCATACAAAATTGTGATACTATTTAGTAGGAATTTTAATATGATTCGGGTAAATTGCTTGAATATTTGATATATTAACCGTGCTATATGATTCTATCCAAGGGAACAAACTCATATATTAACCGTGCTATATTATTTTATCCAAGGGAACAAACTCATATATTAACCGTGCTATATTATTTTATCGTAAACTTATACTATATATCGCTAGACCAACTATTTGACCTTCTCAAAGCTCAAAAGTAAAAGTTGCGTAAAAGTACCAGGTACTACGCAAACCACATTTATACATTAATGCATGGGCGGCTATGGCCAAAGCCGAGGAGGCCATCCGGCTAGGGCCCATTTTTATCGGGCACAATTTTTTTATTATGAAATTCCTATATGTGTGTGTGTGTATTTTTAAATAGAAAACTAACTTAACACTTAAAAGTTTGACCCAATAACAATCAATTTATAACTTAAAAATTATTAACCCACAAGGCTTATAACATTTATAAATCCAATACCCATTAAACCCACAAAATAAAAACAAAATAAACATCCTGCTTCACGAATCGTCGATTAGGTATTAACCTATTACGGTTGTAATTTCACTCATTCTAATACTATGATTTTGCTAATTGTTATGTTTATTGCTATACCATTGATCGTACATAAAATTTAGTTTAAATTATTTAATTCGTGAAAGCCTTAACCACATTTATACATAAATGCATTGTCCACATCTATGCATAACAGTTCATGTTTCAAAGTTGATGTTTCAATCAGTAAAATATAACACTAAAAAAACAAGTAAAATCAAAATAATATATATAAAACAAACTTACAGTATACTAAGGAGGGAAAGATTTCCTATATTTGAAGGAATGCCACCCTGAAGATAATTAGCCCTCAAGTACCTAAACAAAATTCACCATTGCATATCAGTAACATTGTGCATTGCTAAATCACTCACAAACATATAACCAACAAAATAATAAAGATGTCAACTTCACACTTTGACTTACACAGCTCTAAGTTCAACACATTGACCAATCTCATTAGGAATTATACCATGTAATCTGTTCTGGTGAAGTGCCCTAATAATAATAAACAAAAACACCACACATCAAAAACCAAAGTACCACAAATATTGCTCATCTTCCATCTGAAAAACATTCAAAAAATACACTTACAGTCTCTGTAATCTACTGAGTTTACCAATGCTTGGAGATATAAACCCTCCAATATCCATATAAGGCAAGTTTCTGTCAAAACCCCAAATTTATATCAAAGATTAAAACTTTATCAATACCCAATCATTCAAATGCTTCAAAGTTAGGGTTTTTCATTTCTTTTTTAAAAATCTTGAACCATACAGTAAAAAAAAAAGAAAAAAGATGAAAACTTTGGAATAAAAAGTGAGTCTTTACATGGCTAAAACTCTTTGATCACTTGGATAGCAAGTAATACCAGTCCATTGACATGGGGTTTCATCATTATTCACCCAATTACTCAGAACATTCCTACTGTCATTCAAACTTTGTTTAAACTCCAACAAAGTTAACCCTATAAAAAAAAACCAAGAAAACAGGCACCCACATTAAAGATCAAAGAATGCAACTGAAAAAACATAATCTTTTGACTTATAATATTAAAAAGATTGTTAGATTGTTACCATCTTCAGTGAGAGCAAAGGAGAAGGTGCTGAACAAGGTTGTTGAGAGAAAAACAGCTAATGAGACACAAATTAAGATTAGATTCATTTGCAAAAGTTGATGAAGTATGAGTAAGAAGAAGGGGATTTAAATGTGTGTCATAAAATGGAACATAAAAAGGATTCAAATAATAAAGCCAGAAGAGTGATGATGTGTTGAGTACGCTGCTTTTACAGAGAGGGGGGATGGTGGGGCTTTGTGAGTGGCGTGACCTATGATGGTGTTTTGGGAAACTAAATATGTAACAGAGTGACATAAATAGTAGATGTTTTTCTAAGATTAAACATGTTTGTTTTAGGGTGGTTCTAATTAAACCCCCTAACTTCTATTTTAACCCCTTAAGCCAGCCGCCTCGCTTAGGCCTAAGCGAGGCGTCTGGAATAATAGTTTTGAGGAATCTGGAGCTTTATGTCAAATCAGGCAGTCAGGCGCCTCGCTTTGGCCAAAGCGAGGCGCCTGACTGCCTGATTAGACATAAAGCTTCAGATTCCTCTGAAAACTATTATTCCAAACGCCTCGCTTAGGCCTAAGCGAGGCGGCTGATAGTTTGATTAACCCTGATTAACCGTTAAGTCTGATACTCTCTCGAATTAATTACCCAGACGCCTCGCTTTGGCCTAAGCGAGGCGCCTGGTCCCATCAGATTTTGGCTATAAATTCATTCGATTTCATTAGGTTTCATTATAAACTTGTTCGATTTCAATTCTTTGTCCACAACATATATAACATGTCGTATTACGACTTTATTTTCGGTGATTCTTACGACTCTAATAATAATAATAATGTCGAGGAGGGGTTGTCATATAATGTCGAGCAGGGTCCGTCATATAATGTCGGGCAGGGTCGGTCTAGTAGTGTCGAGGAGGGTCAGTCTGGCATTCGTTACCGTGACAATGCGGTACAACTGGACTTGAATACACAGTGGAAGGACCCGTATGAATTTGAAGATGAGCCTAGTCAACCTGCCTACGGTTATACTTACGGCGCTAACGATGGTGATGACACATTTGAAGAACAAGACTGTACGCACTATGAAGACAGCGCTGTCGATGAGAAGCGGGTAGAAGATCAGGAGGAAGGACCTAACCCGATCAACCTTTGGTTCGAGACTGACCGGACATTTTCGACACGCGTTGAGTTGGTCGATTGGGTACATGATACGGGAATGGCAAATGGTGACGTTATAGTTATAAAAAGATCGAAGAAAAGAGGAGAACAGTTCGTGAAGGTATATATTTTAGTCACTATTGTTTTCAAGATATTAACAAATGCGTATTTTATAAATTGTTATTTAAAAAGCAACAATAAACTTAGCTTATAAATTAATTACTAAAAACACGTGTTTTTTCGTTGGTCAAGGTTAATTCCCTACAGGTGCACCAGTGGTTTTCGGGTCACTGTAACACCCCAACCGATGGCGGAATCATCGAGGTGCCACGTAGTGACGATTGTTCAAAAGCTCATGGTACTAAAATGTAAATATTATTGAAAAATCATAATTGTCTTACATGGAAATGGAAATTACATTGTCTAAATGAAATGTAAATATTGAAATAATTGAATTGAAATAAAGCACTAAATGTCTCTTGCTAAAGCACTAGATCAAACTGCACCTGAAACATGTACAAAAATAGGTTTGGTCAACATATGAAATGTTGGTGAGCATTCCTAGATTTGATATATATAGTAGGTTAAAAAGTTATACAATTCAAGTGCAAGCTACAGTGCAATTATGTAAACTATGTATCATACAAATGAGCGAAATCAACCCTGTGACTGTATAATGTACTGTATGAACTGTAGTGTACTTATCCAATAAATGGATAAAAACTTAACAATGGCCACGGATTCTTCGATGAAAAAGGGGGAGAATCAATCTAGGCGGGTTGTCAATCCAAATAGCGCTATCCAATGTTAAGGTCGGCTTGTACCATGTTAATGATTTCACTAAGTACAAATGTAATCCACATGTATTGTCTAAGCATAAAGCACGTTGTAAGCAATGCACATAGTACTAGAATTGTATTTGTAAAAATGTAAACTTGTATTTGAAATTGTAATAGTGTACATGTAACACCCCAAAAATGTATAAAAGCAAAAGGGGGTAGGAATACTCACAGTTCACGTAATAACTTGAAATTGGACTTGGACAACGAAATATGTGTTGGAACTATCTCAAAGTATCAACCTAAAGAATTTGATAATGTGTAAGGGAAATAACTCTAGGATATATGTATTTCTAGGGCTTCGAATTTAGGGATAAACGTTTATTTGATTAATAACGATTTGTTTATTAAATATAAGAAATTTAATGAATAAATAAATAAAAGTCTCTTTGTAAAATTTTAAGTTGAATATAGTCACAACATAAGGTTTTAAATATGAAAATAATTTTTATAAAATTATTTTCTTGAAAATAGAATATTTAATCTAATTATTTCAAATTGTCAAAATACGACTTTAATATCTAAAAATATTAAAATCAAAGAATTTCTGAATTAAAAATTGTATTTCAGTTCTAAATAGTTAGAAATAATTTATATAAAATTTTGGTGCAAAAATATTGAAAAATGAATTTATTATGATTTATTTATGATTAAAACTAACAAGAATTGATTAAAAATATAAAATAATTGATTTTTCTGAATTAAAAATCATTTCTGAAAAGCTTAATGTTATAGAAACTTAGGATAATTTTTGTGGAAATTTATAAGATCGTTTTGATATTTTTATAGAATTTTATAAATAAAATGGAATAAAATTGATTTATTTATTATATGTGTTAAATAAATAAAATTTGGAAAACTAAAAATTGTATGTTAAACTTCCTCACTAGTTTAACATAATATAATTTTTGTATCATTTCTAAAAGTGTTTTAATATTTAAAAATGAATTTATAACATATAAATAATATATATTCAAAGTTTGAAAAATAACAACAAAAAAAAAAAGAACAAAAAAAAGGCTGCTGCTGGGACTCGAACCCGCAGCCCCTTGTTTGGGCACAGTCAGCGTGACCATCTGGTCTAGACCAGATGGTTGTTCAGATTTGTTTACGAATATTATTAATACATAGCTGAAACATTGTCTTCTTCCCCAATTACTTGAAATCGAGCCCTAGACCATCAATTATACGAATTACACAACAATAACCCAATTGAACTTAGGGTTATTGTTGTGCATTGGCCGAAGGTTAAAACCCATAAAAAAAAATAGATGCTTACAGAAGCGGATCGTGATTCTTGTGCGGTCAACTGAGAAAGTCAACGCGAGACAAAAAGCTTCGAAGGATGGTTTTAGAACAGGAATTAGAGGTTGGGAGATGATGTTCGGCGAGGTTAGAAGGTCCAGAAACCTTCAATTTATACTAAAATGGTCTGGGGTACGAATGGAAATAATTGATTAAGGTTTGACCCGCTAGTTAATGTATACGCGTGAATTGATACGTGTTATTGATGATTAACGTTTGTTTGACGTGTAATGGGAGTGGCGAGTTTAAATAAGTCAATTGTTTCCATTAATAGGTTCAAAAAAAGTCAACTTTGTGTGTTTTGTTCGGCTGAAAATCAGCAGCGAACAGGATGAATGAAGCAGACAAGTCCGAATAGCATTTATATAATTAGTGGTCTGGGATAGAAACAAAAGGTTGGTGTGGCGCAGGTGGTTAGCACTCGTGTGGGTGTGTGAAGTGATCCGGGTTCGAATCCTGGGAATGGCACCATTTTTTTTTTTCAAAAGTAAGGGAAAGGGAGGGGGGATTGGGCCGGTTTCAGGTGGGCTCAGTGTGGGCTTGCTTCTGGAATGGGCTTACAGGTTGGGCCGCTGAAAATTCTAGAGGTTAGGTGTGGTTTGGTTTGTTTAAAGAAATAAGCATTGTCATGGAAAAATTTACCCAACAAAAATCTGATTTTTTTTTTAATATTATTATTATTACTATTATTATTATTATTATTAAAAATATATATATATATATATATAATGAAAAAGTGACGGGTGTCACAGCATCCCCTACTTTTAGAAACTTCGTCCCGAAGTTATTAGAAACATAGGGTTATGGATGCTTGGGTAAAGATTAAGATAACTGTGGTTTAGAGAATCAGAGTTAAGGTACGATGTGAATTTATAGGTATCAAAGTAAACTGTTTTGGATGGTAGGTTTGATAGGTGTGGGTTAAGGATTTGGATCAGGTTTGTCTCGAATAATAAGAAAAATAAGAAAAATAAGAATGTAGTAAGACACTTAAATTGCAAGTTCAGGAATCCTAAAATAAATGTACGAGTTGATTGACTATAAATGAACTACCAAGTAAACGGAGTTTTGTTCCTGGTCCGACTTCCAGTCTCACTTTCAATGCATCATTAGTGTTTGTATACAGGGTGTACCACAGCTAACCCACCACACCTTTGATACCTTGAAAACGTACTGGACGCCTTCCCAAAAACTCTAATAGAATTTCACACTACCCTAATGTACCTGTAAATTCATGATTACGTTCCGGACCGGAATCATCAATTTACCTTACATTAGGGTTTTATGTCCTTCTATGACCCCACCGATTGTTGAGCAGGTTCGATAGCCTCCACCAGTCGTGGAGTAGGTTGTAGGGCCTCTCCCGACTGTTTGAAAAGGTATAGTGACCTCTACCAATCGTTGAGTATGTTCGATAGCCTTCACCAGTCGTGGAGCAGGTTGTAGGGCCTCTCCCGACTGTTGATAAAAAAAGGCATGATGACCTCTATTAAGTGCAGCAATTATTATTCACATAGATTGCAAATTGATAGCATGTTTATGCAAGCAAGTTTGTAAGTACTACAACCATTAAGTGTAAGTGTTATCCTATAGAAATAGATGATAAGTATCATGAATAACTAAATGTTCAATAGATTGTTAAATCAAAGGAAAAATTCAAGTTTCATATAACAAACAATGATGTTTTTAGAAAAGCCCTGTAGAATCAATTATTAAGTTTTTAGTAGTTTGATTTTTCATGGAAATCAAGTCCAAATGTTTCAATAAAATGTAAGGTAGAGTCTGAAACTTATATGATATAAACGTAATCGAATATGATAAATTTTCAATCTGTGTACGTACACAATAGTATGCAAGGAAATTTCTAGATGTTATATGCCTATGAGTATGACATAATTGGGTACAAAATGATAATAAGATCAAGAAAATGAAAACACGAGTATCAAGAATAATTAAATGTCCAGTGAATAGTCAAATTAAGGGAAAATCAAGTTTCATAAACAATGATGTTTTGGGAAAAAAAAAATCATGTAGAATCAAGTATCAGGTTTTTTTAGTAGTTTAATTATCATGGGTAACTAGCTCACGTGTGAGAAGGTGAAGGATATGAATTTAGTTCTTGAGAGGATGATGAAAAATCTTGAAGCAGAATCAAGGTTGCGAGAGATGGTGAATGTGAAGATAGTTGATAAAGAGTTTATTTTATAGTAAGGAGATTATATAGCAGTGTAAATTTTGGGGTTTGGATCAAAGGTTAAAATCAAGTGTATAAGAAAACATGATTGTGGTGTATGCCAAATATTGTAAAAATTTGAACAAGTTGAAAATGAGTGAGTGTTGATGGAGAATCTAGAGACTAGATATTATTCCAAAAAAAAAATATATATATATTTTCAAAATTTGGTTTTGTACATAAGGCAAAGGTTGTTAAATAGTACAAGCTAAGTAGGTTTTGTAACATTATATAGTAAATCGTTTGTTACGTCAATAATTAATCAATTGAATTTAAGTTCGAGAAAAATATGTACTTTGTAAGTTACTAGGTAATACAACTAGTTTTAGAAATCTTTAGTTTGTGCTAAAGTATGAGGTTATAGTTTTTAAAATAATTAACATGTGGAGAAAAGAAATAATATGATTTGGGGTAGGGTGTTGAATATTTAAAAAGTGGCTAAGAGGGTAAGGTGAAGTGTGATTGTGAAATTCATAGATGGTTATGAAAGTATGAACTTGTAAGCAATATATGAAAATTGTGAAATACGAAATATTGTATATGAATCGAGAGAGTATTTATTGAAAAACTTGCATAAAATGCTTGGAGTGTCCTTGTCTAGCTGTAAAGCCCAACAAGAACGTTGACTTTTCAAAGGAATTGAACCCAATGGTGATCAAAGAAGACGTGCTTTAGCCTATAAGTGGACACTCACTCCAGGAATCCCCAGGTAAGCATAACAGGTCCGTAAATGGATTTATGCGCTATGCTTGCCTATGCCAGAAAACCCAGTGTACAGGCGTCCACCCTTCCAGATTGCACGTGTCCTTATCACACTCATTAAAGTTCAACAACTTTGAAGGAGCAAAAGTAGGAGTAGGCATTATGCCTAAGAGTGTCTTCATGAAAAGGTACTGTCCCGGTTCCATAATGATGTAGACTTTCTACTCCTTGTAGAACACCATCTCTATGCACCATGATGAAAGATGAGGAGGATGGAGAGAGAGAGAAGAAGGGAAAAATAGAAGGAAAGTAGAGGGAAATGAGGGGTAGGGTAATTCAGGAAATATTATGCATGCAAGTTGAAGTTCGGTTATAGTCTAGGCCATTTTATCTAATAACCTAATTCCCTATAACCATGGCTCTGATACCAATCTGTAACACCCCAACCGATGGCGGAATCATCGAGGTGCCACGTAGTGACGATTGTTCAAAAGCTCATGGTACTAAAATGTAAATATTATTGAAAAATCAAAATTGTCTTACATGGAAATGGAAATTACATTGTCTAAATGAAATGTAAATATTGAAATAATTGAATTGAAATAAAGCACTAAATGTCTCTTGCTAAAGCACTAGATCAAACTGCACCTGAAACATGTACAAAAATAGGTTTGGTCAACATATGAAATGTTGGTGAGCATTCCTAGATTTGATATATATAGTAGGTTAAAAAGTTATACAATTCAAGTGCAAGCTACAGTGCAATTATGTAAACTATGTATCATACAAATGAGCGAAATCAACCCTGTGACTGTATAATGTACTGTATGAACTGTAGTGTACTTATCCAATAAATGGATAAAAACTTAACAATGGCCACGGATTCTTCGATGAAAAAGGGGGAGAATCAATCTAGGCGGGTTGTCAATCCAAATAGCGCTATCCAATGTTAAGGTCGGCTTGTACCATGTTAATGATTTCACTAAGTACAAATGTAATCCACATGTATTGTCTAAGCATAAAGCACGTTGTAAGCAATGCACATAGTACTAGAATTGTATTTGTAAAAATGTAAACTTGTATTTGAAATTGTAATAGTGTACATGTAACACCCCAAAAATGTATAAAAGCAAAAGGGGGTAGGAATACTCACAGTTCACGTAATAACTTGAAATTGGACTTGGACAACGAAATATGTGTTGGAACTATCTCAAAGTATCAACCTAAAGAATTTGATAATGTGTAAGGGAAATAACTCTAGGATATATGTATTTCTAGGGCTTCGAATTTAGGGATAAACGTTTATTTGATTAATAACGATTTGTTTATTAAATATAAGAAATTTAATGAATAAATAAATAAAAGTCTCTTTGTAAAATTTTAAGTTGAATATAGTCACAACATAAGGTTTTAAATATGAAAATAATTTTTATAAAATTATTTTCTTGAAAATAGAATATTTAATCTAATTATTTCAAATTGTCAAAATACGACTTTAATATCTAAAAATATTAAAATCAAAGAATTTCTGAATTAAAAATTGTATTTCAGTTCTAAATAGTTAGAAATAATTTATATAAAATTTTGGTGCAAAAATATTGAAAAATGAATTTATTATGATTTATTTATGATTAAAACTAACAAGAATTGATTAAAAATATAAAATAATTGATTTTTCTGAATTAAAAATCATTTCTGAAAAGCTTAATGTTATAGAAACTTAGGATAATTTTTGTGGAAATTTATAAGATCGTTTTGATATTTTTATAGAATTTTATAAATAAAATGGAATAAAATTGATTTATTTATTATATGTGTTAAATAAATAAAATTTGGAAAACTAAAAATTGTATGTTAAACTTCCTCACTAGTTTAACATAATATAATTTTTGTATCATTTCTAAAAGTGTTTTAATATTTAAAAATGAATTTATAACATATAAATAATATATATTCAAAGTTTGAAAAATAACAACAAAAAAAAAAGAACAAAAAAAAGGCTGCTGCTGGGACTCGAACCCGCAGCCCCTTGTTTGGGCACAGTCAGCGTGACCATCTGGTCTAGACCAGATGGTTGTTCAGATTTGTTTACGAATATTATTAATACATAGCTGAAACATTGTCTTCTTCCCCAATTACTTGAAATCGAGCCCTAGACCATCAATTATACGAATTACACAACAATAACCCAATTGAACTTAGGGTTATTGTTGTGCATTGGCCGAAGGTTAAAACCCATAAAAAAAATAGATGCTTACAGAAGCGGATCGTGATTCTTGTGCGGTCAACTGAGAAAGTCAACGCGAGACAAAAAGCTTCGAAGGATGGTTTTAGAACAGGAATTAGAGGTTGGGAGATGATGTTCGGCGAGGTTAGAAGGTCCAGAAACCTTCAATTTATACTAAAATGGTCTGGGGTACGAATGGAAATAATTGATTAAGGTTTGACCCGCTAGTTAATGTATACGCGTGAATTGATACGTGTTATTGATGATTAACGTTTGTTTGACGTGTAATGGGAGTGGCGAGTTTAAATAAGTCAATTGTTTCCATTAATAGGTTCAAAAAAAGTCAACTTTGTGTGTTTTGTTCGGCTGAAAATCAGCAGCGAACAGGATGAATGAAGCAGACAAGTCCGAATAGCATTTATATAATTAGTGGTCTGGGATAGAAACAAAAGGTTGGTGTGGCGCAGGTGGTTAGCACTCGTGTGGGTGTGTGAAGTGATCCGGGTTCGAATCCTGGGAATGGCACCATTTTTTTTTTCAAAAGTAAGGGAAAGGGAGGGGGGATTGGGCCGGTTTCAGGTGGGCTCAGTGTGGGCTTGCTTCTGGAATGGGCTTACAGGTTGGGCCGCTGAAAATTCTAGAGGTTAGGTGTGGTTTGGTTTGTTTAAAGAAATAAGCATTGTCATGGAAAAATTTACCCAACAAAAATCTGATTTTTTTTTTTAATATTATTATTATTACTATTATTATTATTATTATTAAAAATATATATATATATATATATATATATATATAATGAAAAAGTGACGGGTGTCACACACACACCTTTAGGATTACGTTTCTCCTTTACTACGAGTATTGTTAATTTTTAATTAGTAAACTTTATTATTATTGTATTTATTATTATTATTGTATTTATTATTATTATTGTTACTAATATTATTATTATTATTATTATTACTAATATTATTATTATTATTGTATTTATTATTATTATTGTATTTATTATTATTATTGTATTTATTATTATTATTGTTACTAATATTATTATTATTACTAATATTATTATTATTATTATTATTGTATTTATTATTATTATTGAAGGGATAGGGAGCCTAATCTGAAAGGCATCCCTATCCCCATGAAGCAACAACCATGCGCCAGGTCACGGCGCAGGAACGCACTCGCGCGGGGACAGGCAATCAGCATGTCTCGCGCGCCGACACGGATGATAAGCAACAAACAATACCTGATACGCGCGTGCAACCACGCGCGGAATCTTCCCTTAGCACTTTTCATACGAAGTACAAGGAATGACAAAAGGAAGATTCATAAAGATCCATGTCAGAGCACACACCAGCAGAAGAAAGACATGTGGCAGATAGTACAAAAGGTGAACGGCTACACTGTGCACGCTGTCGTGAACAGTGACCAGCAGGCATTACCTCGCCCACTGTCAGGCGTCACATCAGACAGCAGAGATAGCCTGAACACTGTAGCAAGTACGACGTTACTATGCACCACCAGAAATCCGCCACGTGTCCAGCTACAACAACGACCACACTGTAGCGTGACGTCATCAACAGTAACCTGCCTTTTCCCGCCATTTCCAGAAGGACCATGGATTTGGGCCTCGATTGGGCCCAAGCCAATGGTGTCACCTGTGGGCCTCTCCATGCAGCCCACTACTAGGCCTATAAATAGGATCAGATACAACCCTTGTATTCATTCAGAAAAATAGCCATAACTACTATACTCTCAACTTGTAATCTCCTTTGTTAGTAATAATATTCCGGTGTACTTACAGTGGACGTAGGTCATTAACGACCGAACCACTTAAATCTCTTGTTTTCACACACATAACACACACACTACTCACACTAACAATCTCTCGGGTTACCATTACGGTTTGGGTAAAGGATTAACTTTGTAGTCACGTAAGTATTAACCCCCCGGAGATTAGACTTAATCCCCGGTATACTTATTGTTTCTTCATTGGCGCCATCCAACGGTTAGAACAGCTCTTTTCACTCATCTTTTAACCCACCCATGGCTGAACCCAACCCTAACACCTCCGGCATACACCGAGCCGGAGACGAAGACCTCCGACAGCCGGATAACCAAACCACACCCAACACTGTCGTCAAACAAACGACGTCTCGGCTCGACAGGTCAGCTGTTGAAATCCGTGACGTCGAATCAGACGATGACAGTCAAGAGCTCTCTGAGGAGGATCCGGACCAGTGGCTCCTCCGTCAGAATGCCACGAGTGCTGCAATTTATCAACGAAAACTGTTGCAGCAAGCAAAAAAGAAAGGTAAGACACTTGCTTTTGATACTCCGTCAAAAGCAAGGTACAAGAAGAAAGATACGGCTGATCACGGTGATGGTCGTAGCGGGGAGCTCGGCGGAAACGTCAGAGCTCGGGGCTACGCCAAATCACGTGAAGAGCCGGACGGTTATGAATCATCAAGCAGCGACTCCGGTCACAGAGGAAAGAAACACACTCACACGTCGCGAGACAGTGAGATAGATGATGACTTGGTCAAACCATTTCGACCAAAAGCTTTTGCTGAGAAGTCCAAGTTCGTCGCCCGCATAGCGGCTGCCAAAATACCTAGAAAGGCCAAGCTCCCAAGCAACATCGGTAGATACGATGGCCTGCGTGATCCTGACGACCATGTGCATGACTTTGAGTGCGCAGGTATGTCCGTGGACTGGCCTGTCCAAGTGTGGTGTCACCTTTTCGCTCAGACTCTTACGGGTGCCGCCAGGGTGTGGTTAGACAACCTCCCGGCGGGAAGCATAAAGGATTTTGACGACCTTACAGAGAAATTTGGCAGTCATTTCTCACATTTGCGCAAACACAAGAAAGACAAAGCACACATTTTGCTATGTCGGCGATATGACCACGAAACAATTGAAGATTACATCGTCCGTTTTAACAAAGAAGCCTTGCAAATAGGCTGTGGGGAGGAGCTCACGCGGGCTGCGTTCATTCACAACGTGCGTAGCCCAGATCTCATGAAATGTCTAACTGGCAAGGATGGCATCCCAGAATCTTGGGATGAACTCATTCGCTCAGCGAAGATATATGCATCCTCCGAAAGATCTTTTAACCAGCTAAACGGCTTCCAACCACAACACCATAATAATAATAATAATAAACACAAGAACAAATCTGTTTGGAGCCGCATCTCTGGCGCCACCGACGAGGGGAAATATTCACCCGCCGGGGACGCCCGCCAAATCATCAGCACGAAGCAAACGCGGGAACAACGGGGACACTCCAAGAAAAACCACGATTGGACCCCGTTGACAAAGACTCCATCGCAAGTTCTGAAAACCGAGCAGGTCACACTCAAGGAGCCTAACCCCCTGGGGAAGCGCCGAAATGTGGACCGTAGCAAGTTCTGTGAGTACCATAATGACTACGGTCACCTCACAGACAACTGCTACAGTCTAAAAATGGAGATAGAGGCAGCGCTGAAATCAGGCCAGCTCGGCCACTTGGTCAAAAATGTTCACCGAGCTGGCAAAGGCCAAGGTAACGAAGAAACCCAAGGCGAAGGGTCACGGAAGAAGATCCGGGACCTAAACACCCATGCTGCAACACTAATCCCCCGCCACCAATGCAACATGACACGGCGGGGCAAAAACACCCAACATGGGAAGCGCACCCGGATACAGCCGCTAGACGACTCCTGGAAAGAGGTTGACATCCCCATGCCAAGGGTCAGAGGTGGCGCCTCCTGCACAGCTCCATTAGTAATCACTGCCGTCTTCGGACACTACCGCACGCGGTATATGTTTTTAGACGGCGGCAGCAGCACGGATATCATGTATGACCAGTGTTTTCAACAACTCGATGAAGAAGACAAAGCAAAGCTCATTCCAGTCAATGAGCCAATTTCCGGTTTCATCCATGAAACCATCATGCCCCGCGGCATGCTTTCTTTGCCTGTAACATGGACTGACGGTACACACGAGCGCACAGAGATATGTGACTTCATGGTCCTACCAGCCACATCAAACCATGATATACTCCTGGGAAGAGAAGGCATTGCTCACTTCAACGCCAACGCCTCCACGGCACACGCAATGGTGGGTTTCCCCACCAAAACAGGCGTTGCCTTCATCCGGGGGAACAAAGATTGCCATGTCACGGATACAGCCAAACCGCCAAAGATGGTCAAAACAAACGCCCGCACAGAGCCGGAAAAATGGGCGCTCAACCCCAAATTTCCGGAGCAAACGGTGACCATTGGCCATGAAATCTCCGACTCCATACGGAATCATTTAAAGCAACTCCTGATCAGTAATATGGACATTTTTGCATGGCAACCGGCAGACATGGTGGGTGTTCCGCGGGAAATAGCGGAACACAGGCTTAACGTTTATCGCTCCGCATAGCCGATTGTACAAAAGAAAAGAAGTATGGGCCAGAAGAAAACAAAGGCCATGAATGAACAAGTCACCGAGCTGCTCAATGCGGGCATCCTCCGCCCCATCATATACCAAACTTGGGTGGCCAACCCCGTCATGGTCGCCAAAGCAAATGGAGGATGGCGCATGTGTGTAGATTACAAAGACATCAACAAGGCGTGCCCAAAGGATTGCTATCCTCTACCGGAGATTGACCTAAAGGTGGATTCCCTCGCCCCATACCGATTCAAGTGTTTCCTGGACGCTTACAAGGGGTACCACCAAATACAAATGGCCAAAGAGGATGAAGACAAAACAGCGTTCCGCACAGACGCGGGCATCTTCTGTTACACAAAGATGCCTTTCGGCCTGAAAAATGCGGGCGCAACATACCAGCGTCTGATGGACACGGCCTTCGTAAAAGAAATCGGCGTACGGCTTGAAGTATACGTCGATGATTTAGTGATCAAAAGCAGGGAAGAAAGTGATATGTTGCAAGACATCCAGCAAACATTCGACCAGCTACGAAAGGTCCGCATGAAGCTGAATCCAAGCAAATGCTCATTTGGGATGGAAGAGGGGAAATTTTTGGGCGTCATCGTTACGCGGGATGGGTTCCGCGCCAACCCAGAAAAGGTACAGGCAATCGAGCGGATGCCATCGCCAGCCTCCGTCAAAGAAGTACAAACACTGATGGGCCGCCTGGTTGCCCTAAACCGCTTCCTATCCAATTACGCTTCAAAGTCATTTCCATTCGTGGACACTTTGAAAAACTGCCTGAAGAAGAGCAACTTACGCTGGACCCCTGAGGCAGAGTCAGCTTTTCAGCAAATGAAGCAATGCTTGATGAACCTTCCTACACTGACAGCCCCGCTCCCCAAAGAGCCACTCACGCTCTATCTCTCGGTCACGGAGCGGGCAATAGGCGCAGTTTTGATGGTCGATCGTAAAGGCGTGCAAACGCCTATCTACTACATCAGCCGCACGCTGTTAGATGCGGAAACCCGATACACTATAATGGAAAAGCTGGTCCTAGCTTTAATTCACGCTTCCCGAAGACTGTGCAGATACTTCCAAGGCCACCCGATAAATGTCCTTACGGACTATCGGATAAATGACATCTTAGCCAAACCCGAGTTGTCAGGAAGATTAGCGAAATGGGCTATCGAGCTCGGAGAGCATACAATTAGCTACAAGCCCCGACCCGCAATCAAAGGCCAAGTATTAGCAGACTTCGCAACCGAGATCCCGGCTGACAAGATTCAAGAATGCCGAGAAGAAGAATCGCCCGCGCCAGCGCATGATCCATCGCTAAAGTGGTCCTTATACACTGATGGAGCCTCCAACGGAGACGGCGCTGGCGCCGGTTTGCGCCTCATCAGCCCAGACAAACATGAGTTCACATACGCCATCCGCCTCGAATTTAAAAGCACAAACAACGAGGCGGAATACGAAGCGTTGCTGGCAGGCCTCCGCATAGCGGAAAAAATGGGGGCCAGGCACGTGGAGGCACATGTGGACTCACTGTTGGTAGCACGGCAGATCAACGGGACATATGACGCGAAGGACGAAACCATGGCTCTATACCTGGAGCAAGCCAGGCAACTCATGCGCAGGTTCGACACATGCACAGTCGAACACATCCGGCGCAGCGAGAACAAACCAGCCGACGCGCTCTGCAAAATGGCGTCCACGGTTTTCGAGCACATGTCAAAAGAAGTCCGAATCGAGGTCCGAGACAAACCGTCAGTCTCCGCGCGCCAGGTCAATGTCACTCAAACGGGCAACGCGTCATGGATGACGCCGATTAAAGCTTTTCTATCTTCGGGAATCTTGCCTAACGACAAACTAGAGGCCCGGAAGATAAAAAACAAGGCCTTGCAATATCAACTGGCAGGCGACATCCTGTACCGCCGCTCTTACCTAGGGCCACTCTTGCGCTGTGTAGACCCGGCAGAAGCCTCCTTTCTTCTCAAAGACATACACGAAGGAACATGCGGGCTGCACGCAGGTCCAAGAATGGTAGTGGCAAAGCTGATGAATGTAGGATATTATTGGCCCGGCATGCATGTCGACGCGGTCAACGAGCTACGCAAATGTGACAGCTGCCAGCGCCACGCTCCAAACACCCTGCGCCCCAAGAACAACCTAGTACCGGTCACAGCAGCTTGGCCTTTTCAAAAGTGGGCCATTGACCTGGTAGGACCGTTCCCAGCGGCGCCGGGTAATGTGAAATATTTGATTGTTGCTATCGACTACTTCACTAAGTGGGTCGAAGCCAAACCTCTAGCCAAGATCGATGGCGCACACGTCAAGAAATTTATCTGGGAGTTCATTATCTGTCGGTTCGGATTACCGATGCAACTGGTCAGTGACAATGGAACGCAGTTCGAAGACCAGTTCCTTCAACAATGGTTGGCTCAGATGAGAGTCACGCAAATCTTCACATCCGTTGCGCACCCGCAAGGCAACGGCCAGGTAGAAAGGGCTAACCGCACTATTGTAGAAGGCATCAAAACAAGGCTCGGAACCAGAAGAACAGGGTGGGTAGACGAATTACCGCACGTTTTATGGGCCAACCGCACCCTCACAAAAACGAGCAACGGCGAAACACCGTTCAGCTTGACGTATGGGTCCGAGGCAGTAATCCCTGCAGAAATAGCTTGCCCCACGGCAAGGGTATTGATGGCCAACACAACCGATAATGATAAAGAGCTCCGCATGAACCTCGATCTGCTAGAAGAACGCCGCGACCTCGCGACAATAAAAGAAGCCAGCTACAAAACCCAACTTGAGCAGTACTACAACAAGCATGTCAAAGAGCAGACCTTCAAGATTGGGGACTATGTCTTCCGCAACAACGAGGCTTCCAATGCCGAAAAGCCTGGGAAGCTCGCCCCAACTTGGGAAGGTCCTTACAAAATACAGGAAGTGCTAGGAAAAGGCGCTTACGCACTAGAAAGGCTCGATGGCACCCCTATTCCGCGATCATGGAACGGCGCCCAGCTACGGCGTTGTTATTTGTAATATAAAACGGCTACACATGCCATATTATTAATGAAAACGTTTCCTATATCTGTGTTTCTACTTGTACTTTCCGCGCCAGGGTCTTCAAGACTTAGGCAAAATCACGTCGGACCAAACACGCTAGCAGGGCATGCCTTCAAGACGCGCCGCGTGCGCGTCGGGCTTGTACTCAGCTAGCGTAGAGTCTTCAAGACGGATTTACTCGCCGGACCTACAACACCGCATAACAATAACACGCGCACCAACTCTTGTCTTCTAGAGTCATTGCAACTCGGACAACAGAGTAGCGCGCAGCATAAACGCGGTAAAAGGTCTTCAAGGCAAGGCTATCACGCGCCTAAGTCAGACTCAATGGCACAAGTCGCCTCCGCTACAATCTTCAAGGCGAGAAAGTGTTAAAACACTTAGACGTCGGATTGTCTAGCTGAGCGCGCGCCCTAACTCTTACTTACACACTGGGTGACGACTTGGTTAAATAAGTAAATTAGGGACGAGACAACACGATATAACAAACGAAAAATTTCATTAAAAAAAGGGACTTAAAAACCCTTTTATATTTACAAGGAAAGATAAGATTACAAATAACAAAATCTAACGCCTACTGGTCACCCGCCCCGGAGGTCCCTTCGCCAGAAGCCCTCGCCAGCTCATCAGATGTCTCTATGAAGTATTTCAGGGCCGCAGGTGGATCCGCATTCTTGTTGCAATCTGCAAGCACTTGGAGGATGGGGAACTCTATCTTCTCAAACTTCAGAAGTTCCGCCTCATATTCATCCTTCAAAGGCTTGCCGTAATGATCTGCGTCCACGATGCGCCCATCATTTTGAGCGTGCAAGAAACCGTCTTCATAACCCTCGCCATAACCATAGGCCTGGGCGGCGGCGGCAATGGCAGCAATTTGATCACCCAGCAGGGGCTCTTGCCAAAACCTCTTAAAGACCTGCAGACAAAACCAAAGTTAGTATATGGACTAGAAAGACAAGTCTCAAAAATAAAGAAAGCGCGAAGACTTACCCCATTCATCCCATCTGTCATCAACCACTTGATGGAATCTTGCATCTGGGTCTGGGCGGAGACAGCCTCCTCCAACAACAGCTTGACCGCCTCACTCTCCTTCACAGCCTCGAGGCGAGCCTGGTCACAAGAATCCAGGTCTCGCTCCAGGTCCTCCTTTGCACCAAGGACCTGGATCCTCTCCTGCTCCAGAGAAGAGACGCGCTCAGTAGCCGCGACAAGGGCCTCGTCCTTAGACTCAAGCTCCTTGCGCATTTCTACATACTTAGCCGTCCGCTCCGTGAGGGCCTTGCTCTTCTCCTCCAACTTCTTCACCGCCATCCGCCACTCTTCCCGCGCCTCTGCCAGAAGCTCCTTAAGGTCTGAGATGTCAGTATTGGCCTTCTTCCAGGAGTCTGACCAGCGGCGCCTGTCGGAGGCCGCATCCTCCTCAAGTTTGGAGACTTTAGCCTCCGCGTCATGAGCACGACGGCGGTACTTGGCAATCTACGCCTGGAAGGCAGCCTCCTTCTCAGCAAAGCTTGCCTTCTCTGCCTCTACGCGCTCCATGTCCCGCCACAGCGCCGAGTCGCCTGATTAACGCACAAGGCGGCAATAAGGTCCTGACGACTCAACATATCCTGGTGAGTGCGCTCATAGGGAGGCACCACCTCGCTGACGAACTCCTCGGCGGCCAAGGAGTTGGAAAACAGGGTGTTTTCCCTTATTGCCCAGCGAGGGCGCCAAATGGCGTCACCACCAGACCAACAGGAGCCGTCATAGACTCCTATTGATTCCCCAACCCGAGAAGACTCGCGCCGATCCCGACGCGAGCCACCAGCACCGGAGGCACCCTGCTGAAACAGGGCCCTCTCGAAGCCATCTTCATCGTGAGCCAGCTCCCGGCTCTCCGCGTCAGCGCGCTCTTTGGCTGCGCGCTCCTCGGCCAACCTGGCCTTTTCCTCCAAGAATTTTTGTTCTTGGAGGCGAAGGCGGTCCGCCTCAGCCTTCTTATCTGCCTCAGCCTTTCGTGCGGCTTCATCGGCAGCAGCCTTCTTCTCCGCCTCAGCCCGGCGGCGGGCTTCATCGGCCTCCGCCTGCTTTGCAGCAGCGGCCTTCTTCTCAGCCTCAGCCTTACGTAAGGCATCCTCGGCCTCCGCCTGCTTCCTGGCGACCTCCTGTTCCCTCCAAAGGGCATCCTCCTCCCTCCTACTCGCCTCGGCGGAAGGAGACGAAGGAGTAGTAGGCACAATCTTCGGCGCCACTGTAAAAGAACAATAAAGTTATAATGATAATACAAACAAAACTCATAGAAAAGAAAGAGTGAAGAGGACAACTTACCAGGAGTTTTCTTCCTCAACAGCTTCTGGAGGAGTGGTTGGCGAGCAGGGGCGGCACCAAACCAATGCCCATGCTGAAAACCGGCGAGGTAGCCCCTTGCGGCCCGCCACCACCACTCCCAAGAGGAGCCTTGGGAGCGTCAGCTTGTTCTGGGCCTTGAACCGGCCCTTCACCACCTCCAGCGCCAGATGGAACTGGAGTCTCCTTAACAGGCCCAGCCGTCCGCGGCCTCTTCCTCTTCTCCAGTTGGGAAGATCCCACTTCCTCCTCATCTTCAGAGGGTGGGCCGTCCTTCCGCCGCCGGCGCCCCTTCACAACCTCCCCTGCTGAAACGGAAGAGCCCGAGTCAGTAAGAGTAATTATGGCTCGATACCTGTGCTTCCGCGACGCGTGTTTCCAACGACCACGCCCCGCGGACGAGCCCACCGGCGGGATTTTCCCTATGGTATCGTCTCCATAAACGCTATGAAGGAAAGGATTGGGAGACTCACCAGTTGTGTAGTAAGGCTTGGGCACAGTGGAGAGGTCAGGATAGTAAAAGCGATCAGCCAACTCATCCAAACATGAGGTCTGACCCTCCGCCACAGGCCTCCATTTGATGCCCTTCTCCTGGCGGGCAGCATATAACTCGAATTTACTTACACCTGTAAACAACACATAATAAGGAAAGGAGCGCGGGAGATACTAATAATAATAATAATAATGATAATAAACACTTACCCTCCTCCGCAATATACGGCTCTTTACCCGCCCGAATGCCATTGCGGCTCATCCCCAGAAGGAAGAAGATGCCTTCTGTCAGATTCTGAAACTCCAGCTTAGTGGCATTGGCGGTAAGGGCAAGGAACCAATCCTGCTTCTTGAAATCCTTGGGCAGGGGCATATCCGCCACGCGCTGCCCATCCCCTATTACCTTCCAGGGGAGACTAACTGGGATAACCCCCTTCTTCACAAAGAAGAATTTCTCCTTCGCCCAGTGAAGGGATTTCGGGGTATGGGTAGCCATCGGCGGCACCTTCGGGCGTGGCTTGAAAGAAAACCACATTTCATCCCTCGCCATGAAGTAAAAGACATTGAACCGCTCAACAGTCGGCTCAATGTCCAAAGCACGGCACGAGGCCTCAAAGTGAACTAACCTCAGAAGCCCAAAGGCGGTTAGTTGAGTAGGCCCAACGCCATAAGCCACCATTGTATCAATTTGGAAGCGCGTGCATGGGAGGCGAAACCCGCACTTGGCAAAATGGGCTTCATACAATGCCAGCTGATCACTGCCGGCAGAAAGGACAGTACTGGTCGGAGAAGGGAGTGTGGGCTCCCACTCCGGTAAGATCCCATACATCACACAAAACCGGTTGAAGGCCTCCTGACCCCAAACACAGAAAGTGTTGGCCATCAGTTTCCTTTCCTTCACCCGGTCATGCTCAACGGTGATCTCCTGCACCACCTCCTCCGGCTCCTTGCCTACAACCTCCCCAGAAGCACTGTGACTTTCAGACATGATGATAAGAACCCAAGAAATCTGGAAAATGTACCGGAAAATATGAAGATCCACCGGAATCTTCAACAGAAGTGAAAAGAAAACGGTTGTCAAAAACTAGCAAATAGAAGACAAAGAAAGGGAAGACACTAGAACTGAAGAAACTTGAAGTTTCAACAAAAAATCTCCAAGATCAGAGAGATCTTTGAAGATTAAACGGAAACTTCAAAGTAAGTTGGCCGGAAGTTTGAGAGAAAAATGAAAGCAAGAAGGAGGAGTATTGGAAAAGTAACCGTTCATAGCAACACTGATGAACTTTATATACTCATCGCATTAATGACGGTGGGACCCACTAGGGAAGCACTAACCGTCACACCTTTTCAAATTCCTAGCACCAGATGACGACACGTGTCCATTACACAAATGGACGGCTCGGATGACAGTGTATGACAGTTATACACTACACACACGCCGGATGATCGACACGTGTCGAAAGATCTCACGATATCAAGACACTAAGCGCGTGACAACCCACGCGCCTGACAGACAGCACGTGTTCACGGACACGTGGCACAATCTCAACCACGAAGACAAAACGTCAGACGCGTGACGTCCCACGCTCCTGACACAGACGAGATATTGGTAACTGCAACTACGATGTGACGTGCCTCAGTCTGCACAGCCAGACAATCACTGAACACGTCAGCAACCATTAGACTTCCATCAGAAGTAACTGATCATTCGAATTCCAGGCGCATTTACTCCAATTTATGAGAGACAAATTCAATGCCAATGATTTAGAATTTATCACAAACTCCAGACCCGCATTAAATCACTCCAACAGCATTTAATTTCTCGGCGGAAACTTGACGTAAATTTTCAAAAGACGTTCCCCACCCAACCACTGCAAGGTTGGGGCGGAGAACGTCCTTCTCGGCGGGAACTTGACGTAAATTTTCAAAAGACGTTCCCCGCCCAACCCCTGCAAGGTCGAGGCGGAGAACATCCTCCACGGCGGAAACCTGACGTAAGTCCACAAAAGACGTTCCCCGCTCAACTCCTGCAAGATTGAGGCGGAGAACGTCCCCCATGGCGCAATTTTGACGTAAAACTAGGAAAGACGTTCCCCGCCAAAGTTTTCAAGAATCTGCGCAAGAATACTTCCAAGAGCTTCCACAACACAAGCAGATGAGCTTTCATCCGCGACTAACATATTTTGAGTCTAGCACTCCACCTTCTCATCAGCGAGCAGGAGAAGTCCTAGACTAGGGGGACTTGAAGGGATAGGGAGCCTAATCTGAAAGGCATCCCTATCCCCATGAAGCAACAACCCTGCGCCAGGTCACGGCGCAGGAACGCACTCGCGCGGGGACAGGCAATCAGCATGTCTCGCGCGCCGACACGGATGATAAGCAACAAATAATACCTGATACGCGCGTGCAACCACGCGCTGAATCTTCCCTTAGCACTTTTCATACGAAGTACAAGGAATGACAAAAGGAAGATTCATAAAGATCCATGTCAGAGCACAACCAGCAGAAGAAAGACATGTGGCAGATAGTACAAAAGGTGAACGGCTACACTGTGCACGCTGTCGTGAACAGTGACCAGCAGGCATTACCTCGCCCACTGTCAGGCGTCACATCAGACAGCAGAGATAGCCTGAACACTGTAGCAAGTACGACGTTACTATGCACCACCAGAAATCCGCCACGTGTCCAGCTACAACAACGACCACACTGTAGCGTGACGTCATCAACAGTAACCTGCCTTTTCCCGCCATTTCCAGAAGGACCATGGATTTGGGCCTCGGTTGGGCCCAAGCCAATGGTGTCACCTGTGGGCCTCTCCATGCAGCCCACTACTAGGCCTATAAATAGGATCAGATACAACCCTTGTATTCATTCAGAAAAATAGCCATAACTACTATACTCTCAACTTGTAATCTCCTTTGTTAGTAATAATATTCCGGTGTACTTACAGTGGACGTAGGTCATTAACGACCGAACCACTTAAATCTCTTGTTTTCACACACATAACACACACACTACTCACACTAACAATCTCTCGGGTTACCATTACGGTTTGGGTAAAGGATTAACTTTGTAGTCACGTAAGTATTAACCCCCCGGAGATTAGACTTAATCCCCGGTATACTTATTGTTTCTTCAATTATTGTTACTAATATTATTATTATTATTATTACGATTATATTATTATTATTATTACGATTATTATTATTATTATTATTATTACAATTATTATTATTATTATTATTGTATTTATTATTATTATTGTTACTAATATTATTATTATTATTATTACGATTATTATTACGATTATTATTATTATTATTATTATTATTATTATTATTATTATTACGATTATTATTATTATTATTCTATTTATTATTATTATTGTATTTATTATTATTATTGTATTTATTATTATTATTATTATTATGATTATTATTATTATTATTATTATTATTAGTTTTATTATTATTATTATTATTAGTTTTATTATTATTATTATTATTATTATTTTTATTATTATTATTATTATTACTTATATTATTATTATTATTATTACTAATATTATTATTATTATTATTATTCTTATTATTATTAGTATTACTAATATTATTATTATTACGATTATTATTATTATTATTATTATTATTATTATTATTATTCTATTTATTATTATTATTGTATTTATTATTATTATTACGATTATTATTATTATTATTATTATTATTATTATTAGTTTTATTATTATTATTATTATTTTTATTATTATTATTATTATTACTACGATTATTATTATTATTATTATTACGATTATTATTATTATTATTATTATTATTATTATTACGATTATTATTATTATTATTATTCTATTTATTATTATTATTGTATTTATTATTATTTTTACGATTATTATTATTATTATTACTATTATTATTATTATTATTAGTTTTTTTATTATTATTATTATTATTATTATTATTTTTATTATTATTATTATTATTATTATTACGATTATTATTATTATTATTATTATTATTACGATTATTATTATTATTTATTTAAAAAAATTAAAAAAAAAACTTATTTTCTAATAAACTTATTTTTGTTAAGGTTGTATTTCAATGCACTCTTGGGGGGGGGGGGGAGCATAAGAGTGTGGCTTTGGTGAGGAAGACGGGTAGCAAAAAAATTGGCTGCCCGTTTAAGTTGACAGGGGTGTTTGAATCTCGGACACGGGTTTGGAGGTTAAAGGTGAAAAACCCGACGCACAACCACACTCCCTTTGAACACTTAGAGGGTCACCCATATGCCAGAAGGCTTTCTGTGGATGACAGACAACTGGTCGGGGAGATGACAGAGAATGATGTTCCCAAGCGTAGCATCTGGAGAATGATCGTTTCAAAGAACCCGGAGAAAAAGACTACCCTGAAAGATATACACAATGCGGCTCAGATGATGAATGCTGGAAAGGGAGTCATTCCCAAAGGTGCAATGGAGCACCTCGAATACTTTCTGACGGAGAGAGGATTCACCTACTACACGCGTGCGGATGAAACCTCGAAGGCTCTCACGGATATTTTCTTCGTTCACAAACATTCACATACTATGTGGTGCGCATTCCCGCATGTGCTGATGATTGACGCCACCTACAATACAAACATGTACAATATGGCGTTTGTTCAGGTAGTGGGTATGGCGTCGACAAACCAGTCGTTTTCGATTGCCCATGCGTTTATTTCTTCTGAGAAGATTGATAACTACATTTGGCTGTTGGAGAGGATAAGGTCTATGTTGGACAAATGTATGGAGCCGCGAGTGATTGTGACAGACAGGGACCTTGCGCTGATGAACGCGTGTGATGTGGTTTTCCCAAAGGCGTACAAGTATCTATGCCGGTTTCATATCTCGCAGAATATCAACAGGAACAGCAAGAAGGAGTTCACGGATAAGGAGTGGAAGGAATTTGTTCGAATGTTTTGGTGGCTGTGTGACTCTGCGACGGAAACCCTATACGAATACAATTTGGGGCAATTTCAGTCATATCTGGAAAAGATGGATCGGCTAGGTAAGTAGTTTTACATAATTACATACGTACTTGTTTACATACACACGCCTGACAAGTTTTGGTTATATTTTTCAGACGTTTTTACCTACACGAAGAATAACTGGTTGGACCGGTTCCGTCAAAAGTTTGTGTCAGCGTGGACTAACCAAATGCTGAACTTCCGCCAGACCACTACCAACAGAGTTGAGGGCATGTGTGACATCCGTCACTTTTCCTTTATTTTTATACATAATAATAATAATAATAATAATGAAAAAAAAATCAAATTCTTAGTTATGTAGAATTCATTTTTTTTTGAAAACTATAACAAACTATATCTATCATCTTTAACCCAAGTCCCAAAACCCAACTTTCCCTTTTAAAATTTTTGGCCCAATACTCGAAGTCCAGCCCAGCAGACCAGGCCCAATCCCCTCATAGCTGTAAAAAAAAAAAAAAAAAAAAAAAAATCATTAAACACAGACCACGGGACTCGAACCCGGGTCTGTGTCCGTGTTATAACATGCAACAACCAACTGCTCTACCCAACACCTTTGGTTTTTATCCAGTCTCCTGAATACTTATACACAAACAGCGAGTTTCCTCCTTCCCTTCCTGTTCGACGAAGCAGCAGCAATTCACCATGGTCAACAATCTTTGACCACTGATTTAGCTTTTTCTTTGGAAACCATGTTGACTAATTTAACAACTACATTATTGCAGCAACAGATTTACGCTCAAATCATTCCTTAATTGAGTGTTCTAGGCGTGTAGTTGACCAACCATGGTCAAATAATTATGACCTTCCAAACTTACGAAAGCACTATAAATTAAACCTTTCTATTCAGTCTTAAGACACCGAGTATCAAATCCTCACCCTCAATTTGTTCTATTTTTCACCAATACGCGAGTAATCAAGCTTGGTTGACTGTTCTTGTTGACCTGCGAATCAAAGGCCTTCACGTCTGGTATGAGACTAATTCTCTATTGTAATATGTTAATCGGCCACTGGTGGTTGATACCCCTATGGTTAATTATGATTTGATCATGTGTTTGATCGGATTAGGATTCTAGGGTTTGATTGGGGAAGATAACCCTTCGCGATTACCATTTTTATTTAAATCGAACTCAAAACAATCACCAAATCATCCTCATATCAGATGGTGAAACCCTCGTTGATTAAAAACTATGAACCGGCCAAGGGCCAGGTTCGAGTCCTACCATAAACATTCTTTTTTTTGTGTTACTCTTTTATACTTATATTTACTTTATTCTTTTAAAAATCATTTTAAAATACTAAAACTATTTTATAAATTCTATAAAATTTATTTTATGTTATTCCAATGATAAACTTTGCTGTCCAATTTTTAGTTTTTCAAAAATAATTTATTTAATATATATAATAAATATTACAAGTTTATTCATTTATAATTGTAAAATTCAATAAAAATATCAAAACGATTTTATAAAATTCCACAAAAATTATACTAAACTTGTATAACAATAAGCAATTCAGAATTTATTTTTATTTCTGAAAAACCGTCCTTTTTATATTTTTAATTAATTTTTGTTAGTTTTAATCATAAATAATTCATAATAAATTCATTTTTCAACATTTTTGCACCAAAATTTTACATAAATTATTTCTTTTCATTTGGAACAGAAATACAATTTTTAATTTAAAAATTCTTTAATTTTAATATTTTTTAGATATTAAAGTCATATTTTGACAATTTGAAATAATTAGATTAAATATTCTATTTTCAAGAAAATAATTTTATAAAAATTATTTTCATACTCAAAACCTTATGTCGTGACTATATTCACTTAAAAATTTTACAAAGAGACTTTTATTTATTTATTTATTAAATTTCTCATATTTAATAAACAATTTGTTTATTAATCAAATAAACGTTTATCCCCAATTCGAAACTCTAGAAAATACTTATAGACCAAATAGACTTAGACTTATTTGTTACATTATACATAGGGTGATACTTGGCAACGTGGGATTATACTTATTCAATTACACAAGACTATTCACCTTGCTAAGGTGAGTATTACTTATCCCCTTTTTCCGCTTTTACAACTTTTGGGGTGATTCATGCACAAGTATACAAAACTTTCGTATTCATTTGCACATACATTTTATTCATTTACAATTCATATACGTGTCTTGTTTATCTTTGTGCTTATGCTTGAACATGAACGTAGCTTACATACAAAATCATACATTTAGACATAACTTATGTTATGGTGCTCTTTACACTCAGACGTAACTTATGTTATGGTGCTCATTTAGACATAACTTTGTGTTATGGTGCTCTTTTAGACTCACACGTGTTGAGGTGCTCATTATCAGTTTCATTGTACAACTTTACATGTGATCTTTGTCTTGTTTGGTTACTTGCGTGTTTACATAATGCCTTGGTGATACTAGACACATGAATTGTACTACTTTTCAAAACTTATACTATACGTGCAAAACTAAGTAGTACTCACCAACATCATATGTTGACAAAATTATTTTCGTGCATGTTTCAGGATAAGCTGCTTGACGCTTCACATAGGACCTTGGACTTAGATTAAATCAATCAATTATCTTTATTTTGTTGTATTGTATTGAATCTCACATGTTGTAAAACAATATTCAATAATCAAATATTTACATTTTAGTACCATGAGCTTTTGAACAATCGTCACTACGTGGCACCTCGATGATTCCGCCATCGGTTGGGGTGTTACAGATTGGTATCAGAGCCATGGTTATAGGGAACTAGGTTATTAGATGAAATAGGCCTAGACTATAACCGAACTTCAACTTTCATGCATAATATTTCCTAAATTGCCTTACCCTCATTTCCCTCTACTTTCCTTCCTCTATCTTTCTCTTCTTCTCCATTTCTCCTCATCTTTCATTCTGGTGCATAGAGATGGTGTCCTACAAGGGGTGGAAAGTCTACATCATCATGGAACGGGAGCAGTACCTTTCATGATGACACTCTTAGGCATAATGCCTACTCTTATTTTTGATCCTTCAAATTTGTTGAGCTTTAATGAGTGTGATAGGACACGTGCAATCTGGAAGGGTGGACGCCTGTACACTGGGTTTTCTGGCATAGGCAAGCATAGCGCATAAATCCAATAACGGACCTGTTATGCTTACCTGGGGATTCCTGGAGTGAGTGTCCACTTATAGGCTAAAGCATGTCTTCTTTGATCACCATTGGGTTCAATTCCTTTGAAAAGTCAACGTTCTTGTTGGGCTTTACAGCTAGACAAGGGCACTCCAAGCATTTTATGCAAGCTTTTTCAATAATACTCTCTCGATTCATATACAATATTTTGTATTTCACGATTTTCATATATTGCTTACAAGTTCATACTTTCATAACCATCTATGGATTTCACAATCACACTTCACCTTACCCTCTTAGCTACTTTTTAAATATTCAACACCCTACCCAAATCATATTATTTCTTTTCTCCACATGTTATTTATTTTAAAAAAAAAAACTATAACCTCATACCTTAGCACAAACTAAAGATTTCTAAAACTTCTTGTATTACCTAGTAACTTTACAAAGTACATATTTTTTTTTTCAAAAGATGTCCTCGAACTTAAATTCAATTGTTTATTTATTGACGTAACAAACGATTTTCTATATAATGCTTTAAACTATTAAAAATCACTAATAAAACCTTGATCTTCAAAAAATGTCATGTTTGAAATCTCCAACTAACAGGAATATTTTAATCAAAGCCTACTTAGCTTGTACTATTTAACAACTTTTGCTTTATGTACAAAACCAATTTTGAAAATAATATTTTTCTTCATAGGAATAATATCTAGTCTCTAGATTCTCCATCGACACTCACTCATTTTCAACTTGTTCAAATTTTTACAATATTTGGCATATACCACAATCATGTTTTCCTATACACTTGATTTTAACCTTTGATCCAAACCCCAAGATTTACACTGCTACATAATCTCCTTAATATAAAATAAACTCTTTACCAACTATCTTCACATTCACTACCTCTCACAACCTTGATTCTGCTTCAACATTTTTCATCATCCTCTCAAGAACTAAATTCATATCCTTCACCTTCTCACACATGAGCTAGTTACCCATGACAATCAAACTACTAAAAACTTGATACTTGATTCTACAGGATTTTTCCAAAACATCATTATTTGTTATATGAAACTTGATTTTCCCCTTAATTTGACTATTCACTGGACATTTAATTATTCATGATACTCGTGAACATGGCTGGCCAAATATGAGCTATCTCTATAGGCCACTAAGATAACACTTATACTTAATGGTTGACGTACTTATAAACTTACTTGCATGTGTGTATTATCAATTTGCATGAAAGACAATTACTACATTATCCACTCAACTCAGACAAACATTTCACTTTAAGGGCTCCTCGGGTGAGTAGTAGCCCATACTTAAATTTTGATATGCTTACAAGTTGTTGCAAACCAATGCAATTGACCTCATTATTACATAGCCTCATTTCATTGATAACGTCTCATTGTAACCCAACGTGTTTGTTGTGGCATTGGATGACGACGCCGGAAGCGGGGTTTCTCGTTGCACAAAGATATGGAGTTGTTTTTCATACACTCGACACTAGAGGTTCTGATACAGTTTTCCCTCTATTTTTAGGCCCAAGTTGTTCTATGCCGCCTATTTACATCAACATAAAGCTTGAAGGATCATATCCAATGCCTCCCCCGAATACAGTTTGGACTACTTTAGAAGGGAAGGTGGTGCGGAATGGGAAACAATGTTTGAAGATCAAATCAATATGTACAAACAATTAGTTTTCCAGAAACAGAACACCAATCAAAGTCCTGAAGTACAAGATTTAAGTTAGATATGTGAAATTTGTAAAAATATTTAAACACTCTTTACTTTCTTAAAAATCGTATTGGTTATGTTTATGTCTTTTAACGGGCTTGCCGGGTCGGATTGTTTCGGTTCGTTTAAATAATATTAGTAATAATAATAATAATAATAATAATAATAATAATAAATACAATAATAATAATAATAATAAATACAATAATAATAATAATATTAATAATAATAATAATAATAAATAATAAATAATATTAGTAATAATAATAATAATAAATACAATAATAATAATAATAATAAATACAATAATAATAAATACAATAATAATAATAATAATATTATATAAAAATAATAAATACAATAATAATACTGTGCCGGTCGGGTCGGAACAGTCCGGTGCGTTCACGTGCCGGTCGGGTCGGATCAGTCCGGTGCGTCGGTGCGTTCACGTGCCGGTCGGGTCGAACCAGTCCGGTGCGTTCACGTGCCGGTCGGGTCGGATCAGTCCGGTGCGTTTACGTGCCGGTCGGGTCGGAACAGTCCGGTTCGTTCACGTGCCGGTCGGGTCGGAACAGTCCGGTGCGTTCACGTGCCGGTCGGGTCGGATCAGTCCGGTGCGTCGGTGCGTTCACGTGCCGGTCGGGTCAGACCGGTCCGGTTCGTTCACGTGCCGGTCGGTTCGGAACAGTCGGGTGCGTTCACGTGCCGGTCGGGTCGGAACAGTCCGGTTCGTTCACGTGCCGGTCGGGTTGGAACAGTCCGGTTCGTTCACGTGACTGTTTTCATTCGTAAACGTGTCGTTCATAATAAAAACGTGTCGTTCATAATAATAATAATAATAATAATAATAATAATAATAAATACAATAATAATAATAATAATAAATACAATAATAATAATAATAAATACAATAATAATAATAATAATAATATATAAAAATAATAAATACAATAATAATACTGTGCCGGTCGGGTCGGAACAGTCCGGTGCGTTCACGTGCCGGTCGGGTCGGATCAGTCCGGCGCGTCGGTGCGTTCACGTGCCGGTCGGGTCGGATCAGATTGTTTCGGGTCGTTTAAATACTATTAGTAATAATAATAATAATAATAATAAATACAATAATAATAATAATAATAATAATAATAATAATAATAATAATAAATGTTCTTAAAAGTCGGATGTTTGTACCGAAAACCACAAAGGAACAATTAAACCCTACCAAAACACGTTAAACAGAGACTGGAACTCCAGGATATCGATTAGACACGCGAAATTTTAATTAATATAAAACAACATGAATCGACTGTTTAGTCCGTGTATGACATATAACAATTTATGAATGTTCTTCAAACTCGGATGTTTTTACCGAAATCCACAAATACGCAACAAACGAACCAAAACGCTTCGAACGAATTTTTATTGGTTTGGATACAACATAAAACTACTAGAAATTAATTAAAAAAAAATTTTAACCGCCCAAAACTATTTTAAATGAATTTAAACAATAATTAAAAAAAATAACCAGGCGTCTCGCTTAGGTCAAAGCGAGGCGGCTGGTTAGTGTAACCGTCCTAACTAGGCGTGTCGCTTAGGCCTAAGCGAGGCGGCTGGCTTAGACGGTTAGTCTAACCAGACGCCTCGCTTAGGCCTAAGCGAGACGCCTGGTTTTGGGTTTAAATCCCAAGGCAGACGACCACTTTCCCTTTTGCTCTCTCTCCACACACACACACACCCACACACCGCCGGACCCCTCCATCGCTCCTCCGCCGTGTTCCGAAGCAAGAACCACCGCCTCCTTCCTCCACCGCTCCTCCGAAGCCAAAAAAGGTTAGTTTTTCTTCCTCCGTCGCTCGTTGGGTGGTTCCGGTTGGGGATCCGCCGGGGAAGACGACCAAAGCGTCTCGCTTTGGCCTCGGCGAGACGCTTTGGTTTGTTATTATTATTATTATTTAGATTATTATTATTATTGTTATTATTATTATTGTTTTTAGTATTATTATTAGGATTATTATTATTAGTAATTGAAAATTATTGTTTACATAGATATGGATATGGAGCCAGATTTTGCTGACGCTGCTTTTGGTGGTGGAGATGACGCTGGGTCGTCTGCACCGGGGCCTTCGTCGAAGAGGAAGCGACGGGCTCCACCACCGGACCCCTTACCGGACCACCCGTACCTGGACTTTGAGGAGGGGTTTGAGGATGCGCGGCGCTGCTGCACGAAGATGCGTCAAATGCCTGTCGACCCTCAGATGTACATGAGTTGGTCGCTTCTGGAGAAGGTCGGCGAGATCGGCAGGGCTCACGACTTTGTGGGGTCTGACACTCCATGGCG
The DNA here is from genome assembly GCA_028751855.1 of Ambrosia trifida. Lineage (NCBI taxonomy): Eukaryota > Viridiplantae > Streptophyta > Magnoliopsida > Asterales > Asteraceae > Ambrosia > Ambrosia trifida. The sequence continues at coordinate 100,343,041 of CM054124.1, read as the reverse complement.
TCGTCTCTTTGACATAGCAAAGCTGCCTTCTTACCGGGCTTTGACGATAGAGTTTCTGTCGTCGTTCGTGGTTCTGGATCCGTCCGAGAATACGAACCCGGCTCAGACTTTTCGCCCCATCCGATTTCGGTTGGCGAGGAGTTGGCAGCAGATGACCTATGAGGTATGTTATTTCAATTATCTGTCATTTTATTATTATGTTACCAAAGTTGTTAATATTTACAATTTTTTTTGCAGGAGTTTGCTGTTGCTTCGGGGTTGTACACAGCCCCGGAGACTGAGTCTGCGTTGTACCGGGACGCTCTCATTACGGTGGATAGGCCGACCCTGGTCAGGTTTTGGAGGTTCATCGCCAAGTCGCACTTTGGTAAGAATACTGCGAAGGCGACGTCGATTAGGGACCCCCTGTACTATTACTTTCAGCATGCGATCGCCACCTCTATCGCAGCACGGGGGAACAGTCGGGAGAAGGTCAACCAGACTGACCTTTTCTTTTTGTACTGTTTGATTATGCGGCAGCCGTGCAACCTAGCCGCGTCCCTGATCGACTACTTTAAGTGCTGCCACATGCGCCAGGCTCGCGCACATCTCTTTGGCGGGGCGTTCATCACTTACATCGCGCGTCATCTGGGGCTCTCGCCAGATACCGACCATCACTTGCTGCCCTCGATCCCATCGGTAGTGCTGGGTGAGGCCAATGCCCGGAGCATGGGGATCCTCTTCGAGGTCTCGAAGGGTGTGCATCAGTTTCGAGCTATCGGAACCAGGAGGGCTTTTGCGCCGGCCCCCCTTCCTACTTTCCAGGATATACCGCCCTACGTTGAGGTGCGTCCGGGAGAGCCTCTCCTGGTAGAGATGGCGGGTCAGAACGACGAGGCTGACGACGATGACCCCCCCCACCTCCTCCGCCGCCACCACAGTAGCGGTACCCCCGTCATATTTATGATGACCTCACTCCTGCTGCGCGTTTCGTGGCAGAGGACATGGATCGCTGCATCGGTGAGCTCCGGGAGGTTCAGGAGTGGACGGTCGACGCGATGCAGGCGATGGCGAGGCATTGGCAGGTAGAGTTACGCCCACCACCACACCGTGGACCAGCACAGGGGGCCCCACCACCACCGCCGCAGTAGACTCATTTTACTTGTATTTTTTTTATGATGTGTATGGACAAACTTATTACCCTTATTATTATTATGCATTTTGATTGTTTGTTTATATATATATATGTTGTGTGTTTTGAATGTTTAATTGTCTAATAAATACTAAACCCATAAATAATAAACGAACTAAAACCAAATTATAAATTGCAAGCCAGTAAAACCAATGAGATCCAAACAGTAAACATTCGATTATAAATGTTAAAAGATCACTCAACCCTTTCAATCCCAAACCAAATAAAAATTACATGTTATGAACCAAAATGACGCCACGTTGACCATCAACCACCATATTCGTATCAAAATTCGCGAATTCGTTCAATCTTTCTTCGACGAGGTCTTCTCCGTGAATAATTTATCCAGTCACAGTGACAATCGAACACTTTATTAATAGGTTAAAGTTGGGATTACTTGATTAATTATAGTTTGATTAGGGTTATTACGTTGTTTTTTAAATTTTAAAAAATTACAATAGATAAAGACCCTAAATCAATAAAAAAGATTTAAAAAAAAACACTGGTTATTTCGGTGTTTTTAAAATTTTTAAATTTAAAAAAATTACAATAGATAAAGACCCTAAATAGATAAAAAAGTTAAAAACAAAAAAAAAACACTTAAAAAAAACACTTCAAAACAAACAAAAAAAACAAAAAAAATCCAAACCAAAACCTTCCCAACATCAAAATGTCCAGATTCATCCCCCCTGTTGCCAAGCACCTCGCTTTTACCAAAGCGAGGCGCTTGGCCCCTTTTTTTTTTCAAACTCCCATTAGTAGACATTATTACCATGTTGACTAGTTGGTTCAGAAGCACTGCAATCATCATCATGATCATCAACAACAATAACTTCATTATCATCATCAACATCACACTGAATAATCCCTGGTTCTCTGTTCCGCTTTCGAGAACCGAACAACCCTTGATTGGTTTCATTAAAACATAAACACACGATCATCAAACATAATATCAGTCATCATAACAATGTTACAGCAAAAATAAATGTGTTGGAAAATAAAAACAAATATATATATATATATGTGACCAGTTTATGCATGATAAAGTAGTAATATTACTTTGAGCATAAAGTAGTGTTTGAAGCCGAGTTCGTTTGGCCACAGGTACAGAGAGATTATAAATGTTCATTGTGTTGTAAGGAACAATCAAACAAGACAAGGGTTTTAGTTTATATTTTGTAACAGAGAAGATGAATGGTTAGAGAGAAACAGAGAAACGTGTAGATACCAAAGTATGCCCCTGTTTTTGGTATAAATGAAGTGACCAAATGTGTTCGTTTAGAGAGAGCGGGGAGACAGAGGGTATAAATACCAAAGTAGGCCTAAAAATCCTAGGAATTACAAATGTGCTCCTGTTTTTTTTAAACTAATACTCAAAAAAGGCACCCGAAGACTCGAACATGAACAACCCGGTTTTAACACAACCACTTCAACCACCAGACTAAGAGGAACACTGTTCAATTCAGTGGGTGAATAGAAAACTGATATGATGAAATTCGAAAACACTGTTCAATTCAGGGGTGAATAAAGAGATATATAATTATAGTAATCGTCACTAATATTACCAATTGTAAAAGTGAACACGAAAGTATTTGTGGGACAAACTAACCGCACCAGGTCGTTTCAACCATTACTAAAGTGACCCGCTTCAACCAGAACCCATCTCGACACATTACCCAATGCAATCATTTTTCTAACTCTAAAAAGTAGTAATCATATTTATGAAAGTTCTGCTAGACAACGTGATGTTAAGAACAAACAACAAAATAAAATAACTACCAAACAGATTTTAATCATAATACCATCTCAATTTAAACATCTAAAATGACAACAAATATTAGGTGAGATACCTTCCACTGGGTCTAAAAACAGGTCGTGTTTCTCCAACGATATCTTGAGCAACAGAAAGAGAGCGAGCCGCATGTCGGAGTTTAATTGGTCCGTAGTAAGACAGAATCAAAAGACGGCTGAGACGCCTCAGGGACTGGGAACCGTCTTTCCGAAGACGGCTAAGGGAGCTAGTTTGATAAATCCACTCGGTCAATGGCTAGTTTCGCCATTTTCCCTAAACAAATAGACAAGATCAAAAATAGGAAAACCAAATAAAAAAACATACATAAGAAATTTAAAAAAAAAACGTAAACCTTCTTTTTTGATATTACTACGTATTAAATATTGTACTATATTTGACTAAACAAAAAAAAAGTGAAAATGGACACGTAAAATTAGTGGTTTTTCATAGAAAAACTTTTTGTATGGACCAAAACTTTTTGTGTGTTTTGAATGTTTAATTGTCTAATAAATACTAAACCCATAAATAATAAACGAACTAAAACCAAATTATAAATTGCAAGCCAGTAAAACCAATGAGATCCAAACAGTAAACATTCGATTATAAACGTTAAAAGATCACTCAACCCTTTCAATCCCAAACCAAATAAAAATTACATGTTATGAACCAAAACGACGCCACGTTGACCATCAACCACCATATTCGTATCAAAATTCGCGAATTCGTTCAATCTTTCTTCGACGAGGTCTTCTCCGTGAATAATTTATCCAGTCACAGTGACAATCGAACACTTTATTAATAGGTTAAAGTTGGGATTACTTGATTAATTATAGTTTGATTAGGGTTATTACGTTGTTTTTTAAATTTAAAAAAATTACAATAGATAAAGACCCTAAATCAATAAAAAAGATTTAAAAAAAAACACTGGTTATTTCTGTGTTTTTAAAATTTTTAAATTTAAAAAAATTACAATAGATAAAGACCCTAAATAGATAAAAAAGTTAAAAACAAAAAAAAAAACACTTAAAAAAAACACACTTCAAAACAAACAAAAAAAACAAAAAAAATCCAAACCAAAACCTTCCCAACATCAAAATGTCCAGATTCATCCCCCCTGTTGCCAAGCACCTCGCTTTGACCAAAGCGAGGCGCTTGGCCCCTTTTTTTTCAAACTCCCATGCAACCTCGTACTGATTTGTAATTAATGTGGCCGAAGCGCCTCGCTTTGGCCTAAGCGAGGCGCTTCGGAGGGGAGTTAAAATAGAAGTTGAGGGGGTGCCAATAGACAGACCCTTCTTTTATTGTTTTTTAAATGAGAAAATTAACAATTTTTGTCCGTATGGTTTCTGTTCAGTCTTAACATTATGAGTTCTTGTGTTTTGTTACATTAACACATTACATCCCTAAGACTGATGATCCTTAATTATTTTGTTACTTTTTGGATGGAATTACTAATATGCCATCCTTCATATTTTTTTCCAACCAACCCACCTACCTACCACCACCAAACACCTCTAATCTGAACATTGGGGATATAAACCCCTTCCACCTCATTACCTGCTCTTTTGATCCAGACATAAAGCGCATACACATATGTGTGTGCTTTTTTGATAAAGAACCAAAGGAGAGGAGTAAGAGACTAATGACTGAAAACGGTAACTCCCGACGATGCCACCCCTCCCCTTTAACAACCCACAACCTGTAAACCTCAAACCTCCTTCCTTCCATTCTATCTCAACCCTAACTGCAAAACCCCCCACCTTTAGTGTAAGACCCATATCCAATTTACATATTTTAACTTGAAATCTAAAGATTTAATCTAGGGTTCATACACATTAGTCACATAAGTTTTACAAAAACATCACAACTCTGATCATGTTTAAAAGCATGAGTGCTTAACTTTAAGTATGATAATGTCGTTTGAACCCAGAACAAAATGCGAATGCGGAAGCTTGATTATGTATGTGTTTGATTCTTCAAAATTTGAGCTTGATCAACCTCCTTGTATCATTCCCTTGACGAACCTAAGGTTTCACCGTGAATAAAACATGTTAGGGTATGATAAAGTACGTTAGAACAAAGAATAACATATGTAAAACATGAAGTGCATCACAAACCGAAGGCCAAGGGAAGGTTGTCGTAGCCTACGGCCTGATGGTCGTAGGTTACGGCCATTGAATTCTGGCCGGGAAAGGCCTTTAGGCCATAGCCTACCGCCTGAGGGTCGTAGGTTACGACCAACAGGTTTTGTTGGCACCCATTTCAGTTCAAATTCGAGTGTGTACCTGCCTCAATTTAATACACTAACTTATTGCTTCTTAATGTGAACCAGGGGACTTATTTTCTAGAATAATTAACCGGGTTTACATACCTTGTGAGCACCACAATACACGACTATCATTCAACTACAATAACACTCCCTTGTTCTACCCGTTGACCACGTTAAGCTCTCGCCTTGAAGAAACGTGTCTAAGATGTGAGTTTCGACTTTTCAAGGTGTTACTTAAACTCCAGATTTTGACTCACCATGAGAATTTAGACGACAACTAAGACTTATGAATAATAGCATGACTACACAGTTATCGTCTAAGCGAGTATAGGCCCTTGGGGACTTACTAAGCGACCCTATGTAATTTCCAAACAACTTATCCCATTCCACTCCCCCCAATCAAGTTTTGATTCAAGAGAATATGAGATCATTCAATCCATTCTACCGTGGTGGCTACGCGTTGAACATACAACTCCAAAAATCGTTTACCCGATCAATGCGTGCCCGACCCAAATGACTTATAAGGCATTCTCAACAATGTATCATGGGGCGTTTGGAAACCACAAGGCGCATTCCACATCAAAGAAAATGCAAACAACATGAAACTAGAGACTTTACATACGCATTCGTGTCGTAGTGACGACGTACCTTAGTCGCGACCTTTTAGCTTTGAATCCCTTACCGCTTGACTCCTCGAAGCTTCTTGCTTTGTACCTAGAGAGTAGCCCGCAAGGACATTCATAAAACTTGTGATTAGATGTTATTTCTAGCTATCATACATGTTCACCAAGTGGTTCAATACAATGTATTGGGTCCAATGAAGTCAAGCTTCATTGTGGCATTTTGTCAAACACTTGGTGGGCAAGGTTTTTAGCACAATTGATTGTAGGCCACCAAGGCCATGTGGAATCATATCTACAACAAGCTTACCACCCATATCATTTTGTTATATGAATTCACCCACCAAGTATTCAATTTAGATGCAAACACATACACTTTCATCAACAATTGTTTTGCTATTACTAAGGATCCCAAAGGACCCATAGTTTATATAACACAATTAAGGACTTTACCATCTAGGTTTTTTAATTGACATGTTTCACACATAATTTCTTCACATTAAGGTTCCCTTATACTAGGGACACCTTCATTAGTTATCAATTTATCAAAACACAAGTTTCTAAATTTTACTTCATTATCACATAGGGTAAAATCATACCAAATTGAATGAAATCGAGTTGCAGCTACCACACTTGGATCTATAGTTGACTTGGGGGTTGATTTGGTGTTCTTGAGATTGTGTGTGAAATCTTAGGTGTGTGTGTGTGTGTTTGATCGATTTCCAGTAGTGGAAATCTGATTGTTTTGTGTTTAACACATATAACCCCTCCCAATGAGTATTGATATTGACAAGATTATTCTTCCTAGTTGCTTTTATGAACAAATAAACATGTGGATTCTTAATCAACTTAACTTATGTTAAATGTTGATCATATAAAACTTTTAAAGATTTTAATCATGATTCTTATCTTGTCTTAAGCCTCTTGATAAGGCATGTTATAATAGTTTTAATCATGTTTAACAATTTTTAGGGTGTTACATTTAGGTATGTATGCAGAACAAGGAGACAGAGATAGTGACAGAATCAAAGAGGGTTCACGTGGCGCCGACGGTTATAATGTCGATCAGAAGTAGTATGGGTCAATGGTGGTGGTTGTCGATGTTTGCTTAGGGTGGGGTGGTGGTTGGGTTTGTGATGGGAAATGAGGGTTTTGATTGTGGGAGTTGCTGTGGTGGTGGTGGTGGTGGTGGTGGTGATGATGGAACCCCTACACATAATAATAAGTAACTTGTGACAGTTGTTGAGTGGTTGAAGAAGAGATACGGTTGAGATAAGCTTGATTGGCATAGAATGGCTCCCGGGGATAGTTGGTTCATGAATGGGGGTGGTGGATGGTGGTGGACAGTCGACTGGTGTTGCAGGTGGGTGGTGGTGTTGTTGTAGGTGGTAGTGGTGGTGATGGGTGGTTTGGTTGGAGAAAAATATGGAGGGAGGGTATATTAGTTATTTCATCCCGAAAACTAATAGAAAAACTAATGGCCGTCAGTCTCAGTGATGTAATGTGTTAACCTGACAAAGAACAAGGACTCAGGGGTCAGGGTGTTAGAACTGGACTAAACCTGTTAATTCGTGCAAACCATAGGGACGAAAATTGCACTTAACTATTTTTAAATTAAACTTAACCTTAAGTTTATTATACATTTTACTTTAGTTTATTGATTATTTAAATTTTACACTTGTAAACAATTTACATTTTAAGTCTCCCCCGATTGTGTTTGGTTAAATTTGGCGAACTTACAACATCAACTTTTTCACCTTTGATTCACCGGGAGATTGATTTTTGTCGATGCCTCCTTTTTTTGCTTTGTCTCCACCGATGGGGCATTCTAATTCGGGAACATCCTTGACAACATCATTTAACTCGGGTTCGTCATTAATATTAATATTGCAACGCGCATCCAAACCACATTCACTGTAATCTCCCAACTCGGATGTTTTCTACTTTTTTGCCTTCGCCACCTCGATTGGAATCGGCGTGCACTCAGAACACTTCTTCTTCTTTTTTTTTTTTTTCAAATTTCCCACGCCCATAACGTATGATTATGTTTTGACTTATATCTTGACTTAGCCATTGAAAACAATTGTTTCATCACTCGACCCACTTAGCCAATTGACATAAACAATGTTGTAATAACACAAAATTGCGAGACTTTCTGTTCATTTCTCATACTTTGAGCCGATGAATTGACTCATTTGTACGGCTCTTGTTGCATTAAATAATTAAATTTCTCAGCAACTTTTTTCCAAAAGTTATCCGACCTTTGAATGTCACCAACAGAAAATAATAACAAAGTAAAAATAATTATGTATACGATAAAAAATAATAATTAGTAAACAAACTAAAAAATAATAATGTATATGACAAAAAAAAACAATAATAATTAAAATATACCTAATATTGGACACGAAGGAGCAAGGCACCAAGCTTGTGCCAACGCTTCTTTTTCGATCATTGTACAATTTCGATCTCTTGGTTTACTTGTAGTTTCAATCTCCTGTTGATCTAATCGCTTCTTTGACTTTGTTTTCTTCGAATTTTGACGTTGTTTTATGGGTACAACTTCAACATCTTCAAAATCATCTATGAGTTAGCTCTTGGGTGTCGATTGATTTTGTACTTGACAATGTTGATGTGGTCGAATTTGGCTTTGTTGTTGTTGCATTTGTTGATGATACCGTTGTTGGAATTGAGTTTGTTGAAGTTAAAAGAACGCATTCGGAACTTGATTGAATCCCGAAAAAGAATATTGTGTGTTGACCATATCGGATCAACGGGGGGCGAGTAGGCGGGTGATGTAAACGGGGTTGGTGGTGGATTGTGTCAAGTCAGTTGGATCCATTACTGTTTTTTTTTTTGTTGGGTATAGGAGGTTTTTTTTTTTTAAATTCGACCGTTTGAAAACGGTCAAACACACCCTCCTACACACACCATTATATCTATATGTAAAGCATTTTTTATGAACATTTTAAGATATCAAAAAGTTAAGAATATTTTTTTTTTAGTTTATTGCATAAGGTACAAACTAAAATTACGGTAAATTAGTCTTTCAACGCTAATTACATTTAATCTGTTCATCTTAATTACACATTAACTACCTAATTTTAATTAAATTTTGGATAATTAGTTAATGGTTACACTTTGTCCCAATTATAAAAAATAACTACCTCATGATTATTAAACAAACATAATTTTTTCGTACGTTAATATTTTTTTGGGCATAATATTTCTATAGTTTTAAATTTAAGAAAATTAATATGTTACGTAATTAACAATGTCTAAGTGTGAGCAATAATTAAATCATCAATCGAAATTACCAAAGCAAAACAGACGAAACCAAGCCGAAATTAAGCAAACCGAAACTAACCATCTTTGTATTCATATATTTTTGGATTTCATACATCCATTATATATACTTTTAAGTAAAAAATTTTTGGCTAAAGTTTAATTTTGATTATTAATCAAAATTAATTGAACCGATATAAAAACTAATAATCTAACAAAGAAAACCTTACCTTACCTAACCAATTAACTTATTGGTTAATAAGAACGATTAACTCATGAGTTCAGTTTCAGTTGAAACTTAACTAAATCAAACCATACACGCCCTTTTAAGTGCATCTCTTAAACGTCGTATCGCGCGTGCACCTTGCTAGTCATAGTTAAAAAGATTTAATAATAATTTTGGTTTTGATAATCGTATATAGAAATTAACAAACTAATCGCATTTAATAAAGAAATTAAAATTTGATTAACAATAAACATGGAGCAAAATCTGCAAGTAAAGCAAAACGAAGTGGATGCCGTTGGAGAAAAATAACAAAACCAAGTGGGGAATTGTGTTGAGGAAGAGAAAAACGAGCCGTTATTAAATGCAAAATTCAAATAATAAAAGGTTTGTCTCACTCTCACCACCATAGAGTGACCTTCACGCTCTTGAATTTGATGACGTGGTGACTTTTAATTGGATGTTTAACGGAGAGTAAATTGCGAGGAGCGTTGTAAAGTGGGAAGGAGGAGATTAAAGACATGGATTCAAAAAGTCTTAACGGGACGCTGACCAATTCTGATTCTTCATGTACGTCCAAATCTAAGACCACATTTTGGTTAACTTTATATTTTCAATTTAAATATTCGAATTAATTAATTTTTAACCGTCCACGAGGAAGAAGAAGAAGTTGGGCTTGTTGATTGGTGGGGCTAGCTTCTTCTTCTTTCTCGTTGCTAGCTTCTCCGTCAACCACCCTAGGCCCGTCAAGCGGTGATGACCCGGCCCGAGGTCATACGTGGTAGCTTACGTGTCGGATGGTGGTGATGGTTGGTCCGTCAACCACCTCCAACCACACCGGTCAGTCTTATACCAAAGGTTTTGCCTCAAAGACACGAAAGACTTTATTTAACATGAATTAGTGGCATTTTGATTTAGTATCTATCTATTTTAGGAACCTCATCATGTGTTTTGATACCAACTGCCTCTTATACGATGTGTATTGATTAGTAAATAAAATTGTATAAACTCAAGAGTTAAAAGTCAAAGCTGAAAATGTCAATGTTTGATGGCTAACCAATAGCCCTCATATAGCCCATAGGGGGAACGAGGCGCTACCATATTTGGGCACGGGTACCCCACTACCAGCACGGTAACACCGCCGTCACCCGTGCTGGTAGAGGTCCCGTGAACCGTTTTTAGGTTCTATCTTATAACGGGCTAGTAGTGTGTGAACTAAAATGCAACGGTCGAAATTTTATTGTATTTAATTCCTTTTTGACCGATTGTATGTGGTTTTTTGCAATTTTTGCCCTTTAAACAGTCATATTTTATGTGACCGTTTTTAGTATAAAAACATAGGAATTATATCCATACTTTTGAAAAAATGAGTGAAGAAGATGATCAAGTTATCATTCCCACGTTCGAAGTGCACCCGGTTTTACACTCAAGCGATAGTAGCCTTGAGTTTCTCACGGACCTTGCAAAGCGGGTTGCAGAGCAAGACACATCTACATCTAAAAAACGATACGTGCCACGTGATCGCGAGGGAGACCATGCTCGGTTAATAAACAACTACTATGCTGAAGTACCAAAATACACCGACGCACGGTTTAAATAAGGTATCGCATGTCGAGACGTCTATTTCTGAAAATTGTAGCAGATGTTAAAGCAAACTTCGAATGGTTCATAGAGAGCATGGACGGTCGGTTTAGAAAGAGTTTTACGCCCATGCAAAAAGTATCATCAGCAGTGAAATAACTCGCAACCGGTAATCCTCCAGATGAATACGATGAGTATTTATGTATGTCTGAGAGGACGTCGCGCGAATGTTTACAATTTTTTTTTGCAATGCCGTCATTAAGTTATACGGGGCTGAGTATTTACGAAGACCAACAAGTCATGACATTGCATGTTTGTACGAAGCACACGAAGAAAGATATCACCTTCCCGGCATGATCGGTAGCATTGATTGCACGCATTTAGTATGCCGAGCATGTCCTAGGGAATTACGAGGACAATATATGTGAGGCGATCACCAATACCCTACGATCATGCTAGAAGCGGTTGCTTCACAAGATTTGTGGTTTTGGCATGGATTTTTTGGGCCCCCCGGTTCACTCAACGACATAAATGTCCTCCAACAATCCCCAGTTTTTCTTACCCAACGAAACGGAACGGCGCCGCAGTGTCCATTTACTTTAAATGGCCACTTATATAAACTTGGATATTATCTTACGGCATCTACCCAACCTGGTCAATGTTTGTGAAAGCGTTTCGATATCCGACCGACCCTAAGGAAAAATTTTTTGTTAAGGCACAAGAGGCGGAAAGGAAGGATGTTGAGCGAGCGTTTGGAGCATTAAAGGGGAAATGGGGAATTACCGCACGACCCTTGAGGCCGACGACCGTTGCTAGGTGTAGCGTCATTGTCTATACGTGCATGATATTTCACAACATGATCATTAAAGACGAGGGGCGTGCGATATCACCGGTCCACATACGCGATCCTCCTATCCAACTGTTATTCGACGAACAAGCCCTCGCGGAGTTGACAGACTCCGATACGCATTTCCGACTTCGAAATGATCTCGTGGAACATCTAGACGCACTTGATCTACCACACCTCGAAGCGAACACCTCCGACTCCGAATAGTTTTTCTTTTATTTAGCGTGTTTGCAATTCTATGTTGTATTACTTTTAATATTGTAAGTTTAATTTTAATGGAATGGTTTATTTTTTTAAGTTTTAAAAATGGTTCTTTAACTTCGAACGGTCATTTTTTTAAAAATGGTAATTAAAAAAAAGAAACTAAAAAATAAAGATTTCAGTGAAATGAGTCAGTTAAGTGTTGCCTCCAAAAACAAATTCTACAGGGGCCCCTTCCCCCTTATATGGCCACCTACATGCCTCATATAGACTAATAGTTGACGTATTGAATGTTTTTTTTTTAACAAGAAAAATCATACATTATCTACTATTTTAACAAACTATAGGAGAATAAGTAATAATTTTTCATTAAAAAAACACCGATACTATACGATACGATATAAAACTATACTATATTATACTTTAGTCTATACCGAACCTATGGTTTTATACTTACATCTACTCATGTCACCATTGATGAGTCTCATGCCTATAGTAAGCTACTTTTATTCAAATTATCCGTTTATTTAAATGTCGTGTGAAGCAATAGCGGATGTCAGCTACGTGGCAAATGGCTATTGAATATTTTTTTTTATTCCCACGGTTCAATACGCATGTAAATAGATAGGGGTTGTGGATTCATACACCCCTACTTTAGGATGTATACACCCTGGCTCACACCATACACCAATAGGAAGCTGCCACATATCCAGAATATGATGTCATACACCTTAAATATGATGTCACGGGGTGTATGAATCCTAGAACCCAGATAGATATCATTGCTGAATTTGTGAAATGTGTAGATGTTGGTCTGGTGGTTGTAAGGGTGGTTTTTCTTTCGCTGTGTTTCGGTTTGAACCTTGAGCAAAATGCATTTTTATGTGTGGTTTTTTTAAATTCTTTGTTAATTTTATTGGCCAAGTAGCATCCAAGATTTACAAAACTGCCATTTGAAAATTCCAAAATCACAAGATTGCTATTTGCACCCATATTCGGTGGCACAACCACCGTAAACACCTATGATAGTGGTGGTGGTGAGTTTTTTTTTTTTTTTTTTTTTGAAAAGGGTAGAGGTTTCACTAGTTTTCAATGACTAGATAATCAAATTCTATTTACCATTGACCTATAATATTTAGACGCACCTTAAACAACAACGTAATGTAAATGTTACATTGTTATTTTTCTTTCAAAAATTGTACTTCACCTTCAATAATATCTTCATGTAACCATTATATTATATTATACTATAAAGTTAATACCAAATTCGTCCATGTGGTTTGATTCAATTTGTTACTTCAGTACAAAAAAAGTTTATTTTTGCAATTCAACACCTGAGGTTTGAAGTTTTTTTTGCTATTTTCATCCTTTTCACTAACTCAGTTACAAAATCTCGTTAAGTGAGATGTATTTTTGTCTTTTTGCTTGCAATTTAAAATTTTAATAAAAAATCTTACCCCCCCCCCCACCACACCCTACCCCTATATATCTTTCTCTCTCACTGTCACACACACTCTCCCTCTCTTTCACACAATCATAATAATAATAATAATAAAATCGTCAGCTTCTAGATTTCCTTATGAGGTATCTTCTGTCTTCCTAGCCTTATCGAGTAGATGAAAGGAGGATGCACAGGCGTATGAGAAAGAGGGGGAAGTGGTGGTTTTAGATCCGGTTTAGGTGATGACGAAAGAGTCGGTGATGGTGGTCTTGGGTTGCTGATGGTGGTGGTGTTATGGTCAAGGTGGTGACGGACGTGGTCGAGGTGGTTTAATTAGGCGACCTCGCCGGAGGATAACCGGAATCCCGCCGGAGACAGCGTCGGGATTCATAACAGAAACAGAGGAAAAAGTTGGGGATTCAAGTGGGGTGGTGGATTCAGGGTGGTTATGGTGGTGGAGGTGATGCAGAGAATGGTGATTGGTGAATGGTGGTGGAGAATGGTTAGGGTTTCATTTAAAAAGAGGAAAATAATAATATGATGAAATGTCTAAATTGTCTCTCATTTAAGTGACAAAATGCTAACCCTACCCCTGACCTTAACGAGATTTTTTAACTGAGTTAGTGAAAAGAACAAAAATAGCAAAAAAAAAAATCCAAACCTCAAGTGTTGAATTACAAAAAAAAACTTTTTTCTGGACCAAACATCAGAAACCAATTTGGCTATTGAATGCAGACTGATCGTGAAGAGTTAAGGACGTTCTAGTAATTTCATCTCATTGCCAAATGAGCTTTCCACGTGTCTTTAACATATGCCACTCTCATAGTCTCATGCTTTAATCACACGTGATTAATTATAAGTATCACTATTTCTTAAATGCTAAAAAAGTATGTATATAAATAGAAAACAATTAAAACAAAGTATAAAAAGGATTATGTATTTTTTAAAAAAGTATGTATATAAAAAAGTATCAATTCACAATGTGTCAAATGCTTGATACTTTCTTCACAAGATCTCAAATTTCAATTAAAATCAGCAAACAATTAAAACAAAACAGTAAATTAAAAAAGTTTTTTTTAATATACAATAGAAAAGCCATGCACGTTAGACTTTCCCTAACCGAAATGTAGCCCCAAATTCCCAATATTTAGGATCCAAAACAAACCTTTAACGATTCTTAAGTCTTAACCACACGAATGCAATCACCATTTAAACGGATGATTAGTTAAATTACGATTGCACCCTCCACAATCATCGATCCTCTACATAAACCTTTCCACACGACTAGAATAAAAATTGGAAAGCTAGCGGCCACCATTCTTCTGCTTCCATGGAGAAACAAATGGCTGCGCCTCCAAAAAATAAAGGGGGATGGAAATCTATCAAATACATTATTGGTAACCATATATTGTTTTACGTTATCTATAATGAGTTATGATGGTTTTATATATTGTTTGATAAAATTGTTTGTGAAACAGGAAATGAGTCATTTGAAAAATTGGCGTCCATGAGTTTGGTTATGAACATGACGGTTTATTTACGTTCGAACTACAACATGAGTGGCATTTTTCTTGTCAATGTGGTTACTATTTGGATTGGAACATCCAATATTTCGTCACTCGCGGGTGCTTTCATATCCGACGCTTATGTCGGGAAATACCTCACTCTTCTTTACGGTTCCATAGCGTCTCTTTTGGTACGATCACAACCTTTAGCCGTATTTGAATACGTAGCTATGGTTTCTTCATGATGTGAACTGTTATTTAGTTGTGAAAACAAAAGGTTTGGGTGTTTGTTTTTTTTAATGAATTAGTATTCGTTTGTGACATGATGACATGCATATCATTATTCTTATAATCAAAATGTCACACATAGAGGTTCAGTCTTGTCCACTGTGTATCAAAAGTTATAGTGCACAACTCTTTAATATTAAAATGCCTCGTTTTTAAATGTAAATTTTCACATGTTTAAATTAGGGAAAATCACATAAATAGGTAATGTTGTCCAAAATATTATAAATTTTAGTCGACAACAAAATAGACATTTCAATTTCAGACCAATCAGGTTCCTCCAAACAAGAAACGCCGGCTAAGATTAAGTGGCATGGAAAACTCACTCTTAACGTACATCAAAGACCACAAGCGAACCAATCAAACGACAACACATGTATAAGTGGGAGTTAAGCCTTATCTAACAACTAAAATTTAGTCGGCTTTTACACTCTGTTAATTTCATTAGCTGTTTTTCATGGACCCGTAATACTTTTCCTGGTGTACCCGTGTCGGCTAAGACTCAACCTTTATAGTTGTCATGGTTATTTAGGGCTGTGTGATTGATTAGTTTTAAATGTCTATTTGAAAACAGCTGAAGTTCAATTTCTACTTTTAGTAAAGATGTTTCTTGTTGTCTATTTTTAATATAGCTAAAAGTAAATGTTTTTTTTATCGACTAATTTCCTCTCCTTTTTTATATTACTTTTTAAATTTATCCTTTTATTTTGCTAATAGTAAATGTCTAATTGTTGGTTTTGCATCTCTTCTTAATTGGTTGGTTTTGGATGTCTATTTAATAAACAGGGAATGGGCATGATGACGTTGACCGCGGGTGTACCGCATTTCCGACCACCCAAATGCACCGATCTAGCCAACTGCGTCGCGCCAGAAAACTGGCAGCTAGGCCTACTTTTCACCGGACTCGGCCTCCTAGCCATTGGAGCGGGCGGTTTACGGCCGTGCGGTATCGCCTTTGGCGCAGATCAGTTCGACACAACCACAGCTAAAGGAAAGAAACAACTCGAAAGCTTCTTCAACTTGTGGTACTTATCATTCACTCTAGCTCTAATCATAGCCCTCACTGGAGTTGTCTACATCCAAACAAACATCAGCTGGACCATCGGATTCGCAATCCCGACCGCCTGTTTATTGTTTTCCCTCACCATTTTCTTGATCGGCCGACATACTTATATAATAAAGAAGCCTGAAGGAAGTGTTTTCTCAGATATTATTAAAGTGATCGTTGCTTCAATAAAAAAACGTAAAATACCATATGATCATAAACCAAAACACAAGTTTTATAACCCTCCTGGTGTAATTCAAACACAAAGATTCAAATGCTTAGATAAAGCCGCCATGATCATTGACCCAAGTGAGCTCAATCATTCCAACGGTCTTCCAGAGAACAAATGGAGATTATGCAGTGTCCAACAAGTCGAAAACTTGAAATGTGTAGTTGGAATATTGCCTGTTTGGGTATCGGGTATGGGATGCATGCTTGTGATCGATCAACAAAGCACATTTGGTGTCCTTCAAGCGATTCAAATGACGGGAACAATCAGGTCATTCAAGATTCCACCTGGTTGGATGACGGAGATCGCAATGGTCACATTATCAATATGGATATTCGTGTACGAAGGGATTTATATCCCTAAAATAATGAAGCTTTTAAAAAAGGATGCAAGGTTAACAATGGTGATGAGAGTTAGAATTGGGATAATTATGTCCATTTTTTGCATGGTTACGGCTGGGATCATCGAAGGAAAACGTCGCGAATCCGCGTTAAACAACGACACTTACATCGCGCCATTGCATCTGTTTTGGTTGATCCCTCAGTTCATGCTTTCGGGTTTGACAGAAGCGTTTGATAGTGTAGCGATTATGGAGTTCTTTACCACACAGATGCCAGAAAACATGAGAACTGTTGCGAGTGCTGTGTTTTTCATCACATTATCGATATCGAGCTACTTGAGCTCGCTTATTGTTAATATAATTCATAAATTAACAGGAAGAGATGGAAGAAATCCGTGGTTAGGTGGTCATGATCTTAACAAGAACAGGCTGGATTATTATTACTACATTATCGCGGGTTTTGGGGTTTTGAACTTGATTTATTTCACATTTGTTGGGTCGAAATTCGTGGCTCCGGCGAAGGTTAATGTGGTGGAGGAGGAGTTGCAGCAGGTTGAAGAGGGTGGCGTTGGAAGAAATCTGTCAGGGGGCTACCATGAATTATGAGAAAGGAGGAGAGTGTAAATTTGTTATTTTATGTTACTTTCTTATAATTTACTTGAATTGTTAATTTTTTTTTTAACTTACCTTTTGATTATGATTTTAATTGTTCATTAATGATCAAGGGTTAGAGAATAAATTGTTGAACTTTTAGAATTTAGACCAAGTAACATAATTAGACGTTTTCTGACGCAAGGAAGTGGAATCATATGCATGTGAGAGCTAGCACACGTTTGATGTGGAGGGAGGGAGGGTGTCGAAGAGAGGGTAGAAGCGCGTGAGTACCGGCGCTGTTCGGGAAGGATTGTAAGAGAGGGTGGAGATATAACTAGTTTTTTTTTTTTTTGAAGATTGACTTTCATTAAAAACTAAATAAGGACAAGCTATCGTTAAGAGAGATAATTATGGTAGTGTTTGGTGTGCTGGAATGGAAGGGGGAATGAAATGAACCATTATGAGGTAATGAAAAATAGTATGTTTGGTTGGTTAAAGGAATGGAATCATTCATTCCACAAGGCATTCCTTTCCTTCAAAACTATTTCATCAATCCCTATGTTTTTTTTTTCCATTCCATCCCTCATTCACCCTTTACTAACAACACTATAACCCACCACCCACCACTGCTGCCGCCGCCACCACCCACCACTGCTGCCGCCGCCACCCACCACCGCCGTCACCACCCACCACCGATGCCACCACCACCGTCACCCACCCTGCCGTCGCCTCCACCACCTGCCACCGTCACTCACCACAGTTTCCTTTACCCACCACAACCGTCGTCACCCACCACCACCCATCAGCGCCACTACTCATCATCGTCACCCACCCACCATTACCTCCATCCAACTCCACCTATCGCCATCGTTGTCACCACCCACCATCACCGTCGCCACCCACCACCATGCTACCGCCACACACCGCCACCACCCACCAGCGCCACTACTCACCATCGTTGCCCACCCACCATCATGGCCATCCACCTCCACCTTCTACCGTCGTCACCACCACCACTGCCGCTACCCACCACCGCCGCTACCGCCACATATCACCACCCACCATCACCGCCATCGACCACCACCCACCACAACCACTCACCACCGATTTTATTCCTTCGTCTTTTCCTGTCTATCCAACAACACAAAGTAATGTTTTGTTTCCTTACCACATGGCAAACAAACAAGTCATTGCATGGTAATGATCCATTCCATTACCTCGTCCATTCCATTACCCCATACCAAAAGATACATAGCCAATGGATCCAATCTTATTCCGGACCGTTTTTTTTTACTTTCTTTGGTAGATCGAGACTAATTTTAAAACCGACACGATTTGGCCCAAAATGCGGCTCTACACCTCTATAACCTTACACTGATAATATATTCATATATTGGGCAAAGTCAACATTTGGGCCAACGTGTTGTGTTTTATCTTGGCCCAACAATATGCTTTTTTCTATTTCTGTTGGGTTTGTTTATCTCAGCCCACCGTCCACCTTTAGGTAAATTAAGGTTCCATCACCTTGTTTCATCACTAAAAACACACTTTTAACTTTTATATTTCAATCTTTTCATCAATAAATTAACACGCTTGTCTTTTTTTTATGTAGTCCAAAATTAATTGAATTTATTAACAGAATCGTCTCATATTCCAAAACTCGTTTTTAACCGATTTTTTTTTGAACGGCAAATTTCTACTCGTTGTGGAACTTGAACCCATGACCTCCCCCTTTGTTTTTAACCGAATTAACCGAAAAGTCTTTTCTTATAACCAAAAACAAACAAATCTTCTATAACTAATATTGATTGATTTTTAAAAACTTTAAAAACCAAAATAAATTTTATTGTTTCAGTCTTCTCATTACCCGATGACCACATGCACAATTTCACCCACAAAAATGTACGTTTACCGCCCTTGAAGTCATCTATTTAGACCACCTGTAGTGGAGACTGAATTAGGAGTAATTCCATCCCAAAACACCCCATAACGCGCGGGCACACCGCTCTCATGGGCATTTTTGGATGATTTTAGTTGATGGGTTTATATATATATATATATAGGGTCAAGATCGTGTACAAAGTGGTTTTTTTGTGAGAAGTGTGAGAAGTATTAAAAATTGATACTTAGGCATCATTTTTTGAACTTAGTCGTGATGTTATGGATTGTTTTGCCTATAAAAACACCAAACATAACAATTAAAAACCGAAAACAATGTATTTTAGGCTTAAAACTTAAAACACCATGCTAAGAACATTAGCAGTGTGTTTTAAGCGCTAAGTAGTGTGTTTTAGCTGTTTTTTATATTTAATGACTATAATACATTGTATTGTGTTTTAGATAGTTGTGTTTGGTGTTTTTCAAGTTAAAACAACCTAAAACATCATTCCTAAATCCAAAACATAATGTCTACATGTCAATTCTTAGTCCTTCTCACACTTCTCACGAAAAATGTACTTTGTACAGGATCCTAAACCTATATATATATATATATATATATATATATATATATATATATATATATATATATATATATATATATATATAGGTTTAGGATCATGTACAAAACCTATTTTTTTGAGAAGTGTAAAAACCAATAATAGTGTGACACATGGCAGCCTATTTTATTATATAGAAGGGTAACATTGTAATTTGCATTGCTAATGTTATTTTAGGAGATAATGGCTAACTAATTTCGTGTTTAATTTAGGAGCATTCTTAGGGATTTTGTTTCACATCTCACGAATATTTATAGAGTTTTTATAAACATTCAGCACATTCATCATTCATTTACTGAATTATATTCGACCAAAATAACATTCATATTGGTGTGTTTTAATTGGATGGACAATTCAATTGTTGATCAAGTCGATGGTATGTTTTTATATTTCGTGTATAGTTTTGTTTTTCATAGTATAAGATACATTTATGTTATGTAATAATCATTGTGAAAACCCATTTTTATTTAAATCACGTAATTTGTATAAAATTCATATTAAATGTGTTTTACAAATGTTCTTTATGTTATATACGTAAAAACAGGAAGGAATTTTTTTTTAAATATAAATCAAGGTGTTTTTTTAATATAAATCATTTTATTAATGTGTTTTTATTTTTTTTTTCAAATTGTTGTTCATACGTATTTCATATATCAATTCAAACTAATGTGTTTTACACCTGCTCATTATGTTATACATGCTAAAACATGTAGGAAGCCCCTTTTTTTTGTTGAATATCTATTAGGGTGTTTAGTGGTTTTTATAAACAATATCTAATTTTGTTTAAGGGTGTTTTTTTTCAAATTTATGTTCATATGGTGTTTATTTTTTTCTGTTAATACATATAATCTTTGTTTCCTCTTTTTTTTTTTTTTTTTTTTTTTTTGTGTTATGATGGTCATTGATTTTTTATACCCAATATTTTTGT
This sequence comes from Ambrosia trifida, assembly GCA_028751855.1. Taxonomy (NCBI): domain Eukaryota; kingdom Viridiplantae; phylum Streptophyta; class Magnoliopsida; order Asterales; family Asteraceae; genus Ambrosia; species Ambrosia trifida. Next base: position 100,322,187 of record CM054124.1, on the reverse strand, counting down.
TTACGATTGATTATCTTTTTTTTTTTAAATGATCATGATGTGTTTTATTATATCTTAGTGTTTTTATGAAATTATCACATAATGTAGTGCATTAGATAGAAATGTGTTTTATATTTTAATTAGTTATCTTTTTTATGTATCTAATATTTGTAATGTATTTGTGTTTTATAATTTTTGTATTTTAGACACACCCAGCTACGTTCCTGTTGGTATTGAACATGTATCCCCCAATTCTGAAAGGAAGACTTATTCCCCAATAGTTGACGATTCTTTGAAACCTGTCATGGGGATGCAGTTCGTTTCAGTTGAACAAGGTTACAATTTTTACAAGAATTATGCAAGTGCAGGCGGATGGTGTATCAGGAAAAGTACAGAGACTAAGAATCATGATCTAACTATGGGGAAATATTTTGTGTGCTCAAAACAGGGGTTTAAGAAGATGAAGGCGTTTGATAGTTTGAACGATCAGTCATCAAGTAAGGGGTCTCGTAAAGTACCTTCCATACGCACCGGGTGTGAAGCTAGCATTAGGGTTAAGTTAAACGAAAAGAAGTTGTACAAAGTCTACTACTTTAAGGAAGAGCACAACACTCTTTCGTCGACGAAATGGACATACACTTTCTCCCTTCGGCAAGAGCTTTGACATATGCACAAGAAGAAGCAATAACTGCTCTGGGGGCTCTTAATGTTGGACCTGTTAGAGCTTTCAACATAATGAGAACATTGTGTGGTGGTTTCGACAAAGTTGGCGCAACAAAGATTGACTTCAAAATTTTCAAAAGGGACATTAATTCATATGTTGAAGAGTTTGACGCCGATATGTTGATTAAACGGTTAAAAAGGAAGAAAGAATTTTTTCCAAACTTTTCATTTGAATTCCTAACTAATGATGATGGTGTTTTACAGTGGTGTTTTTGGGCCGATGAACAATCAAAGCGTAATTATTACACGTTCGGTGATGTTGTATCGTTTGATGCTACTTATAAGAGAAACAAGTAAGTATTTACTGTGATAAAAAATAACCCCTTTTTTGTAGATTTCTTTTTTGCATTGATTAAAACAGTTGTGTTTTATGTATTCTTGCTAAAATTCGTTTCGTAGGTACAACATGATGTTTGTGCCGTTTACCGCGATAGATAACCACAACAGAAACGTTACGCTTGGGGCTGCAATATTGGGTAACGAAACCGCTGAGACGTACAAGTGGCTTTTAACTGTGTTTAAAACGGTGTTTGGTAGCGCACCACCTGTCATTGTAACTGACCAAGACCCCGCAATGAGGAGGGCCATAGAAGATACATGGTCAGAAAGTAGGCATAGGCTTTGTATGTGGCATGTGATGGACAAACTTACTGGCAAGGTATTTTTAATATTATGTATTCATTTGTTTTTTATTTTACGATTGTGATTTATAACCCAAATAACAATTTTTAGGTTGGACACACTTTGTGTAACACTACTGATTTTAAACAAAGATTGTGTTTTATCGTTTGGACTGATACACTCTCATATGAAGAATTTGAGAAGGAGTGGGCGGTTATCATGAATGATTTTCAGCTGACAGAAGATGAGTGGTTGAATTCCATTTACCAGCTAAGGGAAATATGGATTCCAGCATATTATCGACATGAGAGAATGTCCGGCCTAATGCGTACATCATCTCGATCTGAAAGCGAGAACCATTTCTTTGGCCATTTCTGCAATCGCAAATGCACATTGGTTGAGTTTCTTGGACATTTTGATGCATCGATTGAGGCTCAGAGGCATGAACATAGGAAAAATGATCATGACACTAGAAACACTTTTCCTGATATTTGGAGTGATTTCCCACTTGAAAGGCAAGCTGCTGAAGTGTACACAAGGACTATTTTTTTTGATGTTTAGTTGGAAATAGAAGCTGCTATCCACAGAACCCAAAGCTGCAAATTCAAAGTAGTTGGTGATTTTATAAAGATTTATGTTAAGGATTGGGATCAGCTACGCACTGCATTTTACGAGGTACAGTCATAATGTGTTTTATTTTTCCAATTTTTCGATATGATGCAGTGTGTTTTATTCTCCAATTCTTATTCCAACATCACAGGTTATGCTTAGGAAAGAAGATATGACTGTTTTTTGTAATTGCAACCGATTCGAACAGTATGGTTTGCTATGCCGTCACATTTTTTGTATTCTTCGGATGGGTGACATTAGAGAATTTCCCAAGTAGTATATTTTACGTCGTTGGACTAGAGAAGCTGTTCCAAATAGCGATCCCAATGCAATTCTTAGATATGAGGGTCAAACTGAACAGAGTGTTGAGGTGTCACGGGTTGTTAGAGAGATTACATATGGAATTGAGGCCAACATAAACAAGTTGGTTTATAATTTTGAATCTTTGTGTTTGTTCAGAGATCATGTCAACCAGTTTGGCCCTAAAGCGGATGAAGCTGCCATGAATGTACCACGCAAGAGTCGCAGGGATAGGTTTGCTGAACTTACAGGTAATTGCCAACCATCATCTATAACTGTTCGTGTTCCTGTTGGCACTAGGTGGAAAGGAATGGGCAAGCCAAAGCGCATGAAGTCAAAGCGTGAACAAGCGATTAGTCAAGCTGGAACAAAAAGAAGGCAATGTCAGAATTGTTTAGCTTACGGACACAACATCCGTACATGTAAGGCTCAAAAGAAGGTTGCTAATGATGATGACTTGGGCTCTACATCAACTGAGGAGGAGGAGGTTGAAAATCAGGAGTCAGATGATGAAGAGTAGGCTTGTTATGCGTGTTTAAAAACCTTTATTTCCAATGTCCTTTACTTTTGGTTTTTATCATTGTTCCTTTTACGTTTGTTTGGTGTTTGCATTTTTTATTTTTATGCGTGGTAATGATTGAGACATTTTTGTGGTTTTTAATTTGAATAAAAACTTTTTTTTTCTTTCCGCATTGTGTATCAGTTAATCATTCAGTTGTGTTTAATCAAAATCCCAGTTTAGTGAATTATCATGAAATAATTTAGTAAAATTACATTCTATTTTTTTTCTTTAAGTTATGTGTTTTTGCCAATGAAGTGTGTTTGTGTTTTGGTTTATAGTGTTTTATGTTAAAATAATTTATTAATCTTACATGCTTTTTTGAACAAAATAAATGTAAATATAGTGTCATTTATTTTTTTGTTACTTCAATTTTATATGTTTTATAGTATAGTGTTTTACTACCTAATAAAATTCCTAACTTATTTTCATTCAACATAAAACAGAATTGAATGTTTCAAATGTCAATTAGTAAAACACTAAACATAAAAAACCCAAGAGCATCAAGGTGATATAAGTTTACTAAATTAAAAATAAAAGGCCAAACCATCATAAACGTAGCATGTCAAATATTAAGATAAAAACAGTTTTTAAAACCACCAGTAAAACACTATTTGTTTCAAAGCAGCAAAACACTACTGTTTCAAACCAACAAAACACTAAAACCACAAAGTTCAGAAGGCAAACTAGATACTGTTCAGACGTTCGGGTATTTTTTGGCTGCATGACCATCCAGACGTATCTTGTACCGATCAGTTAACCTCTTGTACCTCTAAACTCCAGCCTCCACCAGGTGTTTGAGTTGTTTATGTCACTCAGCAGGATCTTCGTCACAGATTTACGCCTTAGCTCATCCAATTCACGTGTTTGCTTTTCAGAAGTCCCACTTTTGAGGTCTATTTCGTCCGACAAACCGCAGTTCCATTCTCTCATTTATGTTCTCTTATATGTCTCCATATGACGCATAAGGAAGAGTCCACAATCGATCGGATTGTGCAAAGTCCTCCATGAGAACTCTATCCTTAACGGCTTTGTTTTCCTTAGCTTTTCAGCAATCGAAGGCGAAACGCTTTCCATGTAAGCTGCTAATGCATCATGCTGTTGCATGAAAACCATATTAATTGCATATTTTGTTATATATATGTTATACGCTATCATAACACGGCGTCATAGTTGATTATTATTGGATTTTACTTACCATTTTTTCAGGCCAACCTTTGTATCTGTCGTCGTAGTCCTGAATTGTTGCGCTGTTGTCAATTATCAGGATCTCAAATGTTGCAAAGTTGAATGAAAGAAGGTAGTAGTGTTCTGAGCTATTAATTGGCACCAATACATGTTGTATCCCCTTAATTGACTTTGACTCGGTACATTGCAACACTGAATGCATATTTTCACTAAAGTGTTGTATTCTTGTTTCTTCGGATGCATCGTAATCATCCCTCCACTGTCAAAGTTAACAAATAATATACATATAGACAGCCTTAGGTGTTTTTTTTCACAGCCTTAGGTGTTTTATTTGAAATGAAACTTGACTAATGCAACACAAAATAAACAGAGACAAATAACTAAAAATGGTATTTATGTATTTTTTTATTTGAAAACTTACCAACATAACCGGCGAACAAAACAACCGTGGTAATGTCCCTTTGCGGCGGTACCTCTCTTCATAATTTAGAACATTAGCCCATGCCATTATGACTCCCACATGTATTGTAACACCTGGGCGCAACGACTCCACCGGCGCCCTCATAACCGTTCCCCGGGGTTAGCCATGAATACCACATCCCAAGTCAAGGCAACGTTTATGTTTAAACATAAATTAAACTAAATGACTCTCAATAAGTACCAAATAAATATACACTATAAAAATACATATACCATTCTACTTACCATTTACTATCCCAAGCCGAGAACATGTAACCAGAAACATCATCCTCTGTTTTATCCATCTTGTCTTTCAAAGAGACCACACGTTTCACATACGGAGAACATAATGCTTCAGGCAAAATCTTTGCTCGGGCTGGCCTTGGTGTTTTATCAGTAACCTTCTTTCCTTTCGGAATGCCTTCTTTAACAACATCATTAGACCACGATAGTGGTCGAACATCAAAAACTTTCATTTTTGCTTCCGGAGTCTTATCAATGTTACTACTCTTCATCACTTCATCAATTTCCGCGATAAACGAATCAGTCATGGGAGACATGGTAAGTTACAAACCTGAATTATTTTTATCTTGTTTTTTGGGTGTTTTATCAGTCCCCCCAATGTCCTCACCAGCAAATGACCGCGAAGTTTCAGTCATTCCAATTAATTCAGCAAGGTGTTTTGTCTTTTGGTTGACAACTTCATTTGTAGGGTACTTCAACAAAGAATTAGTTATCGTGCCTTTTATTTTATCGACGATATTACGATACTCAGTGACATGGTCATCTAGCAGCTTGATTGTAGCCTGCATTTCGGTGGAATCATTAGTATTATTGTTTTTTTTAAACCTCAGATTTTATTTTGTCATATATGTATGCAATTGTTTATACCTCAAGTTCTTCGACACTTGTAGACTTTTCCCCCTTCGTTCCTTGTTCATTGACACGTGTTGCACCATCTCCAACTTCTTCAGGCTAAAAACACATCACAAATGTGTTATATATCCATTTTTATTTTATTTTTTGGTCATATAATATGTAATGCATTAATACCTCGGTTTCGTCTTCCATCTGAGTGAAGTCTTCATAGTCATGAACTATTGGAATCCAGAACTCCCCATCCGATGCGACGTACGACTGTATAGCTTGAGAATCATTTTGTGAAAGAAAGTAGTCCGCGCAATGCTTAAACGGTCCCAGGTGGTCATCATCAGCTTCAACAAAATCATCCACTTTGTAATCGCCTTCTATTCCCCCTTCTTGAGCTTCACTTTTATCGCCACCTTCAACACCCAAACTGCTATCACACAAAACGGTTCCGCCAACCGTTGCTTTTTCAACTACCACTTCAGGTTCGTTATCCGTCCCAAATGCTACTTCAGACTTTTCACCTACAATGTCAGCAGCAGCCGCTTTCTCAGTTTTTGTAGGTTTATTAACTTTCATAACGCCGGTTTTTTTGCTGATTCTCTACCCACTGCAATTTTCCGAGCGCTTTTTGATTTGTTACCTTCAACACTTTCACCACCTTTCTTTACAAAAACAAACTTCTGAGACTGATTTAACCCTTCTTCCCTTGCAAGTTGATGTTCAAACAATGCTGTATCCAACTTCAGTCCCAATGCATCTACGACGTCCGTGTCGAAATCTCCAATCAGATGTGTTTTTCCAGACTTAGTTGAATTCTTAGCTCGTTGATCGTATGCCAACGCAGCCTGTGTTACATTAATGTAAATCATCAATATATACATCATTCAGTTGTGTTATATTATCGTTTAATAAATAAATACACGTTACGAATATATAATTACCGAAAGCAATGCAATAGGACCATGAAAGGGTTTATCTGCAATCCATCTTCTCCTGCTACGTTTGAGCATAGTTACCATGTAGCCACACCAGTTATATTCTTTGATGTCCAGACCACTTTCTATTGATGGCAAGAAAAACAAGTTCACAGTATTGTTTTGAGTTGTCTCACCAAGGAATGTGTTAAAGAAAATCAAAAAGTTTAGTACGAAGATTCTTCCACTATCCCGTCGTGTCTCCATGTATTGTTTAAACTTAACTGGTAACGTCCTGGTGACACCCCCCTCAAACTGCCCTTTCCATTCCGCAACAACCGGATCACTTTTACTCGGTCTCTTGTGTTCCTCTATCATACGTTTACCCATTGGTATACCAAAAATATCATGTACTAACCTAGGTGTTATATGTATAAAATGACTACCTACGTTCAAAGTACTTGTATCTGCATCATAGTTATTCACCAACCAAAAGCCCAAGCCAGTAGGGACTGAATTCATGTTGAACTCTAGTAAACCACCAAACCCAATGTCGATTATTGCCTTTTTTGCTTGCTATTCAAATTGCTAATCAGCTGGCATATGTTGTTCAGTGCACTTCTCAATTTTAGCTTAGCACCGGTATATTCTAGGTATGGTTTCACACTAGCACGCTGTGGTTGAGTTTTCTTCAACAGCGTTACAGCCTTTGATGATGTTCCAGGTTCAACTGGTAAATGTTTGACGTCGGCTTTCTTAAACTGTGGTTGAGGCTTAGTTTGCACCAACTTTGTCTCAACGCACAATTTTTTTGGTGGTGGGTCAACAAAATCATCATCAGGATCATTAGTACCTAAAACACCAAGAAAAAAAAAACATTAGTCATCCTTTACTTTTTCCATGTTCAAGTTTCATTTCAATGTATATTGTATAACATTTTAACTTACGACAAACTTCTCTTCCTTTGTTAACCTTTCCTTTCATCAAATCCTTCTTGTCTACAATTATTGTATCCTCTTCCGAGTCGTCTAGAACCAAAGGTTGTTCAATTGTATTTGTGAACTTTTTAGAATAATTCTTTTTAGCTATTCTACCGCTCCTTCTAGCTGTTATTGTTGAGATTTTTTCAGATTTCAAGCTCATTTTTGTGTTTTACATTATATGTTTATATTCATAACACAAAAGCAGTATTCTAAGGTAATAAAACAGATTATAACACTTTAGAAGTCATAAAACACTATAAAACAATAGAGTATACTAATATAACATTTTAAAAAACACAACAAAACAATATTAACTTAAAACACCACAACAAAACAATATTAACTTAAAACACCACATAACAGAACACTAACATAAAACACTACACAAAATACAAAACAAAATAAGTTATACTAGTAAAACATTTAATAACCTCACACTAACTTAAAACACTACAGAACATACTGATATGCAATTAAAACAATAAAAAACACAATACTAATATAAAACATTATGAACACAACATAAAACAGATAAACACTGTAAAACATAGGCTCCAATACACATAAACACTATAAGACATTTTTTTGTGTTTTATTTAATGTGCTTTAAGTACCCAGAAACATCATGCTAAAAAAAAAAACATTCATCACCACAAAAACACAATAACCTATAAGAACCCAGTAAACATCATGCTTAATGTATTTTAAAACTCAACAAAGGATTCAAAACACTAATGGTATAAAACCCACATGCATTGTGTTTTTTTAATCACATTACACACTATCAATATTCGGATTCTTTTTAAACACAATAATCCATAAAACATTTAAAACAACATATTAATAAAAAAACCGATCATAAAAAACCTAGAAATCAATTATATTACATAACATAACCAAACCTTGCTGGAAGAAACGGCATTGTAGCCTTTCTTTTGGGTGTTTTTTCCTTAACCAACTCCTCACTCGTCTTCTTCATCTTCTTCCCTAAATCAGATTGTTTGGAACGATAGATTAAAACACAATAGTAGATGAAATCGCGAAAGATAAGCAGAAAAACACACTTACGTTTGTAAGTAATACCAAATTGAAGATCCTTTATAATTGAGAGATTAATTGCACAAAATAGGGACGGTTGTTTTTTTGGAAATGATTGTGCGAGATTCAAGGAGGTATTGCGGTTTTATCACTCCTCTCTCATCCGCCTCTTTAAATTTTGAAAGGAAATGACTTTATTACCCTTTATAATTGATTCTTATTAATAATAATTAAACACTATTTACAATAATGCCACTCATTAAATCTAAACCATTGATTAAGATGATCTAATGGTCCAAAACACTTCTTACCCTTCTCACACAAAACACACTTTGCACAGGATCTCGACCCTATATATATATAGGTTTAGGATCTTATACAAAGTACATTTTTTGTGAGAAGTGTGAGAAGGACTAAGAATTGACATGTAGACATCATGTTTTGGATTTAGGAATGATGTTTTAGGTTGTTTTAACTTGAAAAACACCAAACACAACAATCTAAAACACAATACAATGTATTATAGTCATTAAATTTAAAAAAACAGCTAAAACACACTGCTAATGTTCTTAGCATGGTGTTTTAAATTTTAAGTTTAAAATACATTGTTTTCGGTTTTTAATTGTTATGTTTGGTGTTTTTATAGGCAAAACAATCCAAAACATCACGACTAAGTTCAAAAAATGATGCCTAAGTATCAATTTTTAATACTTCTTACACTTCTCACAAAAAAAAAAAACACTTTGTACACGATCTTGACCCTATATATATATATATATATATATATATATAGGATAGGGTTCAAATAGGAACCATAACTTAAGTAGGAACCAATCTTAGCCATTGATCTATAATGGCATGATTGTAGATAAGTAAAACATTACTTAATTCTTTATTTAAATCAAAGGGTATTATTGACTTTTGTTATATGATTATTAATAGGTTATTATGTATGCCTTGTAACTGACTAGTATTTCAAAATAGGAAGTTAATTAATTAATTAATTAATTAATTAGATTATATCTTTAATTAATTATATATATATTTAGTTATTAAATTCTTTTTTACAGACGTTTTTTTATTTTGTTTTTAATTCAATTCTTTTGTACACACATGTATACAATGTACACAATGTACATCAATTTTTTTTCATTCATCATCATTATCGACATATATACACTGGTGTACATCAGTTTTTTTTTTTTGTTTTTTTTCATTTATCATTATTATCGTTGACATAGATAAACATTGATGTATATCAGTTTCTTTTTTTTTCTGTCATTCATCATCATAAACAACAAGGCAGATATACATTTGTGAATATCAGTTACTATTTTTTCTTTCATTCATCATCATCAACACAGATATACATTGATGTATATCCTTTTTTTCCGCCTTACATGACTATAATTTGGACACATATACGTTGGTGTATATCTTTGTAGAAATATAAGTTAAATACATCAGTGTACACCATAAATAGTTGTTGAGGTTTCTTCGTTTTTGTATATGAACAAAATATACATTGGTGTATACCTCCTAAAAACCCTCTCCTTATCCATTTACTGATTTAGGGATAATATTAAAAAAAAATTGGATCCTACAAAACGTAATTATCACGTCAAAAAAAATGAGATGCTTTATTATTATCAAATGTCTATACACTAGTGTATATTATACGTTGGTGTATATTACGTAAAGAGAATGAGAGACATAACCGCTATAAGGATAAACATGAAACACCCTAAACCCTTTTAACCGAAAATACGCAGCGGAAATACGAACCAGAAAATTTCTTGCTTTATAAAAACATTATCGTATTGTTGGAACCCATAGCTAAAAGATATTATAGGTGTTTCATATTTTATTGTTTCTTATTACATCATCTACAACTCATCTTTATTAGTTTATGTGACCGTGACCCCGTACAATCCGCATCCTCACTCGACCTCCAACCATTTCTTGCTTTGTGAGCTTGACTTGACAACCTGCAACTACCACATAACCATTTCGTTAGTTCATTAAGTGACTTTATGCAAATATTCACAATATGGAAATAACGTCAACAATGCTCAATGGTCATAACCAAACGCCTTTTTGTAAGTTCGGATCCGGTCTCCGGATCCTATCCTCCAATTTCCATGCATTCATACTTACATACCTGCATTTTTATTATCATTCTCATAACAAAAAGATTAATGACATTACAATACACACGCACATACAAATCCCATGTACAAGTTATCTTAACCCGTCATACTACTCTTCCTTCATGTATTCTCAAGGACAAACATAACGTTTCCGAACTTATACTCAACCTACACATAACGACCAACCTTTACATACATAACACTTTCACACATTACCGGGCATAAGCAACTATGCACACATTTTATTACACTAGCATCCAATGCGAGAAACCTCCACTTACTAAGCGGTTTACCATTTGTGTGACCTTGCATAACTATACAATTCAATCTAAATAGTTACACCCATGATTTAATGTACCCGTCTATATATATATACACTCATATCAATCCGTACATTTTACCATTCATTCTTATGCCATATTTGTTAATCTTGGTTTATTTCATGCTTAATTACCCTCACTTCATTTATCTTTGTTGCTCATTTATCCCAACTATTTTCATTGTTGTATGGTGAACTATACCCGTTCACCAACAACATCAATTCGCTTACCTTATTATAAATTACCTTTTCATACTTGTTTCCCATTCTCTATTTATACATAAGCATACAATTACTAAACCAAGAGTTTGCATTATAAGTCACTTACCTTTGCCCGTAGGAGTGTTTTCGCCTTATACGCGTTTGACTTATAGTCCCAAGCTTTTCACCTTGCTCGAGATCATATCCACTTGACCCGTTTACTTTTAAGCTTCTTGTACCTAGCTTACTTTCAAGTCAACATGCCGTGTTAGAATACTAATTTGGAACTTACCTATTCAAACATTAGTATTCATTATACATCATTCAAACATGACATCAATACATTCAACAACTAGTTCTATTCAATAAGTATTTCCATATACTACCTGTTTGACCCGTTAGTGAAAATACTTGCATGAACTAGTTGGTAAGTGTTCTTAGACACTTTTTGAATGCCACATAATATGCTATTCTTTCCCTACAATCCGTACTCCAAGACTACTACAAGCGTGTACATTCTTACACCTTTTCTTATTAAATATTACAATATAAATGTGCAGCGATTTTCTGCGCAGCTGCTGTTCAAGGTCGTTTTTCCCCTTCTAAACCTCGGAATCAGATCTTGACTATCAAACACAAAATGTGCGTCATTCAAAGACCTTTCCAAGCATATAAAGAACACCTCCTGACGATTTTTCTATGATTTTATATGAATATTTTAAGATCAGGTCAGAAACATAATTTTGACCAAACAGCTTTGCTGTCAAAACTGAAATGTTAACTTTAGATGCTGTTTTGACCCACTACAACTCAGAATTAGCTTCTTATGACTAAATATGAAATGTAATATGTGCAACAAGCTTTTCAACGATATAAGACTCGTCTTCTAACTCCTAATAACGAATGAGATACGCCCTTTACAAGATTACTATCTAGGGCTGTCAAAAGTGACGAATTTCATACAATTTTACACCATTTGACCCAATTCAAGTTTCATGTAAGCATTGTATCAAACACTTCATGTGCACCCTTTTTGCAAGTTAATTCTAAGGCTTATGGACTTCTCAAACTTTGCCATTTAACTAGCTAATCATCAACAACATCATTTTAAATATCATGCTTAGCTATTTCCAATTTCAACTTATAATTTTACCAACACATAAGATTCATGCAATACATATGGAATACAATTCCTCTACAATCCATGCCAAAAACATAGATTTCCTACTATTTTAGTAACATCAAAGCTAGTAAACAAAACCAAAATCATCATCTTTGAATACAAGCAAGCTTCCAACAATTTAACTCATTTATAAACCACTAAGAATGATCAAATACACTAATAATCAACAATATCACGGATTTAACATGTTTTGTTCAAAACCCATATGTGGGTTTTGAACCCTACACGAATTTGGAGGTTAGGGCTCTTACCAAAGCTTAATCCTTGAAGATTAACCCGCAAGAACACACCATTCATCTATTGCTTCAATCTCTTGCATCAATTTCTTCAATTTTAGGGATTTAGGGGTGTTTAAGGGCTCAAGAAAACCCTTTTGGGGCTGATCACGAAAATGCACCCAATTTGGGTGTTTTGCCATTATAATTTTGACCTAGATTTACTCCTTTGGTCCCTCAACTTTACCCCAATGTTATGTTTTTATAAAAACTAACTACTCAAGTTAGTTTCTAATATTATTTACTCATTTATATAAATAATAACATCAACTAGGTTATTTCCATACTAGAACATAACCCACATTCTTATTTTCTAAGTCCCGTTTTATTATTTTGCTAATCACACATACTGGCGTAATTAAACAAAAATGGATTTTCGGGGTGTTACAAAACAAAGCCAAATGCCTATACACAAGTGTATATAATGGTAAATTTTTATTTAGCTATATAGCTGTTGTAAGTTGAAGTGTACATTGGTGTATATCAATTTTTTTTTGTTCATTCATCATCATCATCATCATCATCATCATCAACACATATATACAATGGTGTACATCAGTTATACATTGATGTATATCAGTTTTTTTCTTTCATTCAACATCATCAACACAGATATACATTGGTGTATATTCGTTTTTTCATTCATCATCATCACCAACACAAATATACATTGGTGTATATCAATTTTTTTTATCATCATCATTGACACAGATATACAATGTATATTCGTTTTTTCATTTATCATCATTATCGTTGACACAAATATACATTGATGTATATCAGTTTTTTTCTTTCATTTAACATCATCAACACAGATATACATAATATGAAAAAGCGTATATATGATGTACAATGTACAAACCTATAAAACATAAATTTATGAACTAAGTGAGTGGAAATTAAAAAATGTCTTGATTATAATCTGATTCGTAGACCAATTATGATATGGAATTGATATGGAAATATTACACATAAATGTATAATATGAAAAATCACATATATGATCTATAAAAATACAAAACCTGCAAAATCGTGTATGAATTAAGTGATTGAAAATATTTTTTTACCTTAACCTTGTACACTAGTGAGGTGCGATCGTACGACACACAATGAATCAACAACATACATTATGATTTCTTGAAGATATTGAATCGTTTGAGACTAAAAAGGGTAATTAGTTACATCCAAATTGGTAACTGATATATATATATATATATATATATATATATATATATATATATATGGTTAGGGTTAGGGATTTCTTAATTTTAGTTTTAATTTATGGAGAAAGATGAAAGCAAATGAAGAGATAATCAAGGAATAATTTTTTTAACTTCCTATTATGCCCTTTTTATTCCAAAATAAAAGTCAATAAGATGAGTGGTCTAGATTGGTTCCTAAGTTCCTAACTAGGGTATTGGTTCATATTTGATCTTATTCACACACACACACACACACACTCATATATATATATATATATATATATATATATATATATATATATATATATATGGGTTGGGTTATTCTACAAAGACTATAAAAAATGAGAAGGGTAAGAAACCATTAGAAAGTGATATGTGTTCAAAGGATTAAACAAGTGGGAGGGGTAATTTTGTCAAAAACATATGCACATGCAAGTCACATGCCATTTCCACCTTCATTTTTAAATGTCCATAACTTTTTTATACGTCATCTTTTTTAAAAAAAATATATATACCATAAAATTGAGCGTCTTTTTATCTTTAATATGAGTACCATATTGTTATACTTTTGAAAAAAAAATTCAAAACTCACTTGCGTAAGACACAATGGAGTGTAAAACACAATGAGCACCAATTAAATATATGGTATAAAACATAATCAAGTGTCTAGTAAAACACAATGGACGACATACTAAAGATACAATGAATACTTTTGAATAAAAAAAGTTGAAAACCCAGTTGCGTAAGACACAATGGATGACATACTAAAGACACAATGAACAGAAGACTAAAACACAATGAATACTTTTGAAAAAAAAAAGTTAAAAACCCAATTGTGTAAAACACAATGGACGACATAATAAGGACACAATGAACAGAAGATTAAAACACAGTGAATACTTTTGAAAAAAAAAGTTGAAAAGCCAGTTGCGTAAGACACAATGGACATAACGTAAAACACAATGAGTACCAATTAAATATGCAATGAACAATAGGGTATAAAACACAATGAACAGTTTAATAAAACACAATGGACGACATATTAAAGACATAATGAACGGAATACTAAAACACAATGAATAATAGACTTAAACACAATGAACAACAAAATAAAACACAATGTACACCTAAATACAAAACTCATTTGCGTAAAACACAATGAAAAGCATACTAAAAACACAATGGACAAAGTTAAATCATGTGTAGACTAAAAAACATAAGTAACATATTTATAAAGCACACATGCATACTATAACACAATGAACGAGCATAAGACACAACGGAGAAGAAAACTCATTTAGCACGAATTTTTTTTTTTCAATTTTAATGTAGCAATGTGGTACTCATATTAAAGATAAAAAAACGTTCGTTAATATGGTGAAATTTTTTTGAAAAAAAAATGTCGTATGAAAAGGTTATAGACGTTTTAAAATGATGGGGGAATTAACATGTGGATTGCATGTGGAGAGAGAAAGTCAACAAATGTGGTTTTTCTTTTATGCCCTTCCTCTAATTTATTATTTATTTTTTTTCAAACAAACTAATCTCAACCCTTTAAATATATGATCAATGGATCACAATCTTTCTCACCCTTCCTAGAAAAAGTGCCTTGTGTATTTGATCCAAACCCATATATATATATATATATATATATATATATATATATATATAGGATTTGGTTCAAATGAGAACCTTTCCCCAAATTGAGAACTGAGAGAACCATTCCGGGCCACACATTTCTCTAAGGCATTTTTTTTTTTTTTTTTTTGTGCAAAAATCGCTGCTTTATATGTAAGGAATTTTTTTTTTTTTTTGTATTTTTTTTCAGTATACATATGTGTATAATGCAATTATACACATATGTATAATGCAATATACACATATGTATAACTAAAATATACACATATGTATAGCTGAAAAAGGCTATATACACATATGTATAATTGCTATATACACATATGTATAATTGATATATACACATATGTATAAATGAAAAAAAATTCAAAAAAAAAAAAAAAAAATTTCCTTGCATAAAAATGTGCGATTAAAGCAAAAAAAAAAAAAAAAAAAATTTTTTTTGCCTTTATATGAAATGTGTGGCCCAGAATAGTGTTCTCAGTTCTTAAATAGGGGTTGATTCTCTTAGGATCCCTACCCTATATATATATATATATATATATATATATATATATATATATATATATATATATATATATATATATATATATATATATATATATATATATATATAACGCCGTGAATCAAATTGAAATCATTAATCACAAGCATCCAAATCTTCTTTCCCCAGAAACGCTAACAAACCAAATATTATGTTATTTATATTTAGTTTAAATTACAAAAATTAATTAGTTATTGGTTAATTATTGAATGTGGCATTATATCACTACACCACTTTTAAACTTCAAGCCTCATAATATCTCATATGTCACGTGTCACATAACGTCTCAGATAGGGGCTTTATCTTCACTTCCCACTACATATGATATTATTATCTTATCTTTTACTATCTTTATCTTTTACTAGTGGATAGTGGGTTTAAAGTAAAACCTACTTGATTATTTTGATAAGATATGTTTCATTTGACCACTTTATATTCATATGATTTGAAAGTTTGTAGAGGTGTAAAAAAAACCGGTTATAAAAAAAAAAAAAACCTATATTGTAACTGAAACCGGTTTAAAAAAAAAACCGGTTTTTTAACAACTGCTTTTAAAAAAACCGTTTTTTTTTCAGTTATGCATCACCAAGGAACAACCGGTTTGAAAACCAATTTTTTAAATAAAAAACCGGTTTTTTTAGGATAACCGGTTTAAAAACCGATCCTAGCCGGTTTCACCGGTTTGAGCTATTTGTAATAAAAACCGGTTTTAAAACCGGTTCGGTTATTAAAAAACCAAAATTTTAAAGGGTAAAAATAAAACGGTTTAAAAAAAAACCGTTTTTTTTTAAACCGGCTAACTGGTCTGTACACCTCTATTACACATGTGACTCAATTTCTTGTTTCTAAATTGAGATGATTCCTATAAAATTCAGGTTATAATTATAATTATTAAAATGTTAGTTTCCTAAAAACTTTATATTAAAAAGACATAACGTAAATGATTCATCACATCATTTATATATTTTTTTTTGTAAAAATAAATACACACGACGATAACGATTCCACCCATGTCTATATGATTGTAATCTTAGATATGTTTTTCTATTAATATATAATGTAAAAGACTGACTAATATTAACTATAATCAGTTTACTAGATTGATTTTAAAAAGTTGATTTGTTTACTCAATCATATATATAACATATTCATGTTGTATTTGAATTTTTAAAATGAGAAGTATATATAGTATGTATTCATAAGAATTAAATTTATGAGAGGAATTCAATGTGGAAGAGAGTTGTGTTTGATATGGTTTGATGTTGTAGGTGGTGGTGGCATTGGCGCTGGCCATGTGTGTGAATGCGATAGATGATGGTGGTGTGGTGGTTTCAGGTGGTTATGTGTGTGAGCGAGTGGGTGGTGGTGATGGCGTTGGTGGAGGTGGAGGTGCTGTGGTGGGGTGTGTGCGAATGATAATATTTTTAATGTTTTTCAATTTAAAAGTAAAAAAAAAAAAACACTAAACAAATTAGAAAACAAAATAAAATATGTAAAAAGTCCAAAACACCCCACATGCTAACGTTATATTTAAACGGTGTTAGTCATTTGGATGAAACTGGTATAAATATTAGTTGTCCGGTTGTAAAAATTTTTTTGGTTTCATATGGAATTAACACATGCACAACTTAAAACTCAGAGACGATTTTAGCATTCACTTATGAATTTAAGTTTTTCAAAATAACTACCAGAACACCCTAAAAAATAAATAGAGACGTCTTAAAATTGAATAACGACCACCAAGACTGGAAAAACTTGTAAAAAAAGTAACACCAAACGAAAACTAGTCGTAAAATCGTTGAATCACACATGCCCGTTGCGGCGTATTAACGCAAAGAATTTATAACAAAACGTAAAACATAAAATAGAATAACTAAGTCGATATAGGACATGCACGTTGCGACGGACCCTTTCAAACGGGAAAAAAATAGACACGTTGTGACAAGACTGTCAAACGGGAAAAAAAGATGAAAAACTTGCAAAATTAAGAACAAAACATAAAACGAAAACTTGCGAAAGTTTTTTTTTTTTTTTTTTTTTTTTTTTTGAAAAGTAACTTTCATTCACAACGCCAAGAAACGGTCCTCAAAGAAAGGACCCCCGGGCAAAAAACGGATTACATCAAGTCCAAAGGATAAAAATACCAACGTTTCCAATCGACATTTTTGATTCTAGATCTATGTCTAAACCAAAAGAAAGAAGTGATTTTTATACATTCTATAACTTCAATCGGTCTTCGAGATTTTTGTGGAAAGATCCTTTCATTCCTTTCAATCCAAATCATCCACAAACTAGTAAAGAGGATACCTCGGAGAATATACCTCTTATCCGCTGTTAAATGTTGGAACTCATCGGCTTTAACAATATCCATAACATCGAAAGCGAACAAAGGGCTCAACCGGCACCAGGTAGTAATTCTGCTCCAGAAAACTTGCGAAAGTATGGGGGACAAAAGTTGAATGTAACAAAGTATTGGGTTTAAATTGTAAAAGATGAAAAGACTAGGGTCAAATGTAAGAAAAAAATCACGTGTTCCCAAGAATATGAATTTGTTCATTCATCGGGGTCTGTAAAGAGCGTGGAAACATAAAAGAACTCTTGAATGGAAATGGAAATGGAAAAGATATGAAACTTCAGTTCCTTCCAAAATGGAAAGATAGCTTACTCTACTAGTGACTTGGCTTGATTTCGATCATATCCCTTCCCATACTATTACTCCCCACTAAAAAATAGCGATTGAGAATCTCGAGAACCTTTTTGAACGTTTGTCTTCGCGGGTCGATTTGAAAAAGGGGTATATCCATTTCTTGAAATCTCTCTTTTGATTCAAAATCGTTGTAACTTGTATCTTTCCTTGTTCCGGACTTTCGTTCATGGAATAGATGAAATAAATCGAAAATTTAATTTTGTAAAAGTTAAAAAGTTTTAGGTTAGAAGTGAAATATCAATATTTTTTTAAAAAAATCCTAAAAGTATGGAGTACAACACCATAAAAAAAATTGTAATTTAGTATTATGATTACTATATACTAAATCAAAACACGTTAGGCAATATGGACTTTTTCGGCTTTCAATTTTGGCCAACCAAATTTTAGAAAAATCCATAGAGGTACCGCCCAGAAAAATGCAACCAACTGCCCAAAAAAATGCAGCCAAACCGCCCACAAATATGCCACGAACCGTCAAGAAATCCAGCCAATTGCCCTGAACTGGATTGCCGCGCGTAGCGCGGCTGATTCTTGCTAGTTGTAATACTAAGTAACAACAAAAGTCATTCTTCCGAAGGCTGGATTTTTTTTTCTTTTAATATATTTGGTTGAAATCTAGCTATCTTATCTTGATGCATGCAACATAAGTGGTTGAGCGTCAATCATCCCGATTTGAAAATATCAATTTCGTGATGAAAGGAACACATTTTGAATTTCTGGTTAATATGTGTAATACGCGTTAGATTATACTGTTTTGTATGTATATGGCGTCCATGCACTTGTGCTTGCTTCTATGTGATTTGACCCACGGGCTAATCTTCAGTTAAATATCAATGTTTCCAATAATATTATATAAGATTTATAGAAGAAATTACATCTACGCAACAAATATGCATTTTGTATAACAGCTAACAACAATAAACATGTAACATAACTAGATACAATGCATGATAGCTTGTTGTGTAGGAATTAAATTCACTGTGTTTGAATCACTTGGTAAGATGATATGGCCAATTTGCTCACTTGGCTATGAAGAGGTATAAGGATTTATATCGGGACTTAATAAGCTTCGGCTCAAGAACATAAGCCGAGGCTCAAAGAAGATTTATCTCACCATGAAGATCTGGAACAAGTATATCCCCACTTCAGAAGTCAAAGACTCCGATGGAAAGTACAATAACTCCAGACCTCAAATAAGTACAACTTCGCTGACTAATATAAATACTCCAACTTCAAGTACAGGAGACACACTATGAACCTCACTTTTTCTCTCTCTAACGAATACTTATCCTCACGCCAGAGGATGGTCACAGAGAGGTCATCTCTCCTCCTCTGTGGCGAGCCTAACAGTTTCCTACCTTGTGCACAGTGGCGAAGCTTGACCCGAAGGTTCGAGGGGTCGGAAGTTACCGGGGGCTCGGAAGTCACTGGTTTCGGGGGGTCGAAAACCAGTTTCGGGGGGTCGAAACCCTATATTTTCAAAATTTTCTATACGGATACTATATAATCGGAACTTCTGCGCGAAAATCCGGGGGGGTCGGCCGCCCCTCCCCGCCCCAACAAACCTTCGCCACTGCTTGTGCAGGTTCATTTAGAGTTCTTAGCCCACAAGATCTGATCGACTTATCGTGTTTTCAAGCTATTTACAGGTTCGGTCGGTATTTTGGATTTCGGGCTACAAATTTTAGCAGATCGTAACTTGGTATCGGGTTGAAGCGTATTTTGCTTTCTTGTGCTTGGACCGGAGTTGTGACATGTAAAGAAATTTGTAAGAAGATGTCCCCTTAAAACATCTTTTGACAATTAAGTTACTAGGGTGATGAATAGATTATAACATGTATATGTACGCACACCATGTGTGCTTATCTCACCTCTCACCTAGTATATAAAAGAATTGATAGTCGGTGACGTGGCGTTTAATGGTGGTCTCAACTCTTCCTTGAATGTTCCATGTGGCATAATGAGGTGAAGACTTTATTATTTTTGAATTATTTGGTTTTTATCTATTAATAAAAAGAAAAAAGTGGCATTGAGATATTTTAGGAAAAAAAAAAAATTAAAAAACAAATTACTTTTTTCTCTCATGTTTTCTTCTATAATTTTTAAACGTTAATATCTTTTATATACGAGATTTTTTAAAGAAAAAAATTACACCAAATTAACGAGCGTTTTATTATCTTTCCAACAAGTATCATAGTGCTATATAAAAAACGGAGGAAAAAAAGACTATTTTTTGTGGGGTTTTGTTCATACAGAACAAAATATGAGAACCGGAACTAGAACCGATAATTACTAAACGGTTCGGTTCCAGAACCGGGTGAAACGGTTCTCATGAAACGGTTCTAGACCGGAACCGGTTGTCAATAAAATCCTAAAATTAACATTAACAATTAAATAAAAAAATAAACAAAAACAATGATTTTTCTTAAAAAAAATTATCAACAGTTTGTGTTAAACATGGTTACTAAAAGTATAGTAGTTTACGTATCAAAATATGTTTTGTTCGGATCAGATCATTCTTTTTATACAGATTAAACGGGTCAGAACAAGCTATGCTGACTGCTGACCATCACATAAGGCAATACTCTACATTCCTACCAAGTAAAACAATTTAAAAGTCTTAAGAACTATAAAGAAGGAAACAACACATTCTATTTCAAACTAATAATAGAATATTTAAATATTTAATTTAATTCAAAACGGTTCTAGCGGTTTTTAACTGGACCCGTCGGTTCTAACCGGAACCGAACCGGGAACCGATTATGCCAAAATATGAGAACCGGAACCTATAACATTAATTCGGTTCGGTTCTAGTGGTTTCGGGTCGGTTTCACGGTTTTCGCGGTTCGGAACCGTTTATTGCTCACTCCTATGTGTTAGCATTGGAGTTGTACATTATTTTAGGTTAAGTTTTAATATTAGAGTTATACATTTTACGGTTAGGCGTTAACATTGGAGATGCATTGTTAAAATTGATATTTCATATTTCAAAGCCTTATATCCTACGTGGCATTCAAAGAGGTCATTCTCCCCTTTGAGAGTGTCATGTTTGATCTTATGTAGCCTCAATAAAAAAAAAATAAAAAAACAATTAAAATGTCATGTGGCATTGAGTTATTTTAGAAAAAAAATAATTTAAAAACAAAATTGGGTTTTTCTCTCTCATATTTCATCTAATAGTTTTTAAACGTTAATATCTTTTATATACGAGATTTTTTTAAAGAAAAAATTACACCAAATTAATGAGCGTTTTACTATCTTTCCAACGAGTACTATAGTTCTATATAAAAAACGGAGAAAAAAACGACTATTTATTATGGGGTTTTGTTCATACAGGAAAAAAATACAAAGTGTTCAGGTTATTAATTAATCATTTATAGGCAAGTCATTAATTATGTTTAAACCAGTAAATATGAATTCTATAATATTAAAGTTATACATTGTTTAAGGTTAGGTGTTAACATTGGAGATACATTGTTAATTGTTTTAGGTTAGGTGCAACCCGAAACTTTTCTGCATGTAACTGTAAAGCGTATCAGTCTATTTCATATATAGAATTGATATGTCATATTAGATTTCTCAACCCCAGGACGCTCCCGAGATATAAATCTTAGTATAAATAAATAGATAGATAATATATATATATATATATATATATATATATAGAGAAACTAACTGTTTGGTTGATTAATTGCTAAATCATTAAGATGTCTGAATGGTGGGAATTGATCTGGGCTTTGGATTTTACCATGGCTATGATGGGAATGGGGCGTCTACGATGGGAATGCTCTTCTCACTGATGAGGAATTGATCTGGGCTTTGGATTATACTATGGCTATGATGGGAATGACCCGTCTACAGTTGGTGGAGACCCAACCCCAACCCCACCCCAAACCCCACCCCAAGCCCTCCTGCTCGGGAGCCGACTGAGGAGGAGTATGAAGCAGCCAGGAGTATGGATGACGAACCATACTTTTTATCAACTCCTGAGTATTGTCGCATCCACTGGGATGGAAGGTCCGACAGTCGCGATAACAATCGTTCTATTTCGTCTCCAGAGTATACACTAGAGGTCTGGGAAAATTATTCTCCGTAGTGGGGGGTTTAGGTTTAATTATCTATGCTTAGGATTTGTAAGGTTAATTTAATTATGTTAATGTTTTTATTTATGTAATGTTTTTATTTAAATGTAATGTTTTTATTTAATTTAATAGGTTTAATTTATGTAATGCATTTGACAAATTCATAAAAATTCATAAATATATAAACTACAAACATTACATTTTAAAAAAATAAAAACATTAAATTAAAATAAAAACACACTACTAGAAATAAAATAAAAACTAAAAAACAACACACTATTAAGAATAAAATAAAAACTACTAAAAAAATACAAACATTAGTAAAAACCAAATAAAATTTAGAGCGTAACATTCGCCACGCCGAAACATGTTGAAAATCAACCCCGAACTCAGCCACGTAGTCTATTTGAGCAAAGCTAACTTGCACATCTTCGGTTTCGTTGGGGTTATTATTCACCGTTTTTTTAAATAAATTTTCGAAGCTTTGACACTTCGATTGGAGGTCCGCGTGCTTGTGAGAGATTAAATCACACGAACGTTGTGTTCCCCCGACAAGTTGACTAAACTCGGCTAAAACTTTTTTCCAGT
Source organism: Ambrosia trifida (assembly GCA_028751855.1). Taxonomy (NCBI): domain Eukaryota; kingdom Viridiplantae; phylum Streptophyta; class Magnoliopsida; order Asterales; family Asteraceae; genus Ambrosia; species Ambrosia trifida. The sequence goes on along the minus strand of CM054124.1, from coordinate 100,299,058 downwards.
TCGGAGCGTTGCTCCGGCCACGAACACGACCCCGACCGGTGCTAGTTGATGCGTCATTGTTGTGTACGGTGTCGTACGCGATCACTAACGCAATTTCCTCCTCTTGCGTCCAAGTAACCATTGTGAATGTGAATGATGAGGATGATGAGTTGAATTTGATGATTTTTTTTTTTATTTATTGAAGAAGATTTGTGAGTGTGGGTATGAATGAGTAAATTTGTGTGAGTATGTGTGTGTGTATATATATATATATATATATATAGGTTAATTTTTTTTTTTAAATTTTGGTCTAAATTGCCCGTTGCCAGTCAACGGTCCGCGATATACATCACGAGATTAATGAATCGCTGGCATGATTGAATGGGGGGAGAGGCAGTGTTTCGCGGTATCACAGTGATCACGGGGTGGTCATCGCGGACCACCCATCCGCCCTAAGGAAGAAATCTTTTGAGAAACTCTTTAAAGTTGAGAACTCTATGTAATAATTTTTTTTTCTTAACCTTATTTACTAACATATATATTCTTTATTTTATTGTTACGAAAATTAAAAAATAATCAAATTAAATATGTGTTTCGACTTCAGTGTATATTTTGATTATGCATTTAAGTGTTTAGGTGTGTACGTTATATAATCATATATTTGTGTTTATTATTTATTTACAAGTAGAATATGTTATATTTATGTGTATAAATATATATATATATTTTTTCAATTTTAAGTGCCTCCCATACGTGAAGCCCTTGCCTCACGTCTCTCGCCTCGTGCCTCGACATTTTGGACCAAAATGCTTCGTAACACCTCATGCTTTGTTAGACAGAAGGTAATATTTTGGATTTTTGCGTTTGAATAAAGGGTTTTTGATTTGATTTGATTTGGTTCGCTTGTCCTTTTAAGACTATACGGTGTGGTCATAGGGTGAAGGGGGGCATGAATTAGCGAGATCTGGCATCCACGTCAGTAGCGGGAAATTCCCCTCCAAGCTCCAAAAAAACCACGGGGTGGTGGTGGCGTGGAGAGTTTTTTTTATTATTTTTTTAATCCAACAACCAACCAACCACAACCATTCATAATCCACCAACCAACCACAACCATCCACATCACCCTCACTTTTGTCCCCACGCTGGTAGAAAACTCCGCCGAACGTGCCCCGCGGCGCTTCCTCGTCACATAGGAGGTGGTGTTGGTGGCGTGAAGGGGCTTCACATCTCTCTTCCACGCCTTCACACCATATAGTCTAAAGATGATTTGTTAGTGAACTTGAGTTTTTAACATTTTTTTTATATAGGTTGCTTTCGACGACCGTAAAACTTTGTTTGACTAGGAAGGAAATATTGTCCATCAACTTATAACTTATTGATTTGAAACTTAACACAAATAGTTATCTCAATAGTATTTTTTATATCCTCCTTAATCATATGCATGTTCTGCTTTAAAACATGTAAAAAAAATGGAGTATATGTATATGATTCGAAATTGGTCGTTTAAAGGAAGGGTCAAGGTGACATCAAACGTTCACTTTTATAAACTTTTATAATTCTTGATCTAACTTAAGGTGTTTACATGTTTTGAGTTAATTGGATTAGGCCCAGAAGCTGATTGTAGCAGATAGTGTTGCGGCCTAGTTCGTTCAAGCAGATGGATTCTGGAAGTTCTTAGGCCCAACTGATATTAGAGAAGCCCAACTGATAGCCCAGCTCGTTCTGGTGGCCCACTCGTTTATAAAAGTGGATTGCCACGCTGGCAATCCACTAACCTGGAGATCTGACGGTCCCGAGCCTATCGTTTTGTGTTTTTTCTTTTTAAATCAACGATCGTGGTTGCTTCGGATGTGTTTGTTACCGAGCCTGTATGTCTGGCTATATAAACCTTGCCTCGTGCTTCATTATCAGATTTTGCACGAGTCATTTTCTTTTCCCTTTGTTATTCTCTCTGGTTTATTAGGGTTTAGATCAGATCATATGTTAATGATCGTTGTTCTTGAGTCCTTGTTTGTTTGAGATCATCTGTCAATGATCTCAGTGTGAGAGTGAGGGTTGTTGTGTTTTGTAAATATCATATGTCAATGATCTTCTGAGAGTTTTAGGGTTTGATTGTGTAATCAGCTCTTTGTTCTTTTTGTATCTTTTGTCTTTCCAGAAATAAAAGCATTCAGTTCTTGTTTTGTTTACCATATTTTGACATGGTATCAGAGCCCTAAGGCTCGTTCCGTTCGTCTTCCGCTCGTTTTTTAGGGTTTCTTGTGCTGTGCTTGAGGTCTTGGGGTTGATCTTCTTCAGATCGTGTGGATTTCTTTGGAAAGAAGTTTATTCACTCACATGTCCTAGATCTGAAGTTCATCATCAGATCTAGGGTTTGAAGCTAATCTGGAAAAAAGGATTTGCCTAGGATTACTCTGGAAGCTTATTTTCTGCTCTCTGACTCGTAACCCTAAGTGAAGGTTACGAGTTACGAGTTTGTTTGGCGAAACCCTAACTTGGGTCCTTCTGGTGAGATTGTTCTATAACTCTTGTCATTTAATTGTTGTGTCTAGGAGCACTGACCGGGTTAGGGGGACCGGTGTTGGCTCATCTACTTGTGTGTCTTGTGATTTTGTGTTGAGATTGTATAATCAGTCATTTGTAAGTACTTATAGTGTGCATAGGTAGATACAAACTCCCCTGTTAAGACATGTCCAGGCACCCTTGAGTGATGAACTTGGAATCTTGACATTGACAGGGTTTCGTTTGTTGCATACTTGAGTATTTGTCAGTTGGCTGTTTTTGTACTTGATCTTGACTCTGTTTGCTTGCTTGTGTGATTTGATTTGTGCTTGTTGTCAAAATGTCTGATATTGAAAACGATGATAATGTTAATAGTAGTAGTTCTAGTGAAGGTAGAGAGAGACTTGGAGGAGTTACTTTAATTAGTAAACTCGATTCAAGTGACCCTCTCTATCTCCATGCCAGTGACTCTGCTAATCTCACTATCATTAGTGTTAAACTTAAAGGCACTGAAAATTACACTATCTGGTCTAATGCTATGATTCTAGCTCTTCAAGTTAAGAATAAGTTAGGATTTATTAATGGAGAATGTGATAGATCTGTAGATGATCCTGTGTTAGGAAAACAATGGGATCGTTGTAACTCTGTTGTTCTAACTTGGATTCTTAATTCAATATCTGAAGAGTTGTACATGGGTCAGGTTTATTCTAAACTTGCATCTGATGTTTGGAAAGATTTAAAAGATACCTATAATAAAATAGATGGGTCTGTCATATTTGATACTTATCAAAAGATTAATCATTTTAATCAAAGTGGTATGTCTGTTGCTGAATATTATCACAAATTGCATATTATGTGGCAATATCTTGATCAGATTTTGCATATTCCTGCCTGTACATGTGATGCATCTAAACAGTTTAATGATTTCAGTCACTTAATAAAGCTAATGCAATTTTTGATGGGTTTGGATAATGTGTATAGTGCTGTTAGAACCAATTTGTTAATAAGGGATCCTTTACCTTCAGTAAAGGAGGCCTTTGCTATTGTGTCAAGAGAAGAGTCACATAGAAACTCTAATGTTACTGTGACAAAGGATCAAGGTCCTACTATGGGATTCTTTGCTAAAACTAATCAAACCATAGATACTAGGAAAAAGAATGCTAAGATTAGTAATCAAAATCCTAATATCAAATGTTCTCACTGTGATAAGGTAGGACATACTATGGATAAATGTTTTGAAATAATAGGATACCCTCCTTGGATGAAAAACAAAGTTGGTTTAAATAAAAGAAATGTGACAAGTAACAATGTTACAAGTGGTACTTCTCTTGACATAGCCAATAAGAGTTCTGTTAGTGCATTGACTGCTGATCAGGTTTCTCAGTTGCTTAGCCTGTTGAATAAGAAGAATGAGGAAGGTACAACTAGCTGCAATTCTGCAGGTAGGTCATGTAACTTCTTTTGCTCTGCTAGTAACTCCAAACCTGTTTTTTCTTTCTCTAATGTGCATTCTTTATTTAGAAAGTTAGGCTGGATTACTGATTCTGATGCAAATCAACATATGGTTATGAATGCTGAATTTGTGATAAATAAAATCAATGTTAGTGATTTAAACATTAAAGTTAATCATCCTAATGGTACTAGTGCTAAAGTTACTGATATAGGGGATGCCAAATTAACTGATGAAGTCACTTTGTATGATGTCTTTGTTGTTCCTAATTACTGTGTGAACTTAATTTCTGTTCATAAACTTGCTAAAGATAGTAAGTTAGATGTTCTGTTTAATGAGTCAAACTGCTATATACAGGATTCTTTAACCAAGAGAGTCCTGGTGACTGGTAGTCAAGTTGATGGTTTATATTTATGTGGTGAGTCTTCCATGTTTTCTGGAATATGTTGTAACAGTTTTGAAATGACAAACTTATGGCATGCTAGGCTTGGTCATCCTTCAAACATTGTTTTAAAGGTTCTTAAAAATGACATTAAAATTAATGTGATGAATTATGATAATGATGAACCCTGTGATGTTTGTCATAGGTCTAAACAACATAGAGAACCTTTCCTACTTAGTGACCATAAAACAACTTGTCTTGGTGATCTTGTTCATTTAGATGTTTGGGGACCTTATAGGGTAAAAAGTAAAGAAGGGTTTAGATATTTTTTGACCATAGTTGATGACTATACTAGATCTGTTTGGGTGTATCTAATGAGGTTTAAAGATGAGGTGTTTGATAATATAGTACATTTTTTAGCTGTTATGAAAAATCAGTTTAAAAGAAATGTCAAAATATTCAGAAGTGATAATGGTTCTGAGTTTATCAGTTCTAAAATGAAAGATTTAATTAATAAAAATGGGATTTTACATCAGACTTCATGTGTACATACACCTCAACAAAATGGTATAGTTGAAAAAAAAACATAGGCATTTGTTGAATGTTGCTAGAGCCTTGTTGTTTCAAAGCAATCTGCCTTTATCCTTTTGGTCAGAATGTGTTCTTACTGCTATTTATCTTATTAACAGGACTCCATCCTCTGTGTTAAGTGGTAGGTCACCTTATGAAGTCATGTATGGTTTTAAGCCCTCTTATGAAAAACTTAGGGTCTTTGGGTGCTTGTGTTATTGTACTGTCTTAAACAATGCTGATAAGTTTAATGTTCATGCTAATAAGTGTGTGTCTTAATTGGTTACTCTAATGAAAAGAAAGGATATAAGCTTTGGAATTTAGATACAAAACAGGTTGTTTTGTCTAGAGATGTTAGGTTCTATGAGTCTATATTTCCTTTTAAAGAACCTAAGATTTTAAAAGAAACTGATTCTAATAACTATCTTAACATTGATCAATTAAACTTCTTTGACTTGTTTGAGACTAATAACAACACAAGTTCCATTGATCCTGATGTTCCCGATGATGATGAGGGGGCTATACAAGATCCTGATCGCCATGGGTCTTGGCAACCGGTTGTCAATCTGGATAATCATCTTGGTAAGGATGAGGATCAGCAATCAGATGATCCAGGTGACAACAGAGGTGGGGCCAAGGATGGAAGGCCAGGAAATGAAAAATTAAATAATTCTGAGGGACAAGTATCATCAGCTGATCATCCAATTGTTGTTAGAAGGTCGGCTAAAAATATTAACTTTCCTAAAAAACTTAGTGATTATATTGTTGAAGGGAAAGTTAAGTATGGTCTTGAGAAAGTTGTTAACTATTCTAATCTATCTAGTGATAACATGTGTTTTACCTCTATGTTGAATAAAAGTAGGGAACCTAGTTTTTATTATGAAGCTAGTAAAGATAAAAACTGGGTAACTGCTATGAATGAAGAGATAGAGGCTTTAAATAGAAATGACACATGGGATATTGTTGAGTTGCCCAAAGATAGAAAAGCAATAGGGTGTAAATGGATTTATAAGATAAAGTATAAATCTAATGGAGAAATTGATAGGTATAAGGCTAGACTAGTAGCTAAAGGGTATAGTCAAAGAGAAGGGTTAGATTTTGATGAAACCTTTTCACCCGTGGTTAAAATGATTACCATTAGATATGTTTTAACCATTGCTATACAAAATAGTTGGTCTATATATCAATTAGACATCAATAATGCTTTCTTATATGGGGACTTATTTGAAGATGTTTATATGAAGTTACCCGAAAGGTACTTTTCTAAAGATGATCATAGAGTGTGTAAACTAAAAAAGTCTTTGTATGGGCTTAAGCAAGCTCCTAGAATGTGGAATACTAAGTTAGTTAGTGTTTTGTTTGAGCTTGGGTTTGTACAAAGCAAGTGTGATCATTCTATGTTTGTGATGTCTTCTAAAGACATTTTTTGTGTGTTACTTGTTTATGTAGATGATATAATCTTGACTGGAAACAGTTGTGAATATATAGATTATGTCAAAACATTCTTTAAAACCAAGTTTTTAATTAAAGATTTGGGTTCCTTAAAGTATTTTCTAGGTATAGAAGTGTTAAAGACTGATAGTGGGTTGTGTTTAAGTCAGAGAAAATATTGTCTTGAGTTATTGGCTGAGTATGGTCTAACCGGTTGTAAGCCTGTGAAATGTCCCATTGAGCCCAACCATGCGATCACTATCTTGTGTAAACAAGAGTGTGAACCATTGGTGGATATTACCGGGTATCAACGACTTGTAGGTAAACTTATTTACCTTTCTCATACTCGGCCAGACATCACCTATTCGGTGCATGTGTTAAGCCAATTCATGCACAAACCCACTAAGGCACACTTTTTGATTGCCATGAGAGTACTTAGGTATCTAAAACTGTCTCCGGGTAAAGGAATACACATTGCTAAAAGTTCTGAACTTAGTCTTCGTGGCTATGCTGTTTCGGACTGGGCAAAATGTATTGAAACCCGGAAATCGGTTACTGGATACTGCATTTTTTTAGGGAATTCTCTTATTGCTTGGAAAAGTAAAAAGCAGTCTACCATTGCACGGTCTACAGCCGAAGCTGAGTACCGATCCTTGTGTACTGCGACATGCGAAATTATGTGGTTGATTAATTTGTAGAATGAACTCAAGATCAAGGTTAGTCTTCCTGTTAAGTTATATGGTGACAATTCTGTTGCTTTAGCGATTGCAGCTAATCCAGTGTTTTACGACAAAACTAAACACTTTGAAATAGATCTATTTTTCCTGAGATATCAAATAAGTAAAGGATACATTCAAACTTTAAAAGTTAAAACCGAGAACCAGATTTCAGATATATTTACAAAAGGTTTGGGTATTTCTCAGCATGAACAAATTTGTTCATGGCTGAATATGTTGGATGAATTCGGGTATAAAAGTAAGGGGGGGTGTTAAAATTATATACATCAAACGTTCACTTTTATAAACTTTTATAATTCTTGATCTAACTTAAGGTGTTTACATGTTTTGAGTTTATTGGATTAGGCCCAGAAGCTGATTGTAGCAGCTGATTGTAGCAGATAGTGTTGCGGCCCAGTTCATTCAAGCAGATGGATTCTGGAAGTTCTTAGGCCCAACTGATATTAGAGAAGCCCAGCTGATAGCCCAACTCGTTCTGGTGGCCCACTCGTTTATAAAAGTGGATTGCCACGCTGGCAATCCACTAACCTGGAGATCTGACGTTCCCGAGCCTATCGTTTTGTGTTTTTTCTTTTTAAATCAACGATCGTGGTTGCTTCGGATGTGTTTGTTACCGAGCCTGTATGTCTGGATATATTAATTTTGCCTCGTGCTTCATTATCAGATTTTGCACGAGTCATTTTCTTTTCCCTTTGTTATTCTCTCTGGTTTATTAGGGTTTAGATAAGATCATATGTTAATGATCGTTGTTCTTGAGTCCTTGTTTGTTTGAGATCATCTGTCAATGATCTCAGTGTGAGAGTGAGGGTTGTTTTGTTTTGTAAAGATCATATGTCAATGATCTTCTGAGAGTTTTAGGGTTTGATTGTGTAATCAGCTCTTTGTTCTTTTTGTATCTTTTGTCTTTTCAGAAATAAAAGCATTCAGTTCTTGTTTTGTTTACCATATTTTGACAATATGATTACCGGTAAGACGAAATAATTTCGTTTCATTTGATAATACAAATTATCTATATGGGTTACAGTCCGAATATCTATACATGTGATCATTCAACTCTATGCCCATTTTTACATAAAATAGTAACTCAAATATTAATTTACTTTTTATGCTTTTTTCTGATAACAATAACTCAAATAATGAATAGGAATGGATATATATTATCTATGATAATTTACTTGAAATTGACGAAAAATGTGAACACTTGGGCCGATCGAGCATTCATGATTCATGTATATACTAGGTTATGTACCCATGTGATGGGTTGAACAATTTAAATTTAGTATGTATAATTATATAAATGTTACTAAAACGAATTAAATTACATATTATATTAAAAATAATTTTTTGTAAACAATCGAAAAAATATAAATTATTCATCAACCTAAGTAAAAAAAATTATCATTTACTAATGAACTAACCAATGTTTCGAAGCTTGACATTAGGTTTCTTCAAAGCATATTTAACCTTTAGTGTATAATCATTTAGTACAGAGGTAACCAAGCATATTTAATTTGGTGTTAAATAAAATATTAAAAACTAATATGGTTTGATTTATTTTTTATTTATTCAGAAAAATATGATTGTCTCACAAAGGCTTAACTAATTACATTGTGTTACTACTAAATTTTTTATTTTTTACTTTTGAACTAATTTAACATCTAAAATTAATTTATATTGTTGAGCATATTTAACATCTAAAAATAATAACCAAATCCAGTAATAATAAAACTTAATAATCATTTGTTAAACATTGTAACAAATATAGTTTTAAAGTTAGAGTGAAAGACCAAATTATTATAATAGGTTAATAAAGGTAAACGATTTAAATTCAAATTAATAACATAGAAATACATTATTTAAAAAGAATCAATATCTTTTTTTTATAATGTTTACTTCGTTTAGTTAATAAACATTTTTTAGATATGTCCAATAATTTATTTATAATTTTGTGTTTAAATATAATTGTGTTAGTTGATTTATAAAAAACATAGTGTAAATATATTAAATTAAATTATGGCAAGTTTATTAATAATCATAGTTGTAACCAAAATCATTAAAAACAGAATGAATGCGGATTATTAAATATTAAATAAAAAGAAATAAATTAAAATAATTATATTTTTTAATATAAAATAAGAGACTTCATAAGGGAGTGCCATGTGTCCCTCATGTGTTTTCATTTATTAAGATAGAAAGATTGGACCAAATACTAGATTGATTAATAAACATTTTGTGGGTTTGGGAGGATATATATATATTTTTATATGAAATTGTTAGAAACGTAAAGTTATGAAAAATATTACTAGAATTATTTAAAGTGTAACTGACAAACATATGATATTTCAATTTTTTATATGAATTTGAGAACTTAAACTTGTCCTTTTAATTAAGTCGGTGTTTATGTTGGGGTTCTTACTAGGAGAAAAAATAAGATTGACGAAGAGATCCGAGTTGTGTGGAGGGGTGAAGAATTCTCATGCTGGATATCCGAGGGGTCCGGTAGGTGGTTGTCGGACTATATCGGACAATCGGTGTCTTGTTTTGGTAAGGATGGTCAAGCCCAAGAGGATGTGGTGAAGGACGTAATATCGGAGGATGTCCAGGTTGGTAAGAGTGCTCCGACGGATAGTACATCCGGTCAGCAATTTTCGCCGTCTTTTAACGCCGATGTGGCAGATGCTCCAAACTCGTCGGTGGGTTTAGCTGGCAACGAAGGGTCAGGAGGAGATGGAGGGTCGACACTGCATGGGGAAGGTAGGTTTTCAGAAACAGTTAATGTGCATGGGGAAGTTGAAAAGAATGGTGGGGCCCTAGGCAAGTCTGATGAATCTAGGACAGGGGTGGATGGTGAACCGGGTCAATATGAAGGTGGTGGGGTTCAACAGGAAGCTAGTGGGCCAGAGCTAGGACAACTTAAGAATCCAAATGGGTGGGTTTCTGGGTCAAAAAAAGATGGTGTCAAAACTAAGAGGAAAAGGTCTTTTGGGCTCCAGGCCCGTAAAGGAGTTTTAAAAATAAAAAACAGACCAAATTTACCCTCTATTCCTGAAGGCAACTTTATTAATTTAGAGGGTGAAAAGTCTTCTTCATCATCAGGTGGATTAAAGAAAAGGAGAAAGAAGGGAAGTAGGTTGGGTGTAAGGTTGAAGAATAAGGAGACTGAGCAAATCGATGATCTTGAGAAGCTGAACTGTGTCAGTGTTGAAGACGAGTACGTGTCTGATAGGACTCTGGAAGATGAGGGAGATGCCAAGGTGGAGAACTCGATTAACGGTACGACTAGTCAGCTATCTGAAGAAGGTAAGTTAACTGAACTTGGGCTCACAAAAGAGGTGGGTAACTCGTTGGGGTTGAGTCTTAATGGGTTTGAAGAAGTGGTAGTTAACAAGATTGAGGTTGAAATGGAGACTGGGGTTCTAAAATAAATTATTTATCTTTTAATCTAAAAGGGGCGCGGGGGGGGGGGGGGGGGGGGGGGGGCTGTAAAATCGGCAAATGTTAGACAGTTAAAACAGAAGTTTAATATCTCGTGTATTGGGATTCAAGAAACCTAGATGGCGACTTTGTCTGAATTTCAGATTAGTAAATTTTGGGATGGATCAGATTATGGGAAAGTGGTGGTTGACGCGGCTGGTAGATCCGGTGGGTTGTTAACTATATGGGACTCGAAAAAATTTAATGTGAGTATTATCCGAAAGGGACAAAATTTTATTCTGGTAGGTGGGCTGTGTAGTGGGAGTCAGGAGTTAATATTGGTGGTAAATGTGTATGCGCCTAATGATCCAGCGGCTTGGAAGACGCTTTGGGCTGAATTACTCAGGTTGAAGCAGGAATTCATGGGTGTTTGGATATTTTTCGGAGATTTCAATGACGTTAGGTGCGAAAGTGAAAGAATGAATTCGGTATTTGTGGCGGCAAATGCCATGGCTTTTAACAATTTCATTGTAGAAGCGGGGTTATTGGAATACAACATGGGCGGTAGAAAATTCACTTATATGTCATCGGACGGATCAAAGCTAAGTAAATTGGACAGGTTCCTTGTGTGTGAAGGTTTTATGTCTATTTGGGCCGAGGCCAAGGTCACGACTTTAGATAGACAAGTGTCGGACCACTCGCCAATTCTGTGCTCGATTTGTGATGGCAATTTTGGTCCTAGTCCATTCCGTTTCTACAATTCATGGATTGGGAAAGTGGGTTTAGAAGATGCTATTTCAGCAGGATTGAATAGTGGAGTGGAAGCAACACGTGGCGATGTAATTTTGGGGCTAAAGCTGAAATCCGTAAAAGAGCATATTAAGAAATGGAGGGCTGATTGTGGTGAAGCAGACGATGCATTGGTAAAATGTGCTAGAAGTCAAGTTAAAAATATCGAAAGGGTGGCAGAAAGTAGATTATTGGACGACAATGAAAGGAATGTTTGGAAAGAGGCAAAGTTATTAATCAAGAAATGGGAATGGGAGCGAATTAGGGACCTAAAATGTAACACCCCAACCGATGGTGGAATCATCGAGGTGCCACGTAGTGACGATTGTTCAAAAGCTCATGGTACTAAAATGTAAATATTTGATTATTGAATATTGTTTTACAACATGTGAAAATAATTACAAGACAACTAAAAAGAGATAATTGATTGATTTAATCTAAGTCCAAAGTCCTATATGAAGCGTCAAGCAGCTTATCCTGAAACATGCACGAAAATAATTTTTGTCAACATATGATGTTGGTGAGTACTACTTAGCTTTGTACATATAGTATAAGTTTGAAAAGTAGTACAATTCATGTGTCTAGTATCACCAAAGCATTATGTAAACACGCAAGTAACCAAACAAGACAAAGATCAAATGTAAAGTTGATAAGATGAAATTGATAATGAGCACCCTAACACGTGTCGAGTCTAAAAGAGCACCATAACATAAGATATGTCTAAATGAGCACCGTAACATAAGTTACGTCTATATGTAAAGAGCACCATAACATAAGTTATGTCTAGATGTATGATTTTGTATGTAAGCTACGTTCATGTTCAAACATAAGCACAAAGATAAACAAGACACATATATGAATTGTAAATGAATAAAAATGTGTGTATAAATGAATATGAAAGTTTTGTATACTTGTGCATGAATCACCCCAAAAGTTGTAAAAGCGAAAAAGGGGATAAGTAATGCTCACTGTTCACGTAATAGCTTGTAATTCAACCGGACAACGTAATTTGAGTTGGAATTATCCCAAAGGATTAACCTAAAGAATTTGATAATGTGTAAGGGAAATAATTCTAGGATACATGTATTTCTAGGGTTTTGAATTGGGGATAAGTATTCGTTTTGATAAAATGTTTAATAAATAAGAGAAATTTGGTAAATTAATAAACAAAAGACTTTTTATAAATTTTAAATCAAATATGGTCACAATATAAAGTTTTAAGTGTGAAAATAATTTTTATAAAATTATTTTTCAAATTGTCAAAATATAACTGTAATATTTAAAAATATTAAAATTAAAGAATTTTTGAATTAAAATTTGTATTTCAGTTCTAAATAAATAGAAATAATTTATATAAAATTTTGGTGCAAAAATATTGAAAAATGAATTTATTATGATTTATTTATGATTAAAACTAACAAAAATTAATTAAAAATATAAAATGGACGGTTTTTCAGAAATAAAAATAAATTTTGAAATGTTTATTGTTATACAAGTTTAGTATAATTTTTGTGGATTTTTATAAAATCGTTTAGATATTTTTATAGAATTTTATAAATAAACTAGAATAAAGTTGAAATATTTATTATATATATTAAATAAATAATTTTTGGAAAACTAAAAATTGTATGTTAAACTTTTCCACTAGAATAACATAAAATAATTTTTGTGGAATTTATAAAAGAGTTTTAGTATTTTAAAACTAATTTAAAAATACTAGTGAATATATATATATAAATCTAAAAAGAAAAAAATATGTTTTGTTCATTGTGAGACTCGAACCTGGGCCATAGGCCGGTTCATTTTCTGGAACAAAGGAGGGTGACCATCTGGTCTACGAATCTGTTTGTGATTATTTCCTTTTCGTTTAAAATATAAACAGGTTTGTATATATATCATCTTCCCCAATTCGTTCATGGATAAACCCTAGCTTATCAATCAATCAAAATACGTGATAATAACATAGGGTTTTTGAAGTGGAAGGGCCGATTAACAACCAGAAACAAAAAGATTGAGTTCATACCGAATACGCGGCCTCCAATTCGTGGTCAAACGAAAGTCAACTCCGAGCAATGCTTGATTTACACGAAGGTTTAAGAGAATTTGAGTGTGGGGGTCTGTTTATCGGCATTGTTTATGTTTCTAGGAGGGTTTAATTTATACTACAATAACGAAATTGGAAGGTTTAATTTCGTTGACTTGTAATGGTCAAAAACGTGTTAATTGGTCTTGTAATCGAATTTTAATAGCTGAAATCAAGGGCATACTGATGGGGATTGATTTGTCGGTCAACAATCAGCAATCAATTACGAAATTTCTTTCCAAAATGGTCTTATTAACGAGGTCAAACGTGTTTGTTTGCTGGTCAACTGACCATCGCAGCAGCAGGGAAGGGAAAGGAGCAGTCAAGGTGGGTTTATATTTATTTCGTGTTGGGGTTAAAACAGAAGCGAGCCGTAGCTCAGCTGGTTCCGTGTGGGTGTTGTGCTGCTGACCCGCCTCCAGACTCGGGTTCGAGTCCGGGCAGCAGCATGTATTATTTTTTTTTTTTAGATTGAGAGGAGGAGGGTCAGTGGGCTAGGCTTAGTGGGTTGGTTCTGTTGGCCTGCAGTGTTTGGGCTTGCTGGATGGGCTCAGATTTTTAAGGAAAGATTAAAGGATGGTTGGTTATTGTTTAGGGCTCAAGAGTGGTTGGACTAGACTAACATTATTACTTATTATTATTATTATTATTATTATATACAAAAATAAAATAAAAGAAAAGTGACGGATGTCACAGCATCCCCTACTTTTAGAAACTTCGTCCCGAAGTTATTAAAAACATAGGGTTATGGATGTTTAGGTAAAAATTAAGATAACCGTGGTTTGGAAAATTCGAATGATTTGGATAAGAGGTTTGATAGGTGTGAGTTAAGGATTGGATTAGGTTCGTCTCGAATAATAAGGAGAATAAGAATCTAGTAAAACACTAAACTTCAAGTTTTAGGAATCCTAAAATGAATGTATGAGTTGATTGACTATAAAAAAGACCAAATGAACTACCAAGTAAGTAGAGTTTGTTCCTGGTTCGACTTCCAGTCTCATTTTCGATGCGTCATTAGTGTTTATATATAGGGTGTACCGCAGCTAACCCACCACACCTTTGACACATCGAAAACGTACTTGACGTCTACCAAAAAACTCTAATAGAATTTCACACTACCTTAACGTACCTGTAAATTCATGATTACGTTCCGGACCGGAATCATCAATTTACCTTACATTAGGGTTTTATGTCCTTCTATGATCCTAATCTAACACACATTAAAGAAAATAAGTTCCACAAGAAGATGACACAACAAACACGTTGGGTTACAATGAGACGTTATCAACGAAATGAGACTATGTAATAATGAGGTAAATTACATCGGTTTGCAACGACTTGCAAGCATAACAAAATTTAAGTATGGGCTACCACCCATCCGGGGAGCCCTTTAAGTGAAATGTTTGTCCGAGTTGAGTGGATAATGTAGTAATTGTCTTTCATAGATCAACATACTAATTGATAATACACACATGCAAGCAAGTTCATAAGTACGGCAACCATTAAGTATAAGTGTTATCTTAGTAGCCTATAGAAATAGTTTACGAGTATCATGAATAATTAAATGTTCAATGGATTATCAAGTTTCATATAACAAACAATGATGTTTTTTTTAGAAAAGCTCTGTAGGATCAAGTATCAAGTTTTTTTTTCTTTAGTAGTTTGATTTTCATGGAAATCAAGTCCAAATGTTTCAAATAATTGTAAGGTAGAGTCTTTAATCTTCTACGATTAAAATAAACATAACCAAATATGATAAATTTTCAATCTGCGTTCGTACACAATAGTATGCAAGGAATTTCTAGATGTTATATGCTTATGAGTACGACACAATTGGGTACAAAATGATAATAGGATCAAGAAAATGAAAACACAAGTATTGGATTCTCGAGTCTTAGGAAGATTCCATCCATGGCTTAACCAGTGGGATTAACGTCATCCTGACCGTTTGCTTCGTTGATATTGATATTGAAAGCTCGTCCATGTGCCACACTATTCAATTCAGGGCATCGAGGTCGCATGTGGTTAGGGTCTCCACAATTATAACATGCCCGGCCGTTAGTAATCGGCAGTGGTTCCTGGGCAGCTGTTTGATGATTATCCTGTGTCCTAACCATTACACGACAAATGGTGACAAAGTGTCCAAACCTTCCACATCTAGTGCATTGACGACATGGAAGATTTGCAGGGTGATGATACTTGCAAGTGTTGCATTGAGGATGGATTCCCGTGTAGGCTTTCTTGATAGGAGGTTGAGTCACAGGATCCACAACAACATGGTTCTGATTATCGCCCATTCGTTTCTTAGAGTTCGAGGAAGTAGTGGCGGCCTTTGCTAAAACAGTCTTAGATTGTTCAACAGCATTGGTGGTTTTCTCAGTAGACGTCTTGGTGCCCTTCCTAACCAAGTTTCCTTTCCTTACGTGTTTGTCTGTTAAAGTGGCTGCAAGCTGGAGGGTTTCTTCTACCGTAGTGGATTTGCCTCCAGTGACGACGTCTTGAATCAGGTCAGGTAATCCCTCGATATATTTCTCGATTGCTCGAGTGACCGGGGTGACCATGTGTGGAACCAGTATGCTGAGTTCATAATATCGAGTATTATACGCAAGATTCTCACCACTGTCTTGTTTGAGCTCACGAAACTCGTCCTCCAGTTTCCTGATTTCGTTCCTAGGGCAGAATTTGGCGATCATCAGTTCCTTAACCTCAGCCCAAGACAAAGATAATGCAACATCAGCGCCCCGATTGCGCTTTTCGCCATTCCACCAGGTTAGCGCCCCCTTTTGAAGGACACTAGTAGCATAGCGAACGCGGAGTTCATCAGGACACTCGCTGTTCACAAAGGTGCTCTCCATACTTTCAAACCATTGGAGGAGGCCAGTAGCACCCTCCTCACCAGTGAATTTTGTGGGGTTGCAGGAGTTAAAGTGTTTGAAAGTGCACCGAAATTGAGTCGCACCCCCTGTGTTGGCACTGTTACTATTCTGGGTTAACTCACTGACAAGGTTTGGGATCACTGCAGCAATCTGCTCAGCGACTAAAGATGCGAGACGACGATTAGAACGTTGTCTAGGAGCACGGACAGTGCGTTGGCTGGCATCACGGAGCATGCGGCGAGCAGACATCTATGAGGCAGTTAATGAATAATCATGAGATTAGAAAATGTAGTGTATAACCGTACAGATGATTATGAAAGTATGAACTTGTAAGCAATATATGAAAATCATGAAATACGAAATATTGTTTATGAAACGAGAGAGTACTATTGAAAAGCTTGCATAAAATGCTTAGAGTGCCCTTGTCTAGCTGTAAAGCCCAACAAGAACGTTGACTTTTCAAAGAAATTGAACCCAATGGTGATCAAAGAAGACATGCTTTAGCCTATAAGTGGACACTCACTCCAGGAATCCCCAGGTAAGCAAAACAGATCCGTTATTGGATTTATGCGCTATGCTTGCCTATGCCAGAAAACCCAGTGTACAGGCATCCACCCTTCCAGATTGCACGTGTTCTATCACACTCATTAAAGCTCAACAACTTTGAAGGAGCAAAATAAGGGTAGGCATCATGTCTAAGAGTGTCTTCATGAAAGGTACTGCTCCCGTTCCATGATGATGTAGACTTTCAGAAATAAAAATAAATTCTGAAATGTTTATTTCAAATTGTCAAAATATAACTTTAATATTTAAAAATATTAAAATTAAAGAATTTTTGAATTAAAATTTGTATTTCAGTTCTAAATAAATAGAAATAATTTATATAAAATTTTGGTGCAAAAATATTGAAAAATGAATTTATTATGATTTATTTATGATTAAAACTAACAAAAATTAATTAAAAATATAAAATGGACGGTTTTTCAGAAATAAAAATAAATTCTGAAATGTTTATTGTTATACAAGTTTAGTATAATTTTGTGGATTTTTATAAAATCGTTTAGATATTTTTATAGAATTTTATAAATAAACTAGAATAAAGTTGAAATATTTATTATATATATTAAATAAATAATTTTTGGAAAACTAAAAATTGTATGTTAAACTTTTCCACTAGAATAACATAAAATAATTTTTGTGGAATTTATAAAAGAGTTTTAGTATTTTAAAACTAATTTAAAAATACTAGTGAATATATATATAAATCTAAAAAGAAAAAAAAATGTTTTGTTCATTGTGAGACTCGAACCTGGGCCATAGGCCGGTTCATGTTCTGGAACAAAGGAGGGTGACCATCTGGTCTACGAATCTGTTTGTGATTATTTCCTTTTCGTTTAAAATATAAACAGGTTTGTATATATATATATCATCTTCCCCAATTCGTTCATGGATAAACCCTAGCTTATCAATCAATCAAAAACGTGATAATAACATAGGGTTTTTGAAGTGGAAGGGCCGATTAACAACCAGAAACAAAAAGATTGAGTTCATACCGAATACGCGGCCTCCAATTCGTGGTCAAACGAAAGTCAACTCCGAGCAATGCTTGATTTACACGAAGGTTTAAGAGAATTTGAGTGTGGGGGTCTGTTTATCGGCATTGTTTAGGTTTCTAGGAGGGTTTAATTTATACTACAATAACGAAATTGGAAGGTTTAATTTCGTTGACTTGTAATGGTCAAAAACGTGTTAATTGGTCTTGTAATCGAATGTTAATAGCTGAAATCAAGGGCATACTGATGGGGATTGATTTGTCGGTCAACAATCAGCAATCAATTACGAAATTTCTTTCCAAAATGGTCTTATTAACGAGGTCAAACGTGTTTGTTTGCTGGTCAACTGACCATCGCAGCAGCAGGGAAGGGAAAGGAGCAGTCAAGGTGGGTTTATATTTATTTCGTGCTGGGGTTAAAACAGAAGCGAGCCGTAGCTCAGCTGGTTCCGTGTGGGTGTTGTGCTGCTGGCCCGGCTCCAGACTCGGGTTCGAGTCCGGGCAGCAGCATGTATTTTTTTTTTTTTTTAGATTGAGAGGAGGAGGGTCAGTGGGCTAGGCTTAGTGGGTTGGTTCTGTTGGGCTGCAGTGTTTGGGCTTGCTGGATGGGCTCAGATTTTTAAGGAAAGATTAAAGGATGGTTGGTTATTGTTTAGGGCTCAAGAGTGGTTGGACTAGACTAACATTATTACTTATTATTATTATTATTATTATTATTATTATTATTATATACAAAAATAAAATAAAAGAAAAGTGACGGATGTCACATAAAACAGAAAACAAAACTGGAGTGGATTGCAAGTGGCGATGAGAATTCGGCTTATTTCCATGGGGTTATTAATAGCCGGAAAGCAAGAAATAGAGTATCGGGATTATATGTTGACGGGGTCTGGGTGGAGGAGCCGAACACAATTAAGAAAAAGGCAGTGGATATTTTTAGATCAAAGTTTGATGAACCGATGACTAATAGACCTAGGTTATCGGGGGAAGGCTTTAGGAAGATTACGGACGAGGATGCGGTTTGTCGTGTGGCACCTTTCTCTAAGGAGGAAATACTCGAGGCGGTTAAAGACTGTGGTAGTGATAAATCTCCCGGACCGGATGGATTCTCTTTCGATTTTGTGAAACAATATTGGCCACGACTTGAATCCTATGTGGAAAAGGTGATGGACGATTTTTTTGTTCATGGGTCCTTACATTCATCATGTAATTCCTCCTTTGTAGCATTAATTCCAAAGGTTAAGGATCCTATGACGTTTTCGGACTTTCGCCCAATATCCTTGATAGTGTGATCGGGAAGATAATATCTAAGGTTTTAGTGGCGAGATTAAAAAAGGTCATTGGGAAGGTGATATCTCCGGTTCAATCAGCTTTCATCCAAGACAGGAATATATTCGATGGTCCCTTAATTGCAAACGAGGTGGTGTCATGGGCCAAAAGATATAAAAAGAAACTCCTGCTCTTTAAAGCGGATTTTGAAAAGGCGTATGACTGCGTATCATGGAAGTTTTTGCTGAATATTATGCATCATATGGGCTTTCCTTCAAGATGGAAAAATTGGATTATGGGGTTGTTGGTCACAGGGAGGGCAAGGGTTCTGATCAATAGGGCACCAACTGAAGAATTTCAACTTAAAAGAGGATTGAGGCAGGGGGATCCTCTATCTCCTTTCTTGTTTACAATGGTGATGGAAGCACTTCACGTTATGATGAAGAGGGCAACAAAAGCAGGGACGTTTAATGGGGTACACCTACCAAATGAAGGTTCGGTTACATCGCATCTATTCTATGCGGATGATGCTTTGTTTCTCGAGCAATGGACTGAAGAAAACATCCAGAATCTAAATCGGATTCTTAGATGTTTCTCTATCGCCTCGGGTTTGAGTGTAAATCTGAATAAGAGCAACCTTTTTGGGATAAACGTCGAAGTGGAAGAAATAGATTACATGGCAGAAATTCTTAGGTGCAAGAAAGGTTCATTGCCTTTCATTTATCTGGGGTTACCGGTGGGCAACAATATGAAAAGAATCAATAGTTGGAGTCCGGTAGTGGAGAAATTCCAGTCTAAACTAACGCTTTGGAAAGCAAAATTTTTGTCTTTTGCAGGTAGAGTTGTCTTGGTTAAAGCCGTCCTGGGTGCTGTCCCGAACTACTTTTTATCTCTATTTCGTGCACCGGTGGGAGTAATATGTAACATCGCAAAATTTTCGCGAAATTCCTATACGAAAAAGCCCTTATTTTATCCTTAATTCTACACTAATGTGCCCAAGTCTATATTTATTTTTCCAAACTCGCAACCTATATGTAAATATATATATATATATAATGCATTTTTTTAATAAATAATAATAATAATAATAATAATAATAATAAAATATAATAATAATAATAATGATGATACATAATTAGTTGGTTTTACCCAACCAACACATTGGCCCACACCATACCCACTCTTTAACCAACAACCCAAGCCCACCTTCCTTTTTCTTTAATCCATCGGAGCCCAATAGCCAAGCCCAGTCCGCACGCAGGCCCAACAGCAGCGGCCCACTCCCCTTCCCTTATGTTTTTAAAAAAAAAAAAAAAAAATAGGAAAACTTTGCTGTTGCCAGGTATCGAACCCGAGCCGGTTCAGTTGCACACACACGTCAAACCACTAGGCTACACCCATCTTTTGTTTAGAAACCCATTTGATAATTATTATATACAAAATTGAAAACTGAACAGTTGACTATAAAAAGTCAACTGTCGCGTGTTCTTCATTATCAATCAAGCATCTAAACGCGTTAATTGATCAAGATTATGGAAAGGTATTGATTGTTATTGACCAGACGCGTCAACCTACAGCTATAATCATCGCCAATCATACCTATTTTATATCAATCCGCGTCAAAACATTCAAGCCGAGTCAAAACTTACTAAATCTTCAATCGGACCTTTATACTATAAATTGGACGTACCTAGACCATCTCAGAGCGCCGATAACCATTTCCCTACATTCAATTTCTGTTTTAAAACCATTATTGAAGCTGTCTTAATCGTTTTCTTGGCGTTTGCTGGTTCGAACTCGCAGACCCAGATTCAAGCTTTTTGTAAGTCGTTTTTTTGGGTTATGACCTTCGGCATACTATGATCATTGCCCCAAAGATTTAGGGGCTAATGATCACCAATTATGTTGATTTGGAAATTAGGGCTCGAAATGTTAAGGATTGGGGAAGAACACTTGAATCTGTTAGTGTATATAATTATTTTGAAAAGGAATAAAACACAACCAACTGAGCAGCTCGGTTGGTTTGCTCGCGTGAAACAAGGAAACGAACCGGCCCCTTGGCCAGGTTCGAATCCCACACACCATTTATTTTTTTTGCTATTTTTTTTATATATATATTTAATACATCAAATCTTTTAAAATCAGTTTTAAATACCAAAAGTGGTTTATAAATTCCACAAAAATTATCATATGATCTCCAAATGATAAAGTTCATCACCCAAATTTTTGTTTTTCAAAAATAATTTATTTAACATATATTATTAATAATACAAATTTATTCATTTATATTTATTAAATTCTATAAAAATATCTAAACGATTTTATTAAATCTCACAAAAATTATCCTAAACTTGTATATTCTTAAACATTCCAGAAAATATTTTTATTTCAGAAAAACCGTTTATTTTATATTTTTAATTAATTTTTGTTAGTTTTAATCATAAATAAAAATTTAATAAATTCATTTCTCAATATTTTTGCACCAAAATTTTATACAAATTATTTCTGATTATTTAGAACAGAAATATAAATTTTAAACTAATAATTCTTCAATTTTGGTATTTTTAAATTATTAAAGTTAAATATTGGCTATTTGTAATAAATAGATTTAATAATCTATTTTAAAGAAAATAATTTTACAAAAATTATTTTTATACTTTAAACACATTCTTGTGACCATCCTAGATTTAACATTTATAAAAAGATTTTTGGTTATTTATTTACCAAATTTCTCTCAATTGACGAATATTTTAATTTTAATCAAACGAACAATTATCCCCAATTCAAAGCCCTAGAACGTAAACATTTGTAGACTTGTTAGACTTAGACATATTTATTACCTTATTATAGGGTGATACTTGACACATTTGGGCAACACACTATTTTCAAGAGATAACATTTTACCAAGGTGAGTTTTACATAGCCCATTTTCTATTTATCACCATTTTTGGGGTGAAACATGTTTATAACATCATCATTGCAATTCAATCATCAATGTGTCTATGTGTTTTCTATGTTGCATTATGTCTTGAGCATGATTAGAGTAAGCACCATTCTAGCATAATCATTAACATTGATCCAGCCGGCGGTATACATTGATAGATCTATTGGACTGACAATCCCACCCGGATACGTGCCTCCTACAAAGGTTACGTGGGTGTTTGTTATCGTATAACATTATTGGACCATGAGCGTATGGTATGTATCATTTTATAACAGTCATCAGGGTTGATTATGCACTCGATTTACTTCTAGTATGTTCTCACATATGGACTAGATTGACATGACACATGAATTGCACAACATTTTTATTCAATTATCAAAAACCTATGTAACTCTCACCAACTTTTGTTGACCCAAAACATTTTCAACTTAACATGTTTCAGGTTCTAATTGCTTGAAGATTTGTATTGATGCTTGAAGATATGTGTATAGTTTCAATCAATTTGATGTACAAATTCTAGATCTATTGTATGTAATTTATTTAAATCATTTAATGGAATCTATTATTCACCATGAGCTACTGAACAATCATCAATACGTGGCACCCCGATGTTTCCGCCATCGGTTGGGGTGTTACATAATAAAAGTGCTGGAAGGGTTGCGGAGAAGATTCTTGTGGGGCGGATCAGGTACGCATAATAAAATTAAGTGGATTGCGTGGGAGACGATTGTTAAACCGAAGAGAAAGGGTGGGTTGGGGGTGGGAAGCATTGAAGATCTCAACCTTGCTCTATTAGTCAAGTGGTGGTGGCGTTATAAGTCGGCGCCTATGCAACTGTGGCGAAGCGTGGTTAAAGCGATTCACAGCGGTAGAGGTTGCCAAGGTTTTCTGCCAATCAAGAAGACTTTAATGGGAACATGGGCGAATATTGCTGGTATAAAAACTGAAATGGTCAAGAGGGGTTCGGAGCTGGAATCTAAATTTATTTGCAATAGCGGGAGCAGGAATACAATTAGATTTTGGGAGGATTTGTGGTGTTTGGATAAAAGACTGATGGAGGAATTTCCTGGTTTGTACTCGATATGTAAGAAGAAGAATCTGGTTGTTAGTGAATGTTATAAGTTTTTAAACAGCCTAATATGGTGGGACATTCCGTGGAGCCGTCTGCCATCGTCGCCTGCTGAACTGACAGAAGCAACAAATTTGTGGCTGCTGGTTAACAGCTTTCGGCCTAATTCGGAGCCGGACCGTTGGCTTTGGTTAAATTCAGGTACGAAAGAGGAATTTTCAGTCAAACGGGTCAGATTAGTGCTGGAAAATCTGGATGGAGGGCTGTTACAAGGAACCGGTTTTGTGTGGAGCAAGATAGCGACGTCTAAAGTAAATTGTTTTGTTTGGAGGGTCCTTAAAAAGGGGATCCCAATTGCGGAGACGCTAGCGTTCAGGGGTATACAGATTGGAGACGGCATATGCAAAAGATGTGGACTTGAGCCGGAAACGGCGGATCACATTTTTACGCATTGTGTGTGGGCTAGAGCACTTTGGTGGAGTATCAGCGATTGGTTGCAGGAACCAGTTTTCAAAGAGGAGAACACTACTAGAAAAATACCCCTTTCTTGACACACATTTAATGACACGCGAGAATTCATGACACGCAAAAGCGCGTGTCATTAAAAAATCGTCATCTTTTAAATAAATTGGTCAAACAATGACACTTTTTTTTGCGTGTCAAGAATCTAGTGTCAAGATATTAAAAAACATGACACTACAAGAATTGAGTGTCATGTATTATGTCAAATTTCACATTTTTCAATTCCCACGCCCTCTCTCTTCCTCTATTCCTGTGCACCCGCCTCATAATTAACATATCAAAAGAAAACCCTCATAACCCGCTGTTACTTACCTTCTGTATAATTCTGATCGTTCATAATAAGCTTCTGCGATCATAAAAAAAAACCCTAGCTCGTTCATACCTTCTGCGCGCGTTCATAACCTTCTGCAATCAAAAAAAAAAAACCTTCTGCTCGTTCATAACCTTCTGATCGTTCATAACCTTCTGCTGATGGAAGACGAAGATGGAAGACAATTACACTAGGGTCATCATCTGATCGTTCATAACCTTCTGCTCGTTCATACCTTCTGCGTCATCAAGGTTTGTTATCTGCTGACATTAGTTTTGTTTGTTGTGAAGTTATTCTATACGTTACAAATAAATGTATGCTGTTAATCGATTATTATTGAACTCGCGTATTAGATTATTATTGATTTTTCAAAATTGTTGATGTTTAGATGATATTGATGTAATCTTAAGCTTTGAAGTGTGATCTTATGCCCCTTTTATGATGGGGTCATGAAAAGGAACAAATAAAAATAGTGTTAACAAGTTTGGTGGTGCTTGCAGCAACATTAGCTAAATCTGCTTTAGGGGTGACATGAATTCCCATTGCCCTAAAATGATGTTTTTAAACTTGATGTTATTGTTGGTTTGTTCCAAGTGGCGATAGGAACACAACCGCGATTGATTGGATGTCATAATCAAGATTAGTATCGTCTCCAGATGTTGGATTGGAACAGTTGATGGTAGTTCGTGTAAGTAGGATACTGTGATCATGAGGAACACGTGTTAATATTATACGTTTTATTTGATTATGGAAAGTAAAAAAAGTTTGATTGGAAATTGATGAATTAAACTAAGCTAATTAATCGGCAAATAAATTAAGAATCACGAAACACACCGAAAGCAAAAAGAGATTTGGAAAAGGTTATGAAGATGGGAGTGGGAACAAGCAATCGCTTTCGATTTTAGGTTTAGTTAATTGCAAGATTTAATACGCGAGTTCAGTCGAACCCTAGCTCGTCACTTGTTGTTTTGTTTGTTGTGTATTGAATGCATATGATAGAAGATACAAAAGAAAAAAATAAGCTTTTTAAGATCTTAGTTTCGTGGAAAAAAGCAATGCTGTGGAAAAAAGCAAGAGAGCGAAAATCAGGAGGTTTCGACAAACATGTCCAAGTAGTAGTTGATAAAATTGTAAGTTTTTTCTCACATTCAATTTGAATTTTTTGATGTGTTCTTGGCTGATATGAGGGTAATAGATCACTTTATCAGCTTAGTATATATTGCTACTAAATGTTTCATGAATTGGTTTCACATTGTAGGACAAGATGCTAAATGATGAAGGTTCTGGAGAGGTCACATGCGGTACAAATGATGTGCTTACATAGGCCCTAGGTACTAAGGAACAACGGGGGCATGTGCGTGGAATGGGTAGATTTGTAAGGCCACATCAGTATTTTTACCTACCCAAGACTGTTAAACATTACATGGAGAATGAGAAGAAGAAGTATGAAGAACGGTTCAATAAACTTGAAGACGATTTGGATAAAATGAGAAGGGGTATGAATAATGTGTCTGAAGCCGGAAGTTGCCAAATGTGGGGCAATGAAGATTTTAAAGACCACTCATTCGAAGAACCAGTTGTAAGTATCTATGTACAAGTGTTTTTTTAAATAGTTTCTATGTTATATCTAAGAAAGAATTCTTTATAATTTATATATATTTGTAGGATAATGCGTGTTATCTGGCGGTTGACGTGCGTTCAAATATTGTCGCCAAAGGAATCATAATGAAGGATACATATAAAGAGGAGAATGTTGAAGTGAAAGTTGAAATAGCTTTACAAAGAGAAGCCGAAGTACCTAATCCACTTGATGAGGAGTTTGTTGAGACGGTTGCAGATGCTGTTGGGCACGTACTAAGTTGGCCGAGTGATCTTGTCATTCGTTGCTCTGACTTGGTAAATATTTACTTATTTTAAATACATATATACACAATGTCTAAGTTATTTATATATAGTTACAGGAAAAAGCGATGGCGAAACCAAAGAAAAAACCAGCTGACAAAACGAGAAAAGAAATAGAAATTAAGAAACGGCCCAGGAAAGATGATGAGGAAAACAAAAAAGAAGATGAAAAAGAACTTGATGAGGAATACAAAATAGAAGATGAAAAAGGAGAAAGCAAGAAACAAATAAAAGGCAAAATGCAAGTTGTTGAGAATGTAGGAAAAAGAAAGAAGACTAGAGCACAAAGGAATCAAAGGGTTAGAATGGATACAAATGGGACTTTATTGATGGCTGCTCACGTAGTTGATGGACAACTTAAAAATGTGGAGTCTTTGAGACTGCCGTTGGATGAGGATGTATTTGGGCATGAGAGTTTCACGTATGTACATTGGGATGATTTTGAAGCCGTTTTTACAATGAATGAGCTGAGCGGTGGTGTAATCAGTTCCTATATTATGTAAGTGTTTAAGTTTAGTCTAAATAACCGTTGGTAAAACACATTTTATTTTATGGATTCTGTTTTTTTATGTTTAACAGGTTACTGGATTCGCAAATAAAGAGTGGCCAAAAACGCGATCATGGAATTTGTTTTGCGAACCCGGCTATAATCTCGCCGGCTGACCGCAAACCCAAATCCCAACATAATATAGAGCAAGCAAGTAGAGTGGTTGTAGATCGTTTATTAAACAGAAATGGCAAGGACATCATCTTGTTGCCTTACAACCCCGGGTATGATAGATCTTATCTGATCATCTTAGTGCGTTTTCATTTTAGTGCATTTTCATTTATGATACTGAAAATATATCAAAACTAATAAATAAGGAAAAAGACCAAACTACCCCCTTAGGGACGATTTTGGCTATTCACTCTTTGTTTTTTGTAGAAACCATTGGGTGTTGGCTGTGCTTGACATGAAAGGAGCCACTTGTTACTATCTTGATTCTATATGCCCGGAGAGTGTCTACGAGCCGTTAAGGCAAATTATTGATAGGTAAGTAAATGTCGTATATGATGGCTTTGAAAAAAAATAGTTTATTGGAAGTTACGTTTGAATATGCTTTAAGATATAATTTATTTTTAATAGGGCCACGACCGTGTATAGTGCTCAGACTAGTACCGGCAAGAGGTTTAAACTGAGATGGGTCAACACCAAGGTGAGCACTTAATTATCCTAACTATTTATTTGGACTGATCTGAATATACCGTTTCGCATATAGATGCTCCTAACTATTTATTTAATTGGTACTATCTGTAGGGTGCATTCTTTTTTACTTGCATGAATTATCCATATAATTCTTTTAATGTGCAGTGTCCGTGTCAGCCGGGGATCACAGAATGTGGTTATTATGTAATGAAATTCATGAAGGAGATCGTTACGGACGGACTTGGAATATTGGACAATGTAAGTTGATCGAGTCAAATTCTAGTCACTTTTGTTTTCTTGAAACTAAAACCATCGCGAACCCTTAACCTTTCATCTTATTAATTTAATTGTGTCTCAGGTTGGGGGAGGAGTGGAGGCTTACTCGGATGCGGATATTGATTATGTTCGTGAAGAATGGTCGGGTTATGCCTCGACCTTCATTTTCAAGTTATGATCCGTATGTTTAGGCTTACTAATCGACTAATGTAATGTATTGATACAATGTTTTTGTAACCCTTTGTGGTAGAATTCGACATAATTGTAATGGGTTTTTTGGTGGTATAATATATGCAGCTTTATTATTAAATTTATTGTTTTTGTAATTATAAATAAAAAATAATTCCAGGATATTATTCGTTTTGCAGAAGAAAAATAATTGGTAAAAAAACATGACACGCAAAATGACTGTCATAAAGGTGTGTCATAAATTCATGTATGTCATAAATGCTGTAAAAAAAATTCGTAAATGAGTGTCAAGAATGTTTGTCATTAAAGAGTGTGTCATAAATGCGTGTCAAAAAAGCATGTCATAAAGGAGTGTCATAAATGCGTGTCATTAAAAGATGACACGCGCCTGCATGTCATAAACTTTTCTTGACATGTTCTTCCTTGACCCTTTTTTGTGTGTCATAAACACCCTTTTATGACGCGCAATGCGCGTCAAGAAAGGGGTATTTTTCTAGTAGTGGAAGACAGTTGGAACGACTCTTGAAGGCTGCTGGAAGATTGCTGGTGAAGAGGCTAAGAGGAAAGCGATTTATGCGGTGGCTTTATTGGCGATATGGAAGCTTTGGCTGAAAAGGAATGAGAAGGTGTTCAGTAACGTATCTACAGCAACTCCGGCTTTGCTTGAAGAAATTAAAGTCGAGACTTATTGGTGGATGACTAAAAGAACTAAGAATTCGGATCTTGAGAAGGCGAAGTGGTGGAATTTTTCTTTATTTGATAACGGTTAATAGTAGGTAGGAGATGTCGAGTGTTTAATAATATGTAGACTTTTGCGATTGTGATTATGTGTCGGCCCAGGTAGCTTCTGGCTTAATGTGCCTGGATGTCGATGGGTGTAATTATTTTGGGTGAAATGAAAGCTCCGTTTGCTTATTCAAAAAAAAGATGAGATTCTATGAGTATATTCGAGATTCGCATTTAGTATGAAGTGAAAAATAGAGTAGTATTATATAAACTTATTATCAAAACCTGTTACGTACATCTCGTTGACATATGCCATGAGTGCCATCTATGTGCGGATATGCTTAAGAGTTAATCTCATGTAGGCAAAACCACGTGAAATGTACAGTCATTTTGGCCCCATGACATTAATGAAAAAGAAACAAAACAATATTAGATATATTTTAATTAGTTGTATGCAATTAAGTTCAAAAACTATACGGAATAAGAATACGACATGAGCGTTGTAGTTCTATGGAGGTTTGTATAAAAGATAAGGGGGACTAACTATTTGATGGAAATTATTAAAAATTATAGTCGACATCGATCAACCAGTCCACACACCGTCTAGTACTCTGCCACGTGTGCATGATATCCAATATTCATCATTTTGTGCCTTCTATATATGCCTCTCACTTTCCTCTTAGATGTAGAAGTTATTGTGTGAACAAAACTCCACGCACACACTTTTACACATAATAATTAATATTAATATTAATATACATATATATATATATATATACAGTTACATATATCTAAAGATCGAGTGGGGGTGTGATAGAGTCATGGCTTCGAAAGTGGAAAGCATAGGAAATAATGGAGAAGAGAAAGTGGAAGAACTCAAAGAGCCCAACTATAGAGGAGTCAAAGCCATGCCCTTTGTTATAGGTACACATGTGTTTGAAAACCGCTTTAAGAATGGATCGACTGGTTCAACCACCAGTTAAGAACAAGTCAATCTGTCAAAGCTATATAGAAAACATTTATACTCAACACTAAATAACATATGGTGTGTCTAAATATACTTCCCTTCTTTAGAACATACCCTATATGAACACCTTAATGTATAACTATTTGTAGATATTTAACTTCTTTTATAAGATGCTAAAAAGTTGTTTTTCTTAAGAAGATCCATGCATAATTCAATTGTTTTATACATTCTTACCGTTCTCTGTATATCCTTGAACGCACATACGGAATATTTATGATTTTTGGGCATATCTAAAGAAGTCCACCACCACAAAAAAAACCCAATAATTAAAGTATTTTTGTTTGTATTCTAATCCATTTGTGTAGGAAATGAGACGTTTGAGAAGCTGGGAACGATTGGAACATCCACAAATCTACTAGTGTATCTAACCACAGTTTTCAATATGAAGTCTATTACCGCTACTAATCTCATTAATGTATTTCATGGTACAAGCAACTTCGGTACCCTTGGTGGAGCATTTCTATCAGACACTTATTTTGGCCGGTACAAAGTCTTAGGAGCTGCATCCATTTCGTCTTTCTTGGTACCAACAATTCAAAGCCTATTGTATTTTATTTCATTTGATTAATATTGTGCTATGATTAGATGATTTATTGACTAACAAAAGTAATAATTTTTTCGAACAGCTAAATGTTACTCTCTCTAAACTCTTATATTTACAAACAATGTATCTTTTTCTTGGAATTTAACCCTAAACATTTCACTAAAAGTCTAAAAGGAAGAGTCTTTATCGAGTAATTAAGTTTATCTCATATACGATAAAAGTAATACTGTAAAAAATAAAATAACATGTGATTTTTTTTACCAAAAAGTTCATTTTCTTTTGTTTAAAAGCATTTAAAAATAAAAAATTACTAAACTTAGTTTATTTAGAAAAAAAATTAAAAATTAAATTCTTAAAGTTTTTCTAAAACCTAAAATTTAAAAGTATTCAAAAACTTATATATTTTTTAAATCAATTTTTGATTTCATTTCATGAATGTCAAAATTACTTAAAAAATATTTATATTTTTAAAAATTATTTAAAAACTTATGTTAAAACATAAAGAACCTATCATATCTTAGAGGTGTAAACACTTATTTAAAAAGTATTTATAAATTAAAATTTTATAGTACTTAAAAGTTTTTCTAAAGTTAAAATTTAAACCCAAAGCATAAAACTTAAAATTAAAAAATATTTATGTGTTGATATTTTAAAACACTTCAAGCTCATGCCACATGCGCAAGAATGTGAAAATCTTGCACCTATGTTGCAATTTTATTTATTAATTACTTGGTTTAGATAAATGTTACACTTTTATTAGTGTTAATTCGATGTTTCTTTTTTCTTATTTTAATTCAGGGTATGCTTGTGCTAACGTTAACAGCAGCACTCAAAACGCTTCATCCTCCTGATTGTGTAGACACATATTGTGTCGGACCAACACCATGGCAAATGGCTTTCTTGCTCGCCGGTTTCATGTTTCTAATCATTGGAGCAAGTGGAATTCGACCATGTAACTTAGCTTTTGGCGCGGACCAATTCAACCCGAACACAGAATCTGGCCAACGGGGGATTGCTAGTTTTTTCAATTGGTACTACTTTACCTTTACGTTTGCCATGATGGTGTCACTGACCATCATTGTCTACGTGCAAGCAAATATCAATTGGGCCATTGGATTAGCTATCCCAACATTCCTTATGTTCCTGTCTTGTGTCGTATTCTTTGCGGGTACGAGTATTTATGTGATAGTGCAGCCCGATGGCAGCCCTTTGACAAGCATTTTTCAAGTTCTTGTGGCCACTATCAAGAAAAGGAAGCTAATAGTTCCTGAGGACCCAACTCGTACCCTGTTCAATCATGTTTATACCAAATCTATCAATGCCAAACTACCGTACAATAATCAACTCAAGTACCTATCTAAACCTTAAACCTTTTATATAATGGAAAACATGATATGTTTTATGACATTTTACACTCTTATAATAGGTTTTTGAACAAAGCAGCAATCATAACAACGAATGACACTATTAACTCGGACGGATCTTCAGGAGACCGATGGACGCTATGTAGCATACAACAAATTGAGGAAGTGAAATGTGTGATTAAAACAATACCAATTTGGTTTGCTTGCATAATCTATAATGTTTCACTTACCAATATGCAAACCTACACAGTCTTTCAAGCCTTACAATCCAATCGGCAAATCAACCATAACTCATTTAAGGTTCCAGCCGCATCTTATACCGTCTTCCAAATGCTAGCTCTCACTATATGGATCCCAATTTATGACCGATTGATGGTTCCTTGTCTTCGAAAAATAACCAACAAGAGGCAAGGGATTTCACTTCTCCAAAGGATTGGAGTCGGGATGGGAATCGCCATTTTCACGATGCTTGTTGCGGCCGTAATTGAAACGAAAAGAAAAGATATGGCACATTCAAAGCCAACACTTGGGATTGAAAAGGGGAAAGGTGCAATTTCATCAATGTCAGCCTTTTGGCTTGCGATTCAAATGGTCGTAGCGGGGATCTCGGAAGGGTTTGCTATAATAGGGTTTGTTGAGTTCTTCTACAAGCAATTTCCCGAAAATATGAAGAGTTTCGCGGGGTCTTTCTTGTTTTGTGGGTTCGCTATGTCGAGTTATTTGAGTAGCTTATTGATATCAATCGTTCATAAAATGACTCATGAAGGTGAAGGTGGGTTGAGAAACTGGTTAGCCCAAGACCTAAACGAGGCGAAATTAGATTACTTCTATTATTTATGCATGGGGTTAGAAGTGTTGAACTTTATATATTATCTGATGGTGGCAAAATGGTATAAATACAAAGAAGGCGAGGACCTTGCAACTGACATCCCTCTTAAAGATATACCAGCTACCCAGAAACATATCATTTGAAGACATAGTAAGTTATACATGAATCAGGATGCTTGTAACTAGAATATGTATATCAGTGCCTTAGTGTGGGTCCAAATTTGGCTTCAAAGATATTAATATTGTTAATCTCATAGTATTGTAACGTCAAATTTTTGAATGGTAACATGTCTCATTAACTTCATATAAAATTTTATAGATCCAAACACATAACAACACAGCAATATTGAGCCAACATAAACTCTAAACAATGAACAACAGGTTTAGGCGACAAAACGGTGACGAAAACTCTTATTTAACCCAAACCAGAAAAACTCCCCACAAACCATGAATCTCATCAAATCAATGAGATTCTAAAGAATAGAAGTTCAACTGATTGTTTAGATCAATTGAACATGAAAGTACAAGAACTTAATCAAAAGAACTTACAGACCAGACGACCAAGACACTGATCAGATAGATGATCAGAAGGGATTACACTAGAGAGTAATCCACTACAATACACGCCTCTAATCTATTGAACAAATACAAGAAGATCAAAAGACTAAGACAATATGAAACCCTAGATTACATAGAGAATGAGAGAGACGATGTGTGTTGAATGAATAAACAATGATCAATAATAATCCTTCTATATCCAGTCCCGAACATTCCACCAGCTCAGTCGAGATATAACCACAGCCATTGATCACAATCTCAATCCAACGATGACAAATAGCCCCTGAAATAATATATCAACAACCACAACAAACATCCCAACCTGGGCTGCTCATAAGACCCGAATTGGACTCACAAAGATTGGGCTAATAAAAACCCAATAACACATATGACTTATTTCATGATAAGCCCAAATAATTATAACAAGTCCAAACAAAATATCAGACGTGTCATACGTGCCGTATTACAAACATATGAATTAGTATATATATTTTTAACACTTCAACAACAAATTAATTAACTAGCTCATTAAATACTTTTATAATATGCATTGTCATACTATGTTATGGGCTTATGGCTTCAAAGGTGGTGGTAGTTAAATTTTAGAAGATTATGAGAAATTTTCTTTGGGCGGGAAGTAATGAGATCAAAAGAGTTAATTGGGTGGCTTGGGAGCGAGTGGTTCTCTCGGTTAAAAAGGGGGGCCCCAGGATTCATAAGCTTTCTATGGTTAATGATGCACTTCTATTTAAATGGGCATGGAGATATCGGGTTGATGCGGACGGTCTTTGGAGGAGATTTGTGGATGAGTGTCATGTGAGTAGAGTCGTTTGGTCCTCCATGCCTTGTAACAAATATATTTCAAGCCCATGGAAGAACATCGTCAAAGTGTGCGACTTGCTTCAAGCTAGCGGTACAAATATTATAAAAAAGATTAGAGGGGTGGTTGGGAATGGTCAAAAGATACAATTTTGATGTGATGTTTGGTTTGGGCAGGAGACCTTCTCCAAAAAATGGCCTAATCTATTTAAGTTGGAAAAGAAAAAGCGATGTTATGTGGTGGACTGATTTGATCGTCACAGGGACAAATGGGTTTCGAGCTTCTGTTGGAGTAAAGAGTCGGATTCACCAGAAGAAATTAGAGAGTTTGAAGAGTTGTTGGTTACGGTACAGCAGATTAAGGCTTGTGGGTGTGGAGACACCAAAAATGGGATGTCTCCTTGCCACATAGGATACCACTTAGGATGGGTGGGTTGTTTTATTTTTTGGGACAAGCCAAGGGTTTGGAGACAACCCTCCCCCTTTTATTATTAATTAATTATTAAATTGTTGATTGGCGAAAAATTAAATGCATGCTTCTCATTGGTTTGTCCCTGGTGTCCTTGGGGAGACGGGAGAGACGGAGACACACCCGGGGGCGTTGTTGAGACGAGGGACGAGGCATAAAGTGCAGGGAGGGGGGGTTGGGGCGTCCCCATACCCATCAGCCTAAGTTAGACAATCGACCAGATTCGTGGGAGTGGGAGGCTTCAGGCATTGCCAATTTTTCAGTGGGTTCAGTGAAAGCTACTTTGGAGGAATATTTGAGTGACAATTTTTTTTAAAATGAAGTGGGTTAGTTATGTTCTGCTGAAGTACAACATACTCGCCTGAAGAGCGGAAATGCATCGCATTCCTACAAGAGTCGAGCTAGGAAGAAGAAACATTCAAATCGGAGTCTTGGATTGTGTTTTTTGTAGAGAAAGTCTAGAATCAGTGCAACATCAATTCATAGGATGTTTTGTGGCTTTGGAGGTTTGGTCAAGGATTGGTTCGTGGTGCAACTTGGCTCCAGTTTATGCTTTCGACGTTAGGGATCTAAAGACTTTCTATATTTAGGCGAAAACGAGATGCAGTGGTCCACTGATCAAAGAGGTGGTCGCTGCAGATGAACCTGGTTGGGGTGCAAAGAAAAGTTAAGATGACACTAATAAGTATCCCTGATCAGGTTGGGGTTAAAAGGACCTCCTATGTCTTACAATTTTGTATGTAGAACCGCCTCCTATATGTTAGGAATAGGAGGTTGATATTGGTTATTAAGGTTGATAGCGTCAGCAATTTTGGATGTAGAACTACCTCTTATGTATGTAAAACCGCCTCCTATGTGTTATAAAAGTCAGTTTCAGTTATTTACGTTTCTGTTCTTATAGGATAAATTATATAATGTAATGCATGCATGCAATTCACCTCCTATGTGTTATAAAACTCGGTTTAATTTATTTACGTTTCTGTTGTTATAGGATATGAGATTATATAATGTAATACATACATGTGGGATGTGGTTGTTTTTTGATACATTACAGACCTTTTAAAAAAGGTCGTTACAACCCGCGCAGCCAGGGCTGTCCCTGAAAATTTAGGTGTCCGGGCCGAGTCCCGAAATATGTGTCTCTTAGTCTTATGTCTTTTAAGCAATGTTTTTATAACCGAAGCGGATGTTAAACCGGTGCCCTTACCATTCCCTAGTCTGACTGGTCGAACTGGATATAGAACTGAAAGTGTCGCAATAATTATAAAAATTAATATGTTTGTCTAATTGGCTCATAAAGAACCACAATTTATTAAAATTCCATAATAATTCTATCGTATCCTTCCAATCCATTTTTTGATGTATGACTCATCTTCTTCCTTATATACTCTTTACCTTCTTGCGTTTATATCCGGTGATGTTCAAGATGAAATCTTTTTTTTTTTGTCGAAAACAGAAAGAAAATACTTGCAGAAAAAAACACTCGTCGCCGCTCAAAGTGCCCCTCTAAAAATTGGGCCCGGGCCGGGAGTCCTCCACACACCCCCTCATCACCGGCCCTACGCGCAGCGCGCGGCTATCAAAGTGCCTAGTTTTCTTTAACTACCACGTCATAAACTGTCAACCACATCACATCACTCTGATGTAAGTTTTAGCTCTCACTTAATTTGTTTCAATTTTAGGGTGTGTTTGGCAAGGAGCTTTTAAGAGCTTTTAGGAGCTTCAAGCTTCAAGCTTTTAAGAAAAAGCTCCTACTTAATAAAAAGCTTTGTTTGGTTGAAAGGGCTGGAAGCTTTTAGGTCAGAGAAAAAGCTCTGCAGTGAAAAACTACTAGTAGTAGCTTTTAAGAAAAAAGCTCTACTAGCTACAAGCTTTTAATTAGTAAATGACACAAATACTCATTCTATTTTAAAAATAAAATAAAAACCTTCTTTACAAACTTTTAATTATGCCTATTTTGGTCATTTTATACATTTTATTAAAAGCTTCAGCTACTCTGCCAAACACAAAAATATATTTAAAAAGCTTCCAGCTACCAGCTTCCAGCTTCTAGCTACTAGCTTGCAGCTACCAGCCTCCAGCTAGTTTTGCCAAACATACCCTTAGTATGTAATGGTTTAATTCACAAGTTTTCACCACCCACCACTTATTAAAAATCCTGCTTTACCTCTTGTTACGCCCCCGTGTTTAACGCCCTTTAGCGACCCATGACACCATAACACACGGCATAAAACACACACAAATATATAATATGTTGGCAACCGATTTTTCTATCTTTTAGGAAACTTTCGATAAAACCATTACTCGCGCATGCATATTTTTCAACCGGAGCTTCACTGACGGGACCCATCTTGCCCGTAGAATTTCACCAAAACTTGTCCATCGATGATGTTCGTTTGTTTGTTTTATAGTGTGGAACTTGTTCTTCACAACTCGTTGACATCCGGTGGGTATGCCTGAGTGCATGTAGGCAAAACCACGTGAAACGTACAGTATTTCTGGTCCCGTGACATTAATGACTAATAAATTAAGGAAACATTAATTCAGTTAAAATACATTTTTACTTGTTATCAGTGAGTATAAAATAATTCTATTTTTAGTATTATAAAAATATAACCTAATAAATATAATAGTTTCATTCATTTAATACATAAGCCAGTGTGTCTTAAAAGAAATATGAACTCACATTTATTCGACTTCAACAACACACACGATGTGGCAGCCTGCCTCGTGTATTACCACCTCCTTCGTCATCATGTTTTGGCTAATATATAAACATATATCTGCATTCGCTTGCCACTTACAAGTAAAAATATGTTTTGAAGCAAAATATCCACATTAACAAAAGATTGGCCTGCAAAGAGTAGATCGAGTAGGCTTTGAAAATGGAAGGCATGGGGATAAATGGAGAAGAGAAAGTAGAAGAATTCAACTACAGAGGAGTCAAAGCCATGCCCTTTGTTATAGGTAACACTAATCCGTGTCTAAAATTGGCCGGTTTAACAACTGACTGACCGGTACATAAACCAACAAACAAAGGGCATTTAGCCTAGAGGTATAAGGTGTTGAATAAGGCTTTACCTTTTCAAATGATGAGAGGTTCAAATCTCAAGTGAAAAAAAAAATCTAAACCTTTAGAATTTCTTGCAAAAATAGTAGACTTTTTGTTTGACAAAGTGCAATTGGTAGGCATTGGACAAAAAAATTGAAAATGGTAATGCCTCAAACCCATTTGGCGGTATCAAGCTACAACCTGCCAACCAATCATTTGCAAACATGCAGCCCCCATTGATGCCGCCAATCCGTTTTGAGGCATCAAGGTGATACCGCCAATCCGTTTTGAGGCATCAAGGTGATACCGCCAATCCGTTTTGAGGCATCAAGCTGATACCGCCAATCCGATCAGCGGCATCAAGGTGATACCACCAATCCGTTTTGAGGCATTACCATTTTCAATTATTTTCTCCAATGCCTACCAATTACACTTTGTAATTGGTAAATCATGCCATTTTTGCAGGATTCAAACCTTTAAGGCTATTGGGTTATGGGGTCGGCCTTGTATAAAAGGTTTTGAGTCAACTACCTTATACCTTAATATTAAAATAACTTAATGGATTATTTATATTTTATTACTTATTAGATGTCTACATTTTTATGTAGCTTCTTCATAAGCCATATACATTTTAGTTGTTCGATACCAATTAGATATAAAAAGGTTACACCGTCTTATAAAAACTTACAATCCGCTTTTTAAAGTGATATTCATAATTGATCTCTTATTAGAGTGTCTTCATTGGGTGTCTATAGGGCACTCGTGAGGTTGAGTGGAGGAGAGAAAAGTTGTGGCGATTGATGTGGAGGAAAGAGAGGAGAGCGAACCGTAAGGAAGAGTGTCCATAGTCAAGTTAGGGAGTGTTTTGTCTAAATATGTAGAAAATGAAGAAAGAAGGGTATGTAGAGAAGGTTGGGCGTGGGCGGGAGAGAGAGGGACATGGATGATGGTTAACATATATATGAACACGCTTACCACTTAGTGATCGAGTGTTATGGTGTTTCCTTCCTATAACATAGCGCATGCATGTTTAAATCGTCACAAGTGTAATTACGTTTTAAAAATTGTTGTTCAACATGTATGAAGAAATTATTTTACCATTAGTATTGAATGTGAAGTACACGTGTTGATAGGTAGGAGTTTCATGGTTCTAGTGATTTTTTTTTCTTTCATCTTTTTTTTTTTTTTTTTTTTTTTTTTTTTTTTTGATTGAGAAGGCCGAAGAAAAAACGTTATTAATTGTAAATTTAATTTCTATTAAAGAATTAACTAATTAGCTAAAATCATTTTGGAATATCATAAAATCCCATGTTGTCAAGTTAACTACGGGTTATAATTTTTAGACGTGTTTTATAGAAAAAAAAT
The DNA here is from genome assembly GCA_028751855.1 of Ambrosia trifida. Lineage (NCBI taxonomy): Eukaryota > Viridiplantae > Streptophyta > Magnoliopsida > Asterales > Asteraceae > Ambrosia > Ambrosia trifida. The sequence continues at coordinate 100,260,874 of CM054124.1, read as the reverse complement.
CTACAACAAGCGATTTTTTTGCAAAAAAATAAAATAAAATAATAATAATAAAATAAATAAAAAATTGGTCGTCTGGTGATGTAAAACTTATTTTAGAAATAAAAAAGTTATTAATAAATTTGTATTGAAATAGAGAAAAGAAAGCTAAACGGAATTGTTTATTTTGACTTAATTGGATTATACATGTAACATGTTACAAGTTATATATGAGTAAACGAAAAGAAAAAAGAAGGCATTAGTTCCAGTGTTCCACTAACAAAAAAGTAATAGTCCAAGTATTTTTATTTACATTTATTGGTGTAGGGAACGAGACTTTTGAAAAGCTAGGAACGATTGGGGCGTCGACAAATCTATTAGTGTACCTAACTACAGTATTCAATGTGAAGTCGATTACTGCTACTAATCTCATTAACGTATTTCATGGTACATGCAACTTCGGTACCCTCGCCGGCGCATTTTTATCCGACACTTATTTCGGCCGATACAAGGTCTTAGGAGCAGCTTCCATTTCATCTTTCCTGGTATAAATAATATATCTCTGGCCTATTGTATTACTTACTCTTTAAAGAACGTTTTGGCTATAAGTGAGATTATACTGGGTACGATTGATTAACTCCTTTTAAAAGAACAAACATTATTTTTAATTGGAATTAAATTATTTATTTTATATATACTAGCTTTTGCATGATACATAATTTTGCAAACATTTATTATTTTAATCCAGGGGATGCTTGTGCTAACGTTAACAGCAGCAGTCAAAACACTTCATCCTCCCCATTGTGTAGATGCACTTTGCGTCGGACCAACACCAGGGCAAATGGCTTTCTTGCTAGCCAGTTTCACGTTTCTAATCATCGGAGCAAGTGGAATACGACCATGTAACCTGGCTTTTGGTGTGGACCAATTCAATCCAAACACAGAATCCGGCCAACGGGGAATCGCTAGCTTCTTCAATTGGTACTACTTTACGTTCACGTTTGCTATGATGGTGTCCTTGACCATCATCGTGTATGTGCAATCAAATATCAATTGGGCCATTGGCTTTGCAATCCCAACGCTATTTATATTCGCTTCGTGTGTCTTATTCTTCGTGGGTACAAGAATTTATGTGATAGTGCAGCCTGATGGCAGCCCTTTAACCAGCATTATTCAAGTCCTAGTGGCCACCATTAAGAAGAGGAAACTAATGGTTCCCAAGGATCCAGCAGTGTCCATGTACAATCATGTTTCTGCCAAATCTATCAACACAAAGTTAACATACAATAATCAACTCAAGTACCTATCTAAACCTTGAATCCTAAATAAAAATGGTATATATACAACATGTTATGTTTGATGATACTTTACGATCTTATACATTACAGGTTTTTGAACAAAGCCGCAATCATAACCCCAAATGACAAGATTAATCAAGACGGATTGTCAGAAGACCGGTGGACGCTATGTAGCATACAACAAATAGAAGAAGTGAAATGTGTAATTAAAACAATACCAATTTGGTTCGCTTTCGTAATCTACAATGTTTCACTTATGAATATGCAAAGCTACACCGTCTTTCAAGCCTTACAATCTGATCGGCGATTCAAGCACAACTCATTTCAGATTCCAGCTGCATCCTACAACATGTTCCAAATGCTATCTCTCACTATATGGATCCCGATTTATGACCGACTAATAGTTCCATGTCTTAGGAAAATAACAAATAAAAGGCAAGGGATTTCGGTCCTCCAAAGGATTGGAGTTGGAATAGGCGTCGCTATCTTCACGACGCTTGTAGCAGCTATGATTGAAGCGAAAAGAAGAAACGCGGCACATTCAAAGCCAACATTGGGGTTTGAAAGGGGAAAAGGCGCGATTTCATCAATGTCAGGTTATTGGCTGGTAATTCAGTTGGTAATAGGTGGGATCTCAGAAGGGTTTGTCGTAATCGGGTTTGGTGAATTTTTCTATAAGCAGTTTCCTGAAAACATGAAGAGTTTCGCGGGTTCTTTCTTCTGTTGTGGGTTCGCGATGTCGAGTTATTTGAGCAGTTTCTTGATATCAACTGTTCATAGAACGACTCGTGAAGGAGAGTCGAGAAATTGGTTAGCCCAAGACCTAAACGAGGCGAAATTAGATTACTTTTATTACTTATGCATGGTGTTAGAGGTGTTGAACTTTATATACTATCTCATGGTGGCAAAATGGTATAAATACAAAGGAACTGGAGATGAAACACCTGACGTTCCTTTGGAAGACATGCCGGCGACCCTTAAACATATTGTTTAAACACATGCCATATGGTCATCCTAGAATATATCAATGCGCCAACAGTTCAAGTTCGGGTTTAATAGGTATTTAGATAGCTAGACTCTCTTAGTATTGTAACGTAATTTTCAAATTCCAAGTAGTAAAATGTTCCATTAACTTCAAAATCAAATTACGTTAAGACGCAGGGATCAATTAGATATGAACAAAATAACCGGTTTGAAACCGGGACCAAAACGGTACCAAAAACTCTCGAACCGAACTGAAAACCGGGCTAAAACCAAAACTAAAATCGTTCAAATAAACCGGTACACAAACCGGAACCAAACCAAAACCAAAACCAAAACCGCTAAACCACTTGGCACCGGAAAAAACTAAAACCAATCCGAAATCGGTTAAGAAAAAAAAACGATCTTGACCACAAACAAAATTATGCTTTCTTTGTATTTATTTTCAATTTTATTATTTTAAAAAAAGTCTAAAGGTTACTAAAAATTAAATTTTGTGTAGTTTATATGATTTTAAATGTGCGAACATGAATCGAAATGGAACCGAAATTGAAACCAATTCTCAACCGATCAAACTGGGGAGGAACCGAACGGTTTTGGTTGGTTCAAACTGAAACCGGTTTGTGAAAAAAAAAACCCGGTATGTTCGCTCATCATACATCGCATGCGACCCAATGAAGTCCATAAAAATCTATACTTACTATATTATAATGTATGAGAGAAGGACTTCTTAAATTTTAAATAATACAATCAAACTTGCTTAAGTTACAACATTTGATGCATATGTAATTTAAATTTTAGGGGCAAATTAGTCTTTCAGGAGTTGAAGGATTTATAGGAGGGGAGGTTGGGGACGGTTCCTCTTCCCTTTAATTTCGCCCCACATCGTTTCTTGGCATTTTATATCAGACCCATCAACAATGGTTCGAGGCCAATCAATATCGCTCCTCATGAATAATCTAACCTCATATCTATTTTTATTGTTTGTTAAAAGTTGATTTTTGTATTTTATCATTCTATTGTTTCATTCAGGAGAACGTACGGCGTGAGATCGAAGAGAGATGAAGCCGAAATTGAATGAACAAAGGTACTATTCTCTTTGATCGATTTCGAAATGGGTTTTGTTTATTTTAATGAATTAGGAGTTGCCGTTTGTTTAATTTGATGAAATCTGGTTGTTTTGTATTATTATCACTAGGTCATCCTGTATGTACCATGTGCAAGGTTAGTTTTTTAATTAATTTTTTTAGGGGTTTTAAACTTCAAGGTTTATATTAGTATCGATTAGAAGTGATTTTAAGTATTCTACATGATCAATTTAAAGTGCAGAAGATGCAATTCATATATATGTTTTCTGGGTTCTAAAAGTTTTATCGATGGACCAAGAATTGGATGTTCCCTGCTTGCTTAATCTAAGGGAGCTTTCCCACCTCCAAGGTAATCATGTCCGCTTAATAATGTTTGTATTATTATGCACTTTTGTACTTTTAGCTATTGCAATCCCTCTATTAAGCTAGCATCTTGTAGTTTATGTCAAGTATTATGTATATAAACAATTTACTATCAACTTTAAAGTCGGAAGTAATTAGGCTTAACATTTTTGTGTTCTATATTTGTATTCGCATAATGCCAAAAAAAAAAAAAAAGAAATTGGTAAAACCAATAATTTAAAACTTAAGCAAATATGATGTTCCAAAATACATGGATTATTTATTCAGACGGGTAATTTCATTTTTAACAATTCTGATAAGAACTTATTTTTGGTCTTATTTTTATAAGATGTAAAACTCGGGTTGGTTTAATAGAAAACTATTTAAAGCTACATCATTCGTGTTTGAAACAAGAATCTTTATGCAATATGTCCTTACACTACCATTGAGACATTCTGATTGATTTTGGTCATTTGAGTTGAATCCTTGTACACGTAGTTCGATTGCATTTGCTTGATAAATGTTTTTGCTAATGTTGTTGCCTAAATGGCTAAAAGTATTATTTGTTGATTTTTTAAAAACCGATTGCTATTAATCTTGCAAGATGAGGCAGGTCTGAACTCTGAAGCTAAAAGGTTCAGTAAAACTGAAGAAAGATACAGATGAAGGTAATTATAAATTTGCTAATACAACTAATCTTATAACTTTACTACTGATCAACGACATAGATACAAAAACAGCATGACAATGGAAACAACATATCAAGCAGGACTTAGTTAAATCAGCAGATGCAGCTCATAACAATCAGTTCATCAATTGAACTATGTATTGCTATTATCTATCTTGACCAATAAACTTAAGATAAACAGCGAATATTCATCATTTGATATGTGAATTTGCAGATTTATCACTTTCACCGCCATTACGGGAACACCATCAAATAGAAGGCTTCTCAAAATTTTGCTAGAGGAGGCTGAGTAAGTTATTAATATGTCAATATTACAATTTACACTTCCCTCAACAGCATCATGTTTGGGCAAAAAATTCTTGTATTTTTTGGACTCAATAAAAAAATTGGGTCGATCATTTTTTCGCCCTATAAACACGACTTAATTTTAAGTGAGAAAATATATTGTAGGAGGTTGCTTGGAGAGGGCGGGTTTGGTTAAAAAAAAAATCGTTGGGTGGCGTGGTAAAAGGTTATGTGAAAAAAGGAATTAATGCTATTCATGGCTCCAGTCCAAAAGACGAATTGATTCTGGTCAACAACATGGTTAATGGTGTTTCGAAATCACTAGGGGTTTTAGATAAAAAAAAGTTAGGGAGTTGAATGTGAACCTAGATACAAAATCATCTTTCTTAGTAGGTATAGGAGATTAAGTGTTGTTCATTAAAGATCAGTGGGGACCGGGTGGTAAGTTGAACGACTGTGTCCCCGCTATATATGTGATCATGATGAATAAAAAGGCCAAGGTGATCGATTATTACAAAGTTATTGGCGGGTTATGTTTTTTAGGATATGGGGTGGAAGAAAGTTCCTTCATCGGAGGCGGAAAGGGATGAGTTTCAGCAATTTATGGCCATATGGATCAACACTCGGTTAAAATACAAGGCTGATAACTGGCTGGGTAGGGGAGTTGTTTCAGTTTTTTTTGTCAAGCAAGTCAGGTCTGACATTGCTAATGGAGTGACAGGTTATACAGATAAATCCACTTTTATTTGGATTAAATTAGCGGTCACGGAAGTTAAATGCTTTGTATGGAGAGCGATGAGTGGTATCGCAGACAAATCGGCTGATTATCTTTTAGCAGCTTGCATTACAGCCAAGTCGGTGTATATGCCTGTATTTGTTTGTTTAGATATGCCAATAGCTCTCAGTGAACGATTCATGTTTGTCTTAATGCCGATTCATATTGGTTTTATGAAAAACAAAATATAAAGTTGAGATTCATATTGGTTTGTATTTAAACATCATGTTTAAGGTTTATGTTTGCCTTTGAACATGAGCTAAAACAGTGTTGCTAATCAAAACTTTATATTGACGAGTGAATCTTTAAATGATCTTTATGTTTTATCATTTTCAATCTTTTTAACTTAGATATTGATAATTACTAATGTTATTTGGTTCTAAATTGAGTGACAGTTAAATTTAAAAGAACATGGGAGATTTGGTTTGGACTTTGGAGGCAAATAAAATATCAGTTAGGTGTTTGCTTTGGAGTCTGGACTGTAACATTTTTAGTGTGAGGTCAGAGAGAGATCAATAGTGTTCTGATTATAATGATCAACAAACTACAAAGCCCATCATCAAAATCAGGTCAACCCCATCATCAGTCATTACAGCTGACTACTAGAAGAATCCTTTTAACAGCAGCAACGTTCTTTGGCAGCGGGTCAGCAGCCCACATTAGACCAGCAAGATAATAGCTATTGTTAGTAGTGCAGTTTGTTGTTTTGTTCGGTTCATCGGTGATTTGCGGGTATTTTGACAGGAAGTAACCGGCGACTTGGAAGCGCCCTCAGCGTAGGTGAGCCCTATTGAATCCGGTTGTTTGTTCTCAATTGGAGTGGCAGTTCAATATTTTTTTTTTACTTTATCATTGCACTTGTTTATCATTACATTATCTAATTACATATAATTGAATATCTTAACTTGTGACACCTGGCAAATTCGGGTTAACAACGTTGTCTAGATGAAAGTCTACCTTAGCGAGTCACGCGTATATTGTACTTAACTGGGTTAGTTAAGTCGGGTTATGGTTCGGGAACTATTGGTTAGTCTAAGAAGATCATTGGATGTTGGTCTAGAGGTTCGTTAGATGTCAGTCCTTAACCAAGTGTACAAACGGTGACGATCGGTAGGATCGTCAGGGCATACGGAACATACGAGTCTCGAGTCCCGGGAATTGGTGAACGAGTGTGAATATGTGTATTTACTTGTGTTATGTGTTTACAATCATTATGTGACTTGTCGGTACATTAATATGTGTTAACATATGTTAAAACGGGGTTCATGTGGTGTGACTGGGAACCATGTGGTGTGACTGGGAATCATGTGGTGTGACTGGGGATCATGTGGTGTGACTGGGGTTCATATGGTGTGACTGGGATTCATATGGTGCGACTGAGACTAATCGCATGACTGTTCATGCGATTAGGCCCCAAACGCGTTACTGTTCACGCGATTAGGATTCCTAATCGCGTATAAACCTGCACAATCGCATGGAACGGGCTGGACGACTAGAAACGCCTATAAATACAACACTTAACCTCCTAAACTCAATTAGACAAACCCTAGTCGTCCCATAACCGCCCCAAACACTGAAACAACCTCTGGAAGGCGATTTTGATCAAAAACACAAGGTTTCAAGGTCTAACCATCAATCTTTTACAATTCCAAGGTTTGATTCTCATCCATAACACTTTGTAAACGTTTTCAATCAATCCCTAATGGTCCAGACCTGATCATAAACGAAAAAGCTTTCTGAAAATCGTTAATAAGAGTTATTAATCGGATTATAATTAATAAACATGCGTTATGGGTATGTGTGATTAGAAAGATAGGATTTTTATGAATCTTGATGATGTTTTGATGTGTTATCATGCTAGGTCAGAATTGATATTGATAGTATGATGATAGAAACCTGATTAATTGATTATTAGGGTTATTGCTATGTATGTTGGTATGATATTGCATGCTACGTGTATGTGTTTGGATTGCTTTGGTTGCATGCAGGACTGATTTTACGAGGTTGAACGAAGGGTTTTGGGTTAAACATGTTTAGGATAGTGTTTGGGATGATATTGGGTAGTTACACACGTTCTGGATCTGATTTGGAGTGTTAAACGCGCGAAAAACCGGAACAGCATGGTTACAGGCGAGTAGCAATGCTAATCGCCTATAACTCATGCGATTGGGGTGCTAATCGCCAATAATGTCATGTGATTAGCCCCAATCGCCTATAACTTCATGTGATTAGCCCCAATTGCTAGTAAGTTCATGTGATTAGCCCCAATTGCTAGTAAGTTCAGGTGATTAGCCCCAATTGCTAGTAAGTTCATGTGATTAGCCCTAAATGCTAATAATTTCATATGGTATAGCCCCAATCGCATATAGTAGTGGCGATTAGGATTCCTAATCACTAGTTGACTTTCCTAATCACTAGTTGACTTTTCCTAATCGCGTGTACTGCTGCTGTAAGTGTAAATTAGCATTCCGAGACCCGATTTGACATGTAGTAACATGCTAGGAACCCCGTAACATGTCTAATAACTTGGTAACATATATTTGGATGTATTTCGGTGATACGTGAACTAGGTGCTATAATTTGTTGTGTGCTAACGTATGTTAAGTATACTTGCGTTATTGTATGTTTTGGAGCGTAAACATAACACGGGGAGTCTCGGGTCACCAATGGGATGTCGAGTCTTGTACTTTGGGTCAGTTAAACAGTCACGGTACTTTTAAACGAACTTGGTTATGGTCTGGACATCTAGGGACTAATTAACCTGCGGGTTATTAGTCTAAGTACTTGTAACTGTCGTATGTTAGGTCGCCACTGTACGGGACTAACATAGCAGCTGAGTTTACTCGGGATTAGGAGTAAAGCAACTTAAGGTGAGTTTACGGCCCCTCTTTTAAACTGGTTTTATACTTTCGGGGGAGAAAACATGTGTTAAAACGATTGTTTGGTAAATTCTGTCATACTATGGGTTCTAACGTATACTACACGATCTTTGGAAGTCCCGGGGGGAACCATGAATGTGCGGGTTTGCACAACGGGGAAATGTGAATAGCGCTATTGGGAGTGACCAACCCCGCTCGTCGGCTTGGAGGGCCGGGCGAGTGCATATTGTCTCAAACAGGAACAACAGGAACATTTGGAACTATTCGGGCACAAAACTGGTATTCGAGTTAGTAATGGTTTTCCAATCGTGGTAGTAACAAAACGTACGCCTAGCTAGCGTATACTGGTTTTCGATTTGTTATAGTATGGACAGGTGGACTTGGTACTTGAACTGCAAACCTGTAAACTCACCAGCATTTTTGTGCTGACGTAAACTTTTACATGTTTTCTCAGGTCGCTAAGGTAGCACAATGGAACTAGGGCGCACGCGTCTGCACGGCGTCTAGATAGAGTTGCATGATTTCATAAACATTGAACTTTGGTTATTTATGTTGAACCTTATTTTGAATAAGCTTCCGCTGTAAACGGGATTTTAAAACTATGTTTTGGTATTGCATTATTTACATTTAGACTTGTTTATTGTGATCGTTGGTTTAGATCCTGGTTTGTCATGCGCCTCGCGGTAAAACTCCGCAAGTGGATTTTGAGGGTGTGACAGATTGGTATCAGAGCCAATGGTTATAGTGAACTAGGACTGCATGTAGAGTCTAGTCTATAGCCGAGTCGCACACACTAGACGATCACATGGTACTAAACGTTATAGTGGTTTACGTATGGTCTTGTCGGGGTGTCTCTAAATCGTTGGTCTTTCTACGTTACATCATCCGTTCTATCTTAGGTTGGGTTACTTGTTTTCTAGGCAGTGTGGTCTATTGGAGTAACTCGTGTGCTCTTGAGATTTGTCCAAGGCTCGGACATCTCCCTTTCGCACTCCAATAGAAGCACTTGTCATGAACTACCGTAGTATTACGGTGTGTAGCTAAGAGTCTATGTTCGGTGATTTGAACTTTGAACTAGGAGAACACTTGGAGGACCATGTAGAACGTTTTATCATTTTGGGTGCACACAAAATCATAAAACGAAATGCATGGAAGCACTAGTGAGCTCTGGGTTTGAGGGGACAGTCCTGGATTGGATCTGGCTTTAAATCTGGTGAACATTAGTGGTTATCTTTAACTGCGAAACTAAATTTTCTCGTTCTTTCTGCCAGAATCATGTCTGGAGTGCGTGGAGGACGAGGAGGTGGTCGCAATGGTGGACGCGGTGGTGGTCGTGGTGGTGCTGGTGGTCGTGGTGGAGGTATTAACCTGTCACAGGCTGATCTGAACAACTTGCTCCAGGCTGCCTTTCAGTTAGGGCACAACGGTGGTGGTAAGTTGTTTTATCTGTTTTCTTTGCCTCATTGGTGAACCTTGTGTACGTTATTCGTGGTTCTCATACGTTTCATTTCAGGTGGTCCTGTTGACCCACCCCCACCCATGTGCACCTATAAGATGTTCCGGGACTGCAAACCCCAGGAATTCTCTGGCACCGAGGGTGCGGTCAGTCTGCTTAGGTGGTTGGAGAAAGTGGAGTCGGTATTCCTGATGTGTAACTGTCTCCCAGAAGATCGGGTGAAGTATTCGGCTGCGTTATTTCAGGACGTAGCATTGACTTGGTGGAATGGTATTACCCAGAATATGGGTATTGGGGAGGCATATGCTATGCCGTGGGAGAACTTTGTGCAGTTGCTGAAGCGGGAGTATTGCCCGAGAGAAGAGGTACAGAAGCTGGAACATGAGGTGTGGAACCTCAAGATGAATGGGTCGGAAATCGAGAAGTATACGGTTAGGAGAAATGAGCTGGCGGTGCTGTGTCCCGATTTGCACGTGCCAGAGTATCGTAGGATTGAACATTATGTCTCAGGGTTGGTGCCGGAAATTGCAGGGTTAGTGGCTGCTGGGAATCATCCTACTTATGCGGAGGTAGTTCGATCTGCACATAGGATGACTAATTTAAAGGTGAATGAGGGGATTTTGCCGGCGAAAGGTTCGACTGCTAAGGCTCCAGAGAACAATAAGCGCAAGTGGGAAAACGACGGGAAAGGGTCTGGGTCTGCACAGCAGGGTAAAAAGTTTGATAATGGGGGTTCATCGTCTTCGGGTAATAAGCAGGGTGGTTATGCAGGAAAACTGCCCAAATGCAACAAGTGTGGACGCCATCACCAAGGGAACTGCGACAGTAACCGTTGTCACCGCTGCCAGCGAACAGGCCACTATGCTAAAGATTGTCGGGTTACACTTCCATCGACTCAGGCTCCGACCAACAGTTCTGCTCCGACTACTCAGGGTACTACAGGGAAACAAGGGTGCTACAACTGCGGTGACACTGGGCATTACAAGAAGGATTGCCCAAAACTGAAACAGGGTGGAAACAACGGGAATGGTAACAACGGGGGCGGCGGCAGAAATGCACGTGCCTTCGTCATTGGAGCTGCTGAGGCTAGGCAGGACCCTGATACAGTCACCGGTACGTTTCTTCTCAATAATCATTCTGTTAGCGTGTTATTTGATTCTGGTGCCGACAAGAGTTTTGTATCCATGGACGTTAGTCGACTGCTAGATGTAGTACCTGTACCATTAGAGACCAAGTATATTATTGAGTTGGCTGACGGGAAAACGATTGAAGCTACTAGTGTTCTTCGGGAGTGTCAGTTAGAGTTGTCGGGTTTATCGTTCCCCATCGACCTTATGCCGGTAACATTGGGTAGTTTTGACGTTGTAGTAGGGATGGATTGGTTATCTTTGTATCGCGCGGAGATCGTCTGTTACGATAAGGTTATTCGGATTCCTCTCCCTGATGGAGAATTTCTTTCTGTGTACGGTATCAAGGGTGGTGTTTCGCTAAACATCATCTCTAGCATGAAAGCCCTTAAGTGTCTTCGAAAGGGTTATCCAGCCGTATTGGCGCTTTTATCTGTTTCCTCCAGTGATGAGAAGAAGATTGACGACATTCCGGTGGTACGCGAATTTCTTGATGTTTTTCCCGAGGATTTATCTGGTCTTCCTCCTCATCGTCAAGTCGAGTTCGGTATTGAACTCGTACCAGGGGCTGCTCCTATTGCTCGGGCCCCCTACCGTCTTGCACCTCCCGAGATGCAGGAATTGTCTAGCCAGTTGCAGGAACTCTTGGACAAGGGTTTCATCCGGCCAAGTTCTTCCCCTTGGGGAGCCCCGATTTTATTTGTCAAGAAGAAGGATGGGAGTTTCCGATTGTGTGTAGACTACAGAGAGCTGAACAAGTTGACCGTCAAGAACCGTTATCCTCTTCCACGTATCGATGATCTATTCGACCAGCTTCAGGGTTCTAGTTATTATTCCAAGATCGATTTGAGGTCCGGTTATCACCAGCTGCGCGTCAGGGAGGCTGACGTTGCAAAGACTGCTTTTCGAACACGTTATGGCCATTTTGAATTCTTGGTCATGCCTTTCGGTCTCACGAACGCACCGGCGGTTTTCATGGACTTGATGAACCGCGTCTGTAAACCATATCTGGATAAGTTCGTCATTGTATTTATTGATGACATTCTGATCTACTCCAAGAACGAGACCGAACACGGGGAACACCTGCGGTTAGTTTTGGAACTCTTGCGACGGGAACAACTTTACGCCAAGTTCTCAAAGTGTGACTTTTGGTTACGCGAAGTCCAATTCCTAGGACATGTGGTTAATGAACTAGGGATTCATGTCGATCCTGCTAAAATCGAAGCGATCAAGGACTGGGGAGCACCAAAGACGCCAACTGAGGTGCGGCAATTCCTAGGCCTTGCGGGCTATTATCGTCGTTTCATTCAGGGGTTCTCGAAGATTGCTCAACCCCTCACCACTCTCACTCAGAAGGATAAGAAGTTCGACTGGGGTGAATCACAAGAGTCCGCGTTTGAAGAACTGAAGTCTAAACTGTGTTCTGCTCCTATTCTGTCTTTACCTGAGGGTCCTGATGATTTTGTCGTTTACTGTGATGCTTCCATTCATGGACTCGGTTGCGTGTTGATGCAACGCGAGAAAGTGATTGCGTATGCTTCTCGTCAACTCAAAGTGCACGAGAAGAACTACACAACTCATGACTTGGAGTTGGGTGCCGTGGTATTCGCGTTGAAAATTTGGAGACATTACTTGTACGGTACCAAATGCACCATCTACACCGATCACAAGAGTCTCCAACACATTTTCGACCAACAACACTTGAACATACGGCAGCGTCGCTGGATTGAACTTTTGAACGATTATGATTGTGCTATTAAGTACCATCCTGGCAAGGCGAATGTTGTAGCAGACGCCTTGAGCAGGAAGGAATCTTCTAAACCTCGTCGCGTTCGGGCGTTGCAGCTCACTATCCATTCGTCGCTACCTGACCAAATCCGTTCTGCCCAATTGGAAGCTTTGAAGGAGGAAAACCTTAAAGCTGAAACTATGCACGGTGCCGACAAGCATCTAGAGCGAAAGCCTGATGGCCTGCACTACTTCGCAGAACGCATATGGGTTCCTTTATTCGGGGGACTACGGGAGCTTGTCCTTGATGAGGCTCATAAGTCCCGGTATTCTATTCATCCTGGTTCGGATAAGATGTACCAAGATCTGAAGGTGCTTTACTGGTGGCCAAACATGAGGTCGGACATAGCCTCATACGTGAGCAAATGCTTGACCTGTGCTAAGGTCAAGGTGGAATACCAGAAACCGTCGGGTCTCCTGCAACAACCTGAAATTCCGGAATGGAAATGGGAACGGATTACTATGGATTTTGTCACACAACTTCCTAAGTCACCAAGCGGGAACGACAAGATATGGGTGATTGTCGATCGGTTAACGAAATCAGCCCATTTTCTTGCTATTAAGGAGACCGACACTATGGATCGTTTGGCTCGCCTTTACTTGAAAGAAGTTGTTTCTAAGCACGGGGTACCAGTTTCTATTATTTCGGATCGCGATTCTCGCTTTACTTCTCACTTCTGGAAGTCTTTGCACAAGGCTTTGGGTACCCAACTAGACATGAGTACGGCTTACCATCCACAGACTGACGGTCAGAGTGAGCGTACGATTCAAACTTTAGAAGACATGCTGCGGGCATGTGTGATCGATTTTGGCAAGGGTTGGGAAGCTCATCTGCCGTTGGTAGAATTCTCGTACAACAACAGTTATCACACGAGCATCAAGGCTGCTCCGTTCGAGGCACTGTACGGACGGAAATGCCGCTCTCCTCTTTGTTGGGCTGAGGTGGGTGAGAGTCAACTCACTGGGCCCGAACTAGTGTACGAAACTTCGGAAAAGATCGTACAGATTCGAAATCGGTTGGCGGCGGCACGGGACCGGCAAAAGAGTTATGCTGATCAGCGTCGCAAACCACTGGAGTTCCAAGTCAATGACAAGGTACTTCTAAAAGTCTCACCGTGGAAGGGCGTCATACGCTTTGGGAAGCGTGGCAAACTCAATCCACGATATGTCGGCCCATTTACGATCCTGGAACGGATTGGGCCGGTGGCATATCGACTTGATCTACCGACGGAGCTCGGTAACGTACATAACGTCTTTCACGTGTCAAACTTGAAGAAGTGTCTGGCTGACGAGTCTCTCATCGTTCCACTAGAAGAGATCAAGGTTGATGATCGTCTTCGGATTGTGGAAGAACCTGTGGAGATCCTTGATTACAAGATTCGTAGCCTACGTCACAGCAAGATTCGTATCGTTAAGGTTCGGTGGAACTCGAATCGGGGACCGGAATATACGTGGGAACGGGAGGATCAGATGAAGTCTAAGTATCCTCATCTCTTTCCTAAGGAAGCGTTCGAGTCGAGACATATCTCTTCGGCAGCTGAATGAATCTCGGGTCGAGATTCCTTTTAACGTGGGGATGATGTGACAACTCGGGGTAAATCTCTCTTTTGGTTTCTACCTTTTGCTTGTTTCCTTCGTTACTTCTTTTGTTCTTTCTGTACTTGTACAAATTTTCGGGACGAAAATTCTTTTAACGTGGGGATGATGTGACACCTGGCAAATTCGGGTTAACAACGTTGTCTAGATGAAAGTCTACCTTAGCGAGTCACGCGTATATTGTACTTAACTGGGTTAGTTAAGTCGGGTTATGGTTCGGGAACTATTGGTTAGTCTAAGAAGATCATTGGATGTTGGTCTAGAGGTTCGTTAGATGTCAGTCCTTAACCAAGTGTACAAACGGTGACGATCGGTAGGATCGTCAGGGCATACGGAACATACGAGTCTCGAGTCCCGGGAATTGGTGAACGAGTGTGAATATGTGTATTTACTTGTGTTATGTGTTTACAATCATTATGTGACTTGTCGGTACATTAATATGTGTTAACATATGTTAAAACGGGGTTCATGTGGTGTGACTGGGAACCATGTGGTGTGACTGGGAATCATGTGGTGTGACTGGGGATCATGTGGTGTGACTGGGGTTCATATGGTGTGACTGGGATTCATATGGTGCGACTGAGACTAATCGCATGACTGTTCATGCGATTAGGCCCCAAACGCGTTACTGTTCACGCGATTAGGATTCCTAATCGCGTATAAACCTGCACAATCGCATGGAACGGGCTGGACGACTAGAAACGCCTATAAATACAACACTTAACCTCCTAAACTCAATTAGACAAACCCTAGTCGTCCCATAACCGCCCCAAACACTGAAACAACCTCTGGAAGGCGATTTTGATCAAAAACACAAGGTTTCAAGGTCTAACCATCAATCTTTTACAATTCCAAGGTTTGATTCTCATCCATAACACTTTGTAAACGTTTTCAATCAATCCCTAATGGTCCAGACCTGATCATAAACGAAAAAGCTTTCTGAAAATCGTTAATAAGAGTTATTAATCGGATTATAATTAATAAACATGCGTTATGGGTATGTGTGATTAGAAAGATAGGATTTTTATGAATCTTGATGATGTTTTGATGTGTTATCATGCTAGGTCAGAATTGATATTGATAGTATGATGATAGAAACCTGATTAATTGATTATTAGGGTTATTGCTATGTATGTTGGTATGATATTGCATGCTACGTGTATGTGTTTGGATTGCTTTGGTTGCATGCAGGACTGATTTTACGAGGTTGAACGAAGGGTTTTGGGTTAAACATGTTTAGGATAGTGTTTGGGATGATATTGGGTAGTTACACACGTTCTGGATCTGATTTGGAGTGTTAAACGCGCGAAAAACCGGAACAGCATGGTTACAGGCGAGTAGCAATGCTAATCGCCTATAACTCATGCGATTGGGGTGCTAATCGCCAATAATGTCATGTGATTAGCCCCAATCGCCTATAACTTCATGTGATTAGCCCCAATTGCTAGTAAGTTCATGTGATTAGCCCCAATTGCTAGTAAGTTCAGGTGATTAGCCCCAATTGCTAGTAAGTTCATGTGATTAGCCCTAAATGCTAATAATTTCATATGGTATAGCCCCAATCGCATATAGTAGTGGCGATTAGGATTCCTAATCACTAGTTGACTTTCCTAATCACTAGTTGACTTTTCCTAATCGCGTGTACTGCTGCTGTAAGTGTAAATTAGCATTCCGAGACCCGATTTGACATGTAGTAACATGCTAGGAACCCCGTAACATGTCTAATAACTTGGTAACATATATTTGGATGTATTTCGGTGATACGTGAACTAGGTGCTATAATTTGTTGTGTGCTAACGTATGTTAAGTATACTTGCGTTATTGTATGTTTTGGAGCGTAAACATAACACGGGGAGTCTCGGGTCACCAATGGGATGTCGAGTCTTGTACTTTGGGTCAGTTAAACAGTCACGGTACTTTTAAACGAACTTGGTTATGGTCTGGACATCTAGGGACTAATTAACCTGCGGGTTATTAGTCTAAGTACTTGTAACTGTCGTATGTTAGGTCGCCACTGTACGGGACTAACATAGCAGCTGAGTTTACTCGGGATTAGGAGTAAAGCAACTTAAGGTGAGTTTACGGCCCCTCTTTTAAACTGGTTTTATACTTTCGGGGGAGAAAACATGTGTTAAAACGATTGTTTGGTAAATTCTGTCATACTATGGGTTCTAACGTATACTACACGATCTTTGGAAGTCCCGGGGGGAACCATGAATGTGCGGGTTTGCACAACGGGGAAATGTGAATAGCGCTATTGGGAGTGACCAACCCCGCTCGTCGGCTTGGAGGGCCGGGCGAGTGCATATTGTCTCAAACAGGAACAACAGGAACATTTGGAACTATTCGGGCACAAAACTGGTATTCGAGTTAGTAATGGTTTTCCAATCGTGGTAGTAACAAAACGTACGCCTAGCTAGCGTATACTGGTTTTCGATTTGTTATAGTATGGACAGGTGGACTTGGTACTTGAACTGCAAACCTGTAAACTCACCAGCATTTTTGTGCTGACGTAAACTTTTACATGTTTTCTCAGGTCGCTAAGGTAGCACAATGGAACTAGGGCGCACGCGTCTGCACGGCGTCTAGATAGAGTTGCATGATTTCATAAACATTGAACTTTGGTTATTTATGTTGAACCTTATTTTGAATAAGCTTCCGCTGTAAACGGGATTTTAAAACTATGTTTTGGTATTGCATTATTTACATTTAGACTTGTTTATTGTGATCGTTGGTTTAGATCCTGGTTTGTCATGCGCCTCGCGGTAAAACTCCGCAAGTGGATTTTGAGGGTGTGACATAACTTGTCATGTTATAACATTTATTTCATAGAAAGTTGAAATATTATTGATTTATAAATGTATTTTGAAATCTGAGTTATTATATAAAGCCATTACCTGTTTAGATGATTCTCATGTGTATGTTGTGTATTACCCATATAGCAGTGTACATGAACGACACATATACACTTTTTTATATTTAAAACTTTTTAGCGCTATTACTATCCCTTTGATATTTCACGTTGGTTATGGATTCCTTAAGTTTTTGGACTTTGACTTTAAAAGTCAAAATGGAATCTTGGTGGCTGGTGCACTCCCCATAGAAACTAAGAGTATGAATCTTGAATATACCTATTTAACCATCTATCTTCATTTTAAAACATGAAACACTATGTTAAATTAGTTTGTTTATGATTCTAAATTGGTATGTATTTAGTTGTTTTTTTTACTAATAGGATATTATGTTAAAGAATACAACAAGGGCTATCATTAATGTAGTCTTTATTTTTGTAACTGGAGTAATAGCATGTTGATTTTGTATTCCTATAGTCAATAATGTTTGGACTTTGACTTCAAAAGTCAAAAATGAATCCTTGGTGGATTGAGAAATCATGGAAAAGTTTCATCCGTTGCTTGTGTACATCTGATTGGAACTAGAGTTTGAATCTTGAAAATATCTATTTAACCATCCGTCTTCATGTTGAAACTTTAAACAAATGCCAAAATAGTTTGTTTATGATTCTAAATTGATGTGTGTTTAATTATTATTTTGACCAACATCATGCCATGTTAAATAATGTAGTTTTTATTTATGTAACTAAATTAACATCATATTGATTATGTGGTGATTAGGTTAGATCCTATGTAGAGAAACAAATCGTTGATTATGTGGTGATAAGGTGAGATCCCGTAACTATTATTTTGTTTCAGTCACAAACATATAATTTGGTTTTTGCTTTATGGGGATCTTATATTGAAGGTATGTGTAGACCTTGTATACTTTATTTGGAATCACAAGTTCCTTCCATTGTATATATTGTTTCTTGCATTGAGATGATTTTCCACCTAAGTACCTAACCCTCCATTACCACGTTGTTAATTTGTTGCTGCCGCTGCATCGCGCGGGTTTCCTACTAGTTAATAGTAAACGGTAGTCTTTTAGTATCTACATATAAAAAATAATAAAAGTGGTAAGCATTTTGTTAGTTCTTTATAAGTGTCATATGTGCTTTTAAAAAATTAATCATTAAAGTAAGAGGAAAAACTATTGTACATAAATTATAAAAGTATCTTCTTTTAATATTTTTCTTGCAATAATATAGCAAAACTAGGCTGTTGATATTTTTCTTAAATGAGAAGTGATCACATGTAGGTTAAAATGCCCCTCACACTTTACAACTAACGTTGATCATTTACAAGGTCGACTTAAGCGGAAGTATTTTGAAATTAGGGCTTTAGCCCCCAATCTAATAAGCCCCTAAATTTTAAAATAAATTTTGAATATATGTTTTTTTTTCCTTTGTAATCAACATGAGAGACTTTTAGCTTAATATCTCTATGGTCTGTAAGTTATTTATTGTATTTATCATGCAAATAGTTCTAATTCTACAATTATTTTTATCTTCATGTTTTATACTGTTTTTTTAGTCTTACAAAAAGGCTCATTTTAATATTTGCTTTAGGCCCTTATATAGGTTGATCCGGCCCTGATCATTCCATTTTGATAGAAGACGTCTTTGATGCAGATCAAGTAGTGTCTAGATAATTGAAGGTCGACACGAGAAATAGAAATAAAATAAATTAATTATAAAATAAATTAATTATAGAGTTTTATGCGTAAACTCTATAATAGTCGAATAAAATAATGTTTCCATGAAATACAAATAATATTGATAGTGATATGAGAAAGACGAGAAGAAATATAAGCAACATTTATTATAAAATGGTGGTTGTACTTCATATCATATGATCTGTCTCCAAATAAAAGAACGTGGTAGAGAAAATCAAGTTGCTTTTTGCTTGTTACAAATTTAACTAATAACATTTTTTTTTGTGATATTTCAAGTCGAATTGTTACTACTTTTCTTTTTTCACAGTGAAAACTTTTAATATCAACAGAATTATTTGAAACTTAATTTTATATGATCAATTTTGTCCTGAATTGAATAAAATCAACGAAACTAATTATTTAAATGTAACCCATAAGTTTAAAGCTTACCCATTCATGGAAATGGATAAGTAGTGTAGACTACTAGCTAAAAAAAAATTTAATTGAAAATGGTATAATGGCCATACACCTTTTAAAAACTTATTGTATACGCTTATACTAAACATTCTGAAACTGACAGATTAACTAACAAAAAAAACTTATGATTCTTTTTGAAATATTATCAACGCTTTGATGGAAATCACCAAGGACCTAATGAAACTTAAGGATTAGATTTTGGATACAATTCTGTTATAGACTTAAAGTAGTGTAACATAAGTATAAATTAGCGACAGATATCCATCGTTGAATCTGACTAAAATGCTTATTACACTTGCTACTCAATCTCATCAGTGATACCAGTGACCCATCTGTAAAACTTTTACCCAAGCCTGATATTAGCAAAGACCTTCACCAAATAAACTATTTTGGCCTGTAAACAGGCAGAGCTGAGTCACGGTGGACTCGAGCTTGGCTCATTTACAACCCAAATTGAGTCGAGCCGAGCCTATTTATTTACCGAGCTTAAATGTTGGCTCGGGCTCGGCTCGTTTAGAATCGAGTCGAGCCGAGCCCGCTCATGAACCATCCATTTTATTTTTTATTAATTTTGTTTTTTTTTTACAAATATTCATATTGTATAAGAAATTAATAATATATCTTTGTATTTGTTTATGTTAAATCACTTGACTAATAATGCGAAATAAATAGTTCATGAATTATAACCATTTGTTAATTTTTTGTACTTAATTCTTCATTGGAAAATATAAATTTTGTCATGTAGAAATGAATTATTTGGATATTGACTCATAGTATATTATTAGTTAGATGTTATGTTATATGTTTTTGCTACTATTTACATAAACTATAATTTAGGCTTTAATTTGATTGAACCAAACGAGCGAGCTATGAGTCGAACTTACCTTAGCTCGGGCTTGGCTCGTTTACAAACCAGGCCGAGCGAGCTCATTTACAGTCGAGTTTTTTTCAAACAAGTTTTTTTTAATTTTTTCTATAACGAGCCGCGAGCTTTGTGAACAAAACTAACACTATTTTGTCAGTAAATGGTTAGTGAAGCGTCACTATCCAACTAGTAAAAATCCTCTAATTTGTAGTGGATATTTCTGTTTCCAAACCCAACAACAAAAGCAGCCCCATGATAAGAGAAAGGAAAAGTTTTAGCCCCTGTCACAATAATAAACATAGATTATTAAAGATAAAAGTGTGGACCATAAACTAATAAAAACTTTTAGAAGTACGTTAAATAAATAAAGTTAATAAAAGGTATATATATAACAGGCAAATCTCACAACTAACAAACGCCACACCTACTTTCGTCACGCTCATTCACAGGGCTGCAATTGCTTCAGCAATGGAGAACAAGAAAGATGAGCAGCGAGTACTCGTAGACGAGGACGAGCCTCAAATCAATTATCCAGGAGTCAAAGCTATGCCTCTAATCATAGGTATGTTAAATCATATATAATTCTCTGTAAATCTATACAAACGGACCTCAATTGCATTTAGTTACACATTAACTTGGCATAAATTTTGTTAGGAAACGAGACGTTTGAGAAGCTAGGAGCAATCGGAACAATTTCCAATTTGTTAGTGTACCTAACGACAGTTTTTAACATGAAGAGCATAACCGCCACGATTTTGCTTAACGTCTTCAATGGCACAACAAATTTCTCCACTCTGCTCGGTGCATACCTTTGCGACACATACTTCGGTCGCTACAAAACCTTAGGTTTTGCTTCGGTCGCGTCATTCGCTGTATGTACACTATCTACTTCCTCAAATTATTTTAATTTTCCGCTTTTAGTACTTATGACTTACAATTAAATATTCATTTCAAACCATTATAAATTTAAAGTAGAGTGACAGGTAAACAGACAACAATAAACAGACAAGACAACAATATGTTCTTAAGCTCGATTTTTTTGTATCATATCAGGGCTTACTACTAATTGATTTAACCGCGGTGTTCAAAGGCCTGCATCCACCAAAATGCGGATCAAAAGAAGTCAGTCACTGCACAAGCGCCACACCAGCGCAATGGCTGTTTCTACTAACCGGATTCGCGTTATTGATAATAGGAGCCGCGGGTATACGCCCGTGTAATCTAGCATTCGGAGCCGATCAATTCAACCCAAACACTGAGTCAGGTAAAAGAGGCATAAACAGCTTCTTTAACTGGTATTTCTTTACCCTTACATTCGCGCAAATGGTGTCTGTCACGCTCGTGGTATACGTTCAATCCAACGTGAGCTGGTCCATCGGGTTAGGGATTCCCGCAATGTTTATGTTCATTTCTCTTGTGTTGTATTTTGGTGGTACGAAAATGTACGTGAAAGTGAAACCGCAAGGGAGTCCGTTCACGAGTATGGCTCGGGTGGTGGTGGTCGCGGTTAAAAAGCGACGGTTAAAATTGCCGCAAGAACCGCGATCATCTTTGTTTAATTATCGGCCATTGAAGTCTATTAATTCTGCTTTACCGCACTCGACTCAGTTCAGGTTAGTAATCAATTATTAATCATTTACCTTATTATTTGCATGTTCTTGATCTAAAGCATTAAATTAATCTTGCGTCCACTATGAGAATTTAACTCACTTTTTTGTACTAGAGTTATTATTTTAATCTGATTATTGTAAACATTAAAGCGTTAGCATACCAGATTTTAAAAGATTGTGAACTTATTATAAGATAATTCTCTGACATGCTAACTAGTATACAATGAAAATTAATAATTGAATGATAGACAATTAATTGTAGGACTGGAGTGTTTTAACTTTTAAGTCATCTATATGTGAATAATTTTGTTTCTTTTTTTATTTTATCATATGATATAATATTTTTTTTAGTTATATGGTATCATGAATGATTATTTGACTAACCTGTTATAAACGACAAAGAAATCACATGAACACCGAACTACACCGGTATTTGACCTAAAGTGCCTGGTTTTAGAAAATTGAATGCTATTGGACCACTCTAGAAAGTAGAAAATGATGGGATAATTGGCACATCCACTGCTCACTAAATTGAATTCACGTTTCAATGTGACGTGATATCAATGATTGTTGATATTTTCAGTGATGGACCAAGATATTTTTTTCATGGGTGCGAAAATTTTCAAAGATCGTTAAGCTATCGCTATATGATCATTTTTATTGCACGGTTCGGGTTGGGTCAACAAATTCGGAAGTTTTAGAAGACGATTCTCTAATTTTCTCTTAGAGAATTGTTCCACTATGTGACTCAGAAGTCATAATTCTTATTTTAAATCAATACAATTTTATTAGTTTAGCATGATTATCATTCAAATCAATAATCACATTATGATATTCAGAATTTACCATGATTTTTCATATTTTTTTTTCCACTAAATTTTTCATTAAAACAAAATACGAAACTTACATCATAATAGAAGGTAGACGGATAACAAGCTGCGCCGTCACCCCTAGTTTAAATTTGAAGTTATTGCCTTATAAATTTTGGAACCTTAATCCTTTTTGCTGATCAAATAAATGAAAACTAACCATCACAAATAATAAGAGTAATACAAATAAAAAGCCAAAGTAATTTAAAACCATATAAAAAGCCTACTCCGTTCAAAAAATATATAAAAACCCATTGCTGCTTGAAAAAATAAAAACTCAAAATCGGAGAGGTAGGAGCTGTGTGTTGAAGTGTGTAGCAATAGCTTGCTTCCGAACAAGAAAAACAAAATTTAAAATATTAAGTTTTGTACTTTTGTGTAACTAATTATTGGGCTAAAAGTTATCGTGGTTAAAAAAACCCCATATTTTACTTTTTTTTTAATTTAACGACCCAGATTTTTTTCCAACTATAAATTGAACGGCCCATATTTTATCAAGACTTCCATTTCAAAAAAAAAAAAAATTATCAAGACTTTATCCCTTCATCTTCTTCAACTTTAGAGTTACAGAAACCACATCGTCGGAGTTCGGTGATTGCTGTCTGAAAACTTCAAATTCTATTTCTTTTCTTTTAACTTTTAACACACGTTCGACTCAAGGGAGCGGCTGCAAAATTTTACGGGGGGTGCTCAGGATTTTCACGCACATGTAAAACTAATTTTTTTATTTTTAAGGTGGGCGCCCGCACCCCTTAAGACACTAATAGGTCCGCCCCCGGATATTTTCACAATTTCACATTGTTATTTTATTAGATTTTTTTTTTTAAATTTACTTCTGAAAAATTAAACACAATCTTTCTGTTTAGACTATGCGGAGTGGGGGCGGGAGAGAGGGCGGGAAGGGGGGGAACACCGCCGCAATGCAGCGTGGAGAGGGGCGGGAGTGGGGGGGGCGGGAGGATGCCCACTGGCGTGGGGGAAGTGGGGTGGCCACGTGGCAAGATGTTATTGGGCCAGCTTTTTTTTTTTTTTTTAACTTTAACACAATATAATATTATTTCCTTCCCCCCCCTCTTCCCCCTACCACTCCCCACAATTATTTCCCCCCCCCCCCCCCACAAGGGCCCCACAAGTGCCACATGGCGCTTCATCCCCCTCTTCCCCCCCCCCCCCCCCCACTCCTTATAGTCTTAATACATGGATCTGCTGGACAAACTACGTACACAATTAAACCATTGTTATCTGTAATTAGTTGGATGGTCCATTTATCAAATACGCAAAACACTTTTTCTAAAAAGGGTGAGAAAGATTGTAGTCTATTGATTTTATGTTTGAAGGGTTGAGATTAAGTTGTTGTAAAAAAATAAATAATAAATTAGAGGAAGGACATAAAAAGAAAATCACATTTGTTGACTTTTTCCCTCCACATGCAATGCACATATCAATTCCCCCAATCATTTTAAAGCGTCTATAACTTTTTCATACGATATATTTTTTTTAAACTTCACCATATTAAAATTGAAAAAAAATCCGTGTTAAATGGGTTTTCTTCTTCATTGTGTTTTCTGCTCGTTCATTGTGTTATAATATGTGTGTGTGCTTTATAAATATGTTATATATATTTTTTAGTCTACACGTGATTTAACTTTGTCCATTGTGTTTTTAGTTTGCTTTTCATTGTGTAAAACGCAAATGGGTTTTGTATTTATGGTGTGCATTGTGTTTTATTATGTTGTTAATTGTGTTTAAGTCTACTATTCATTGTGTTTTAGTCTTCCGTTCATTGTGTCTTTAGTATGTCATCCAATGTGTTTTATTAGACTGTTCATTGTGCTTTATACCACATTGTTCATTGCATATTTAATTCGTACTCATTGTGTTTTACGTTATCTGTATTGTGTCTTATACAACTGGGTTTTCGACTTTTTTTTTTCTTTCAAAAATATTCATTGTGTTTTAGTTTCCTGTTCATTGTGTCTTTAGTATATCATCAATTGTGTTTTATTAGACTGTTCATTGTGTTTTATACCCTATTGTTCATTGCATATTTAATTGGTACCCATTGTGTTTTACGTTATCTTTATTGTGTCTTACACAACTGAGTTTTTGACTTTTTTTTTCAAAAGTATAACAATGTGTTACTCATATTAAATAGAAAAAAAGGCTCAATTTTATGGTATAATTTTTTTTAAAAGATGACGTATAAAAACGTTACGGACGTTTAAAATGAAGGTGGAAATGGCATGTGACTTGCATGTGTACCTTTCCCACTTGTTTAATCATTTGGACACATGTCATTTTGTAGTGGCCCCTCACCATTTTCATTTTTTATAGCCTTTGTAAACTAACTCAACCCATTATTTAATTATTTTTATATAATCAGTGGGTCAGAGAGCCTCGAGTGCGGTTGACCTTATGAAACTTTTGCCTTGCTTTCTGGATCCCCAAAGCGAACTTCTCTTGCATAGGTCCTGCATGGGGGTCGCTAAGTTACTCTTTGGATTACGGACATGCCAACCCCCTGTAATAGATGATGCGACATCCCGTTTTGATAATGGCATCAGGAAGCCATTGAAGACATAGTTGTATATAGTGGCCCGTTCTTTGGTGACCTCCAGTGGTGATTGGCTTCCCTGTCGATGTGGCTGGGAGGTTTATACCTTCTTTAAGCTCAAGACGTTGCGGTTTACGCTTTTGTGGCGTTGAGATTCAGTCTTGGAAGCTGTAGGACCACATCCTGTTGAATAGCGGGGTTGTCGGCCTGGACTCGGATTACGCGCAAGCCCTCGAACACCTAAAAAACTCTCTCCCAGAGTTCGATTTTGGCGGTTTCTCTAATAAGGACACCGCCCCCTAAAGCCACAAGAAAAACAACGGCGAATGTCCTTTTTAGCAAAATTGCTCAGAATCTGGGATAAGTTTTCGATTTGTCCCCCTGCTAAAAGGCGGTAATTGAATGCTTGCATGGTCCCCATGCCTAGGATTTCCTGACTGCTATCCCGATCAAAGGTTTGGGCCAAAGCATGTCTGCGGTTGAATACGGGACAATTCTTAAATATCGCCTGATGGTTTTCATATTTCCCGAGGATGAAGCATGCCTGGTATGCCGCAAAGCCTGCTTGGATTCACATTGGGAGTACGTGGTCTACTGCAAAGAGCTGTCCGGTTTCAAATACCGGCATGACTGGGTACGGGACCTTCTATGGGATATTTTAAGGCGAGCCGGGATTTTGGTCAAGAAGGAGGCTCCAGTGAATTTCCTTACAGACCCCGCGGAAGACAGATCAACTTTGTGCCCAACAGATTTGCTGGTCTTTGGGTGGGCTAGGGGGAAACACGCTTGTGTTGACCTCACATGTGTGTCCTCGCTGATTGGTTTACGAGAGAATGGTTTCGTGGTTGGACATGCAATGAAAAAGGCGGAATCAAAGAAAGTGGAAAAACACGCCAAAGCATGCGAAGATAACCAAACATGTTTCCGTCCCCTTGGCTTTTGATACATTTGGCTTCTTGGCACCGGAATCTATCCGGTTTTCTGACAAGGATCCAACGGGATATTTATAGCAATGTTTCGACTCTAAGGGCAGGGGTTTGTGTTTATTAGATTGGGTTTTGCGATTCAGAAAGATTTGATGGCGCAGCTTATTGCTCGTGTGCCTGTTTTAATGTAATTTAACATTCATGAAATGAAGAAATATGATTCAGTGTAAAAATAATTATATAAAAGAGTTACTGTTTTGCGTAAAAAAATATAATTATAATTAGTTACTAACTACAATTCCGTCTATATTTCATATGAGTTTTACCATAAATTAAGTTGCATTCAATTAAAAATTTGATTATAACTAAGTTTGTGATAAGTTTATAAAGAATATAGAAAAAAAAATAATAAAGTTATATAAAAACTTATGAAGAAAGATAATATTATACCTTCAATAAAAAAGTTAATAATTAAAAAGATATGCTTCATAAAAGGGCTCTAATAGATAATAATTGAAGGTATAAATAATAAATTTGGTGTTATATTTGTGTTGTAATGTGTGTCATTTTGTGTGTTACATGTATGCATGCGTAATTTTGAGAATATCATATGTGATTTTATCTAGCTCCGTAGCTTTTCGGGTGAAGTTTTAATACTTGTGTAGTTTTGATTTGTACGTATGTAATTTTGAAATTGATTCTTTGCACGCGTCGTAGGATAAAGCTCCTTTATAGTTCAACTCATCCCCTATATTTTAATAATAAGGATATATAAGGATAGATTGTTCACGACTCAATAATCAATTTTATCATAATCAACCACCTTTGACTAATGATAACCTAAGTTCCACTAAAAAACCAGCTAACTTGTCTAGAAGAAATTTACGATTATTATACTGTTACAAATAATTGTTCGTTAATCAATCAATAATAATAGCACTTTTGTGGCAGATTTCTTAACAAAGCGGCAATCATTACACCCGAAGACAAAATCAACCCAGATGGATCAGCATGCGACCCATGGAAGCTCTGTAGCATCCAACAAGTAGAAGAAATGAAATGTGTATTAAAAGTTGTACCAGTATGGGTCGCAGCCATTACATACTTTATAGCAATGACCCAACAAACCCAATACGTTGTTTTCCAAGCCCTTCAATCCAATAGACATATTTTCAGCTCCAAATTCCAAATCCCAGCTGCTACCTATACCGTATTCACCATGATTACTTTAGTCATCTTTTTACCCATATACGACCGCATTATCGTCCCCCAGCTTCGCCGAGTCACATCCAAGGAAGGCGGTATATCACTCCTCCAAAGAATCGGGTTTGGCATATCATTAACGGTTTTAGCTTCCCTTGTTTCAGCTTTGGTAGAGGGAAAAAGAAGAAACCTTGCACTTACTAAGCCCACATTGGGTTATGAACCGCACCGAGGGGACATTTCATCAATGTCAGCACTATGGCTAGTTCCACAACTATCCTTGGCCGGGTTGGCTGAGTCGTTTACTGCCATCGGTTTAGTTGAGTTTTACTACAAACAGTTTCCTGAAAACATGAGAAGTGTTGCTGGTTCGTTTTTCTTCTGTGGGATGGCGGCATCAAGTTATTTGAACGGTTTCTTAGTGACGATTATTCACCGAACGACAGAAGGGGCAGCCACTGGAAACTGGTTGCCAGAGGATCTTAACAAGGGTAGATTGGACTATTTCTATTTCTTGATAACTGCTATTGGAATCTTGAATTTAGGTTACTTTCTGGTTATTTCAAGGTGGTATAGATACAAAGATATCAATGATGTCCATAGTAATGGTGCTGCCACAATGGAAATGGAGAAGAAATCTGATAAATCTCTAGTTTGAAAACTGAAAATTATATTTATAAATAGAAAATGAGACTGGTAGAATATAGATTATCAAGGTGTAGGTCTAAGTTTACTAAGATTATATGTCCATGTATATGTATGATAATCCTTGTTTGGCCTGTAATCCAATCTATGCATTATATTTAAAATCATTAATAATATAGAGATGGAAATTTCAATGAAGCAGTACTATCCCTGTTCAAGTTCATGAACCCAGAGGCGAAGGGTTCTTAGGGCTAGGTGTGGCCCTACCCCCTCCCCCCCACCCCATTTTTTGGGCAAGTTGTGGAAATTTGCGATTTTTGAAGGTAAATTTAGTCTGGATTGAGTCCGGCACCCGCCAATTTGCCACTACCGATAAAAAAATTGAGTCCGTCCACGCCGCCTCTCCCCGATTTGAGAACCAAGCTTCGCCCTTGCATGAACCGTCATCCAAGTGATTCAGGAACCCAAACTCGATTGAATACACAACAGACTATTACTTCGGAAAAGACTTTATTAATTTTCGAATGAATAAACAACTAAAGGAACAAGTTTATATAGGCAAGCTGTAACACCCCAAAATTTCTAAAACGTATTTTATGATAATATAAGCACACGGGGCTTTTAACTAGAAAATACTTGACAAAAGATGGGAGGGGCCATATTTGCCAAATGACTAAACTTGAGTTTGGTTAATACTAAAAAAAAAAATATGGAGATGAACTCCATATCCCCAAATTCGTTCATAACACACACACATACACCAAACCCTAAAGAAACTCAAGAACAAGCCTAAATCAAGGTGGAATCAAGGGGCTTTTGATTTCATTAGCCCTAAAATGAATCATCCAAGCATAATACACACCAAGGTAACCTTTTGTTTGGCTAATTTTAATGGTATGTTCATGCTTGGTTATGATGAAAAATAATGGGTTGTTATAAAAACGAAAATTAAAGGCTTGCAAAGGTTACTCTAGTATGAGGAGACCATAATACATGATAATTTGTGTGTGTTAAGCAAAATCCTTATGAGATGATTATATCTTTGCAAATTCATGTTATAAGATGAATTGGGTTTCTTGGTGGATTGGTAGGAACCACCTTTAAAGCATGAAATACTAGCTTTTTTTTATACTTATCAATGATAAACTATGGTTTAGATGTTTATTGGAATGCTAGTAATGTTAATCATTGTCAAGGATGGATCAATGAGGTCCTTAAGTCCTAAAATTAAAGTTAGGAAAATCACGCCTACCAAGTGTTTGATAAAATGCCTCAATGAAACTCGATTTCACTTGAGCATAGATAACTTGGTGAAAACATGTTTGTTGGTAAAACATGACCAATAATGCTTATAGACATGTAAAGACTAGGTTCTAACAACCTAAGTGATCGTTCACCTCATAGGTGCGAATACAAGAAACTTTGGATAGCCGGAATCTCGGAATGAGGTAAAGAGGAAGCACGCATAAGGTAAGTCACTCGATGACTTAATTCTTAATATGTCTCTAGTATGTTAATATGCTTAATTATACCTTTGTATATGCATTTGGGAATTAGACATTGTAATGTCACAAAAAGAAGCATAAATACGATACATGATTCATAGACGATTGCCTTAGATGAAGGATGTTAATATCCCATTTAGACTATCGGGTCAATTGGGTAAAAATGTAGATAGACAATAGCTTAGGCCATGAGTTAACCTTAAGCCGGTAACGAAATCGTGCTAGTTACTTGAGTGTATTCATAGGCTCAATGTTATCTACCTCAAGCTAGTCTAGAAGCAAAAAGGGCGCGAGCCAAGGTAAGTCATATCTATGACTTTGTAGGATATATATATACATATATTCTCATGTTGGGTGTATAAATCATGGGTATATCTTTAGATGAGATGAGATTGTGATTACCAAGGGTCATAAGAAAACATCGTGTTTAGATCACGTTGCAAGTCATAGAGACCGAGCGAACAAGACCGAGAGAAATGGCACATGTGGCCATGGACACGAGGCATCGCAAACCCGGTATAAATGACTTGGGCGGAGGTTACCTAGTCGAGTTGAGGCTTGATGAGCATAGAAAAAAATCATTACTAGGCCTTGGAAATCATAAAATCTTAAAAACTTGGATGTATGCAAAAGTTAACGGGTCAACATATTGATGGACATATAATTCAGGGTTCTTGGGTTAGAAACCGAACAAGGAATCTGAACATATCTTTAATCATGTAAGAGGTACGTATTATGACCCATTAACAAGTCCCAAGAATCCCCGTAAATGGCCTTGAAGCTGCACTAAAAGTGTAGCTTGGTGCAAGAAAAAGGGTAGTTTCTAACAGCAGGTTACCCGCCCGGGTAAAACACTCACCCGCCCGGGTAACGGTTCTGATAAAAAAATGGTAGTTTCTAACAGCAGGTTACCCGCCCGGGTAAAACACTCACCCGCCCGGGTAACGGTTCTGATAAAAAAATGGTAGTTTCTAACAGCAGACTTACCCGCCCGGGTAAAACACTTACCCGCCCGGGTAAAGGTTATGTAAAAATAAAAACTTCATTTTATTATTCTTTCAATACTATACATTCATAATAACGTATTAATGGGTTATTTCCTCGCGTTTAACCCTCAGGTACTCTATTATACTGAATGGATGATGATCAAGAATTGAACAAAGATCCGAACGCACAAGACTCGTCCGCTTCCGCAACTTTTGAGCTAAAATGGTTATAGACTTAGTTTTGGAAGGTGCCATTGAAAACGTTTTCGCTATTAAAATCATCGTACGTATGTTTAAACCATGAGATACATGTGCAAATATTTTGTCAAAAACTCGTTGAGCTCTTAATGACGAAATCTCAAACTTTCAAATTAAGTTTATTAACTCGTAAATCTTCTCATAATACCTCTTTAAACGGGGTGGGTCTTACAAGTGGTATCAGAGCCCAAGGTTAAACGAGTCTAAGCGTTCGGTTCAAGTATGATCATCAATCCAGTAAGTAATTCACTTCCAAAATGTAATAATCTTGTCAAAAACGATCTATCTCATGATTGAACACGAGTCAATCAGAAACGAACTAAGGGAACAGTGTACTAGACACTAACACCCAAGAAACACACCGATTATACGGTCATGGTGGGTCAAGGCTCAGCCGAACCAAGAATTGGAAGACGTGATTGTATGGTTAAGACTGTACAATCGGTTAAAACACAAATAGCTTAATAACGCGTGTATACGAAAATGTATTACACAAACAAAGAAGAATGTTTTTATTAAACAAGATGCATGACCAGAAATTGCTCACCTGGAGAGTACCGTGGTGATCGCGATAAGATCACCGTGTCATGTGTGGATTTCTTACCCTGGCCAGGTAAGTGTTAAACACATGGTGCGGTGGGCTTCTCATGATCTACACGTCTACCCTTCACGTGACAAGGACTGGGTCAGAGGAGAAAGGCATGTTAACTTCTCTAAAAATATAACTCGCAAGGTCATATAACAAGGAAGTATTGCCAACACAACTTAAGAGGCCGGGTAGACCGGGTAAGTAAAACCAATGCATAAATGATCACAGGGTCATAGAGCCAAAGGTATTACCACAACGGTTACACGGACCAAGGTAAGACTTGAACCTTAATGAAAGGTTAAGTCATAACTAAACTCAAACCTTTATAGAAGGTTAATTCGTAAATAGACTTGAACCTCAATCAAAGGTTAAGTCATAATTAAACTCAAACGTTTATAGAAGGTTAATTCATAAATAGACTTGAACCTTAAGCAAAGGTTGTCATAACTAAACTCGAACCTTTATAGAAGGTTAATCCGTAAGAAGACTTGAACCTTAATCAAAGGTTGAGTCATAATCACATTCGTACCACAATAAAGGTTAATCCGTATAAAAGACTTGAACCTCAATCAATGGTTAAGTCGTAAACACACTCAAATCTTAGTTAAGAGTTAACACGCAAATAGACTTGAACCTTAGTCCAAGGTCAAGTCCTAAATACATTCAAACCATAATCGAAGGCCAATTTCCTAAATGGATTTGGACCTTAACCAAAAGGTTAAATAATGATCACCTTGAGACATAATCGAGAATTTACTCGTAAATAGACTTGAACTTTAATCAAAGGATCAAGTCATAATCACATTTGAACCCTGAGGAGAGGTTAAACTGTAAGGAAACTTGAACCTTAATCGAAGGTTAAGACATAGTCAAACTCGAACCTAAATGGGAAGTCAATCAAGCAGTTTACGTCAAACCTTAACGAAAGGTTAAATCATAAACCACTCTGAACCTCATCTAAAGGGTAAACTTTTAATGAGTCTAAACCGTACCTGAGAGCTAACTTGTATACCAACGGGAAACCCGTACTGTGGTAAGACAAAAGCCAAGACTAGGGCTAAGCTTAAGGTTAAGTTACACTTAAACTTCACTCGTAATAAATTCATGAAAGCCTACGGGCAAATGTGAACTATGCGTCACATTAATCATAATAAATTCGTGAAAGCCTATGGGCAAATGTGAACTATGTGTCACACAATTCGTGTTAAACTCATGAAAGTCTAAGGAGTAAATGTGAACTATGCGTCACACTAAATCATAAGGATCCGTGAAAGTTCACGGGCAACCAAGAACTACTTGTCTCGCTAAATTGGAACGCGACGAAAACAGAACACATGGGACAAGTGTATTCACACGAGTCTGAGCTAAAAACAAGCTTTTATACCGTAAAACGAAGTGTTAAATAAAAGAAGGAATTAAATGCTAAGTCAAAAAGGGGCTCGTGGAAGACCCTAGAAATCAGAGGTGCATCCGCACCAGAGGGACGATCCTAGCCTCGAGCAAGAATCGTGTGAGAGAAAACGATGAGTGATACGGTCTAAAAAAAAAGGACATGATAACATCAAATAAAGCGAGATAAATATCATGCGCCTTAGAATGCGATGGATGAACATGCAATCTAAACTCTAAATCATATAGATGGTTGTAAATGATAGAAATGAAGGCAATGCCTTCATAATAAACCAAACGCAGCCTGCTGAATCACTATGCATACGAATACTAAGTAAAGAAAACATAAGTAATAGACTTGCGTGACTAAACATGATAATGTAACACCATGAAACATAGATGAGTAAGAACCCTTTTGAGAAACGTTGAATTGATTTATGGGTCAATAAGTCTTAAGGGACATAAATAAACAGAAATGGCTCACGAACCCTATGCTAATTCTTTCGATAGGATAAAAATCCTGGAAGCCCGAGGCATTGGGGCGAAAAGACAATAGGTGATCAATCGCCTAGAATTAATTTGACTAAGAGTGAAACTCACATACTAAAATTCAGATAAGATAACACCAATGTGAGTTAAAGAATGCATGAGATAGGCGGAGTGCTATCTGAGGTATTATATGGAGGATTCCATGGAATATTCTAACTCTAAATGAGTAATGCGAAATACTAGCCTAGGACTGAACTAGGACATATGCATGTTGTAAGATCCCACATTGGTTGGGAAAGAGAAACAAACACTTCCTTATAAGGGAGTGGCTACTCTTACTATCACAGCGCGTTTTGGCCGGTCCTCCGGGGGTGAGACCAATGCAAAACTGTGAGCTTGGTCACAGTCTAATACGGCTGGACGGGCAAAACGGACAATATACGATACAAGTTACCTTGGGCAGTTACAGCCTGTTAAATGAAAGTTGGACTTTTATAAAGTCCAACAAATCTAAACTCAAAAGTTTGACAGACGGTGTGTAGAAACACATCATAAGTCGCAGTCCTGAGGTTGGGTGACTAACTAAAGCATGTGACTTATGAAACTAAGTCTATTTGTAGCCGAAAACCCTGATGAATTAACTATTCACAGAATTGGCAATTGGATAGTAACAGAACGAATGATGAACCATTAATAGTCTAGTGATAGCTAAGCGATCATTAGAAGGTTCAAACAGGTTAAGTGTAGTCATCACGACTGGAACCCAGAGGAATGCCTAAATATAACTAAGCCTAGTGGCAGGTGAAAACACTATCAGAAAGGACATGAGGTGTCTAGGTTAAGGAAAACGTGAGGCATGGAAAAGACTCGATTCCTTCCAGTAAAACCATGGCATTATAAGAGGACTTAGATGTGAAATCAAACTGAAACTAAAACCACGTTGAGAGTGGGTGACGATCTTCGGAAACCCATTATGATAACTAAACCCAATATGTGCCTCAGTGCATAGAAATGATTCCAAGTAAGATAAATAGTCGAATGAATTCCCTAAACCCTTGTGGATTTAAGGGATCCAAACACACGAAGGAGTCAAATCGCTGACGCCTGGGCAAACCATGACACCTACGGGTGCCTGAACTAGAATAATTCCCGGCAAGGGTAAATGAATATGTACATGTAATATAGGGGGTGTATTCTAATTCAATTAAAATAAACCTCGTCGAGCGGGGATAAAACTCAAGATTAACCATGAGGCGCGACCCATGGGAATTCGTAGATATATCCGGTTTCGAGGACGAAACCCTTTTTAAGGGGGGTGGAGTTGTAACACCCCAAAATTTCTAAAACGTATTTTATGATAATATAAGCACACGGGGCTTTTAACTAGAAAATACTTGACAAAAGATGGGAGGGGCCATATTTGCCAAATGACTAAACTTGAGTTTGGTTAATACTAAAAAAAAAAAAATATGGAGATGAACTCCATATCCCCAAATTCGTTCATAACACACACACATACACCAAACCCTAAAGAAACTCAAGAACAAGCCTAAATCAAGGTGGAATCAAGGGGCTTTTGATTTCATTAGCCCTAAAATGAATCATCCAAGCATAATACACACCAAGGTAACCTTTTGTTTGGCTAATTTTAATGGTATGTTCATGCTTGGTTATGATGAAAAATAATGGGTTGTTATAAAAACGAAAATTAAAGGCTTGCAAAGGTTAATCTAGTATGAGGAGACCATAATACATGATAATTTGTGTGTGTTAAGCAAAATCCTTATGAGATGATTATATCTTTGCAAATTCATGTTATAAGATGAATTGGGTTTCTTGGTGGATTGGTAGGAACCACCTTTAAAGCATGAAATACTAGCTTTTTTTTATACTTATCAATGATAAACTATGGTTTAGATGTTTATTGGAATGCTAGTAATGTTAATCTTTGTCAAGGATGGATCAATGAGGTCCTTAAGTCCTAAAATTAAAGTTAGGAAAATCACGCCTACCAAGTGTTTGATAAAATGCCTCAATGAAACTCGATTTCACTTGAGCATAGATAACTTGGTGAAAACATGTTTGTTGGTAAAACATGACCAATAATGCTTATAGACATGTAAAGACTAGGTTCTAACAACCTAAGTGATCGTTCACCTCATAGGTGCGAATACAAGAAACTTTGGATAGCCGGAATCTCGGAATGAGGTAAAGAGGAAGCACGCATAAGGTAAGTCACTCGATGACTTAATTCTTAATATGTCTCTAGTATGTTAATATGCTTAATTATACCTTTGTATATGCATTTGGGAATTAGACATTGTAATGTCACAAAAAGAAGCATAAATACGATACATGATTCATAGACGATTGCCTTAGATGAAGGATGTTAATATCCCATTTAGACTATCGGGTCAATTGGGTAAAAATGTAGATAGACAATAGCTTAGGCCATGAGTTAACCTTAAGCCGGTAACGAAATCGTGCTAGTTACTTGAGTGTATTCATAGGCTCAATGTTATCTACCTCAAGCTAGTCTAGAAGCAAAAAGGGCGCGAGCCAAGGTAAGTCATATCTATGACTTTGTAGGATATATATATACATATATTCTCATGTTGGGTGTATAAATCATGGGTATATCTTTAGATGAGATGAGATTGTGATTACCAAGGGTCATAAGAAAACATCGTGTTTAGATCACGTTGCAAGTCATAGAGACCGAGCGAACAAGACCGAGAGAAATGGCACATGTGGCCATGGACACGAGGCATCGCAAACCCGGTATAAATGACTTGGGCGGAGGTTACCTAGTCGAGTTGAGGCTTGATGAGCATAGAAAAAAATCATTACTAGGCCTTGGAAATCATAAAATCTTAAAAACTTGGATGTATGCAAAAGTTAACGGGTCAACATATTGATGGACATATAATTCAGGGTTCTTGGGTTAGAAACCGAACAAGGAATCTGAACATATCTTTAATCATGTAAGAGGTACGTATTATGACCCATTAACAAGTCCCAAGAATCCCCGTAAATGGCCTTGAAGCTGCACTAAAAGTGTAGCTTGGTGCAAGAAAAAGGGTAGTTTCTAACAGCAGGTTACCCGCCCGGGTAAAACACTCACCCGCCCGGGTAACGGTTCTGATAAAAAAATGGTAGTTTCTAACAGCAGGTTACCCGCCCGGGTAAAACACTCACCCGCCCGGGTAACGGTTCTGATAAAAAAATGGTAGTTTCTAACAGCAGACTTACCCGCCCGGGTAAAACACTTACCCGCCCGGGTAAAGGTTATGTAAAAATAAAAACTTCATTTTATTATTCTTTCAATACTATACATTCATAATAACGTATTAATGGGTTATTTCCTCGCGTTTAACCCTCAGGTACTCTATTATACTGAATGGATGATGATCAAGAATTGAACAAAGATCCGAACGCACAAGACTCGTCCGCTTCCGCAACTTTTGAGCTAAAATGGTTATAGACTTAGTTTTGGAAGGTGCCATTGAAAACGTTTTCGCTATTAAAATCATCGTACGTATGTTTAAACCATGAGATACATGTGCAAATATTTTGTCAAAAACTCGTTGAGCTCTTAATGACGAAATCTCAAACTTTCAAATTAAGTTTATTAACTCGTAAATCTTCTCATAATACCTCTTTAAACGGGGTGGGTCTTACACAAGCAATCATATCTAACTTCAAAACTTAACCTACAAGGAAACCAAATAAAAGATAAACCTTAACTAAATGACAGATCTACTTATTACTAGATAACTATTAATAAACTAATTTACTAATTACCCCCCTAAACTTTTGATAGATCTTCTCCTGCCACCTCTCAAAATCAACCAACATCCCTAAGATAATATTGATTTTCAATACTTCCTCTCAATATTAGCTTCTTCCATATTCAACTTTCTGCGAAAGTCTTCAAGCTTTATCTTCGGCAGTCCTTTTGTGAACACATCGGCTACTTGTTGATTTGTTCCAACATACTTCAAATCAATTTCTCCCTCTAGAAATTTTTCTCTAATAAAATGGTAATGCACCTCAATATGTTTAAACCTTGCACGAAATACCGGGTTTTCTGCCAAGTGTATTGATGATATGTTGTCACAATACAACACCATTTTCACCTTTACTTCCTGCTTAAGTTCTTTCAGTAATAATCGTAGCCATGCTACCTCTTGAGATGCCATTGTCGTTGCTCGATACTCTGCTTCTGTTGTGGATAACAACATTGCAGGTTGCCTTTTTACTGCACCACACTGCCAAACCTTGACCCAACATGAACACATACCCAGTTGTTAATCTCCTTGTATCAAGATCACCTGCATAATCTACATCACAATATCCAACTAGCTCGAGATTCTTTCCTTTATCAAACTTTATACCAACACCTATAGTTGCTTTAATGTATCAAAGTAACCTCCCGGTGGCATCTAAATGTGGCTTTCTTGGTTTCTGTATGAATCGACTTAAAATTCCAACCACAAATGATATGTTCAGACGAGTCAATGTAAGATAGATAAGACTTCTACCATTTTCCGATACATGGTGGGATCTTCTAACTCCTTTATGATCTCAACGCTTAGATTCACATTTGTATCTATTGGTATTGCCGAAGGCATGCAGTCCAACATCCCAAACTTTCTCAATAAATCAATACTATACCTCCGCTGATGTAGAACTATCGCCTTTTCTTCATTTGTTAGTTCGAGTCCAAGAAAGTGCTTTAAATCACCCAAATCTTTCATATGGAACCTCACATGCAAGTTTTCGATTAACAACTTAGTTCAGAATACATGCACCCCTGGCATACACAGTTGCATAATCAACACTATCAATTAGGGGTGGGCCTTGTCAGGCACCAATAGTACTATCCAAATATTACTTCGGTTTTCGATTTCACACACATGCACACGAATAAATGGTTACAGTAGCGAGGACTCACCCCGAGTGGCGAACAACAAACTCAAGTATTCAACATATCACATATTTCTCTAACATAACATATCTTTCCCCCGAAAACAAAATAGTAAAATGGGGCCGTGAAACTCACTTCAAGCAAAGTATGAAAACCCAATAAAGATAATAGCTTGTCCGGGATCAAATACCTACAAATGTCCTAGACATATAAATCACTAAGTCTATAGCGCGTGTGTTTCGGAAAGTTGTACGCCCAACTCCCAACACCACTATTCAGTTCAATTCCCCGTTTAATTAAACGTGTATCCTAGGTCCGTTGGTGATGGATTGCCCTTGTTATAAGTTGTACTTATATTTCCGTATTAATTAACTCATTTTACATTATCATCGATTCGACTCACTTTACCGTATAATTATTTTCCCATTAAATAGTTATACTATGATCTTGTCGATCGATATTACATTTTCAACACTCGACTCGACTCACTTTATCGTATATTTACTTTCCCATTAAATAAATATACTAGGATCTTGTCGACTCGATAACATATTTTACATTGTCAAGTCCGTATACTTGTTTTAAACGTGTAATCGTGGTGGATTAGTTACGTTAATTCTTCCATGAATAAATTTCCAACACTTAGGAAAGTGTTATGTATTTTTCACCTATATTATATATTTTAGTCCATAAAATATATGTTTTCATATCCACATTAGATGCAATAGCATATGTACGTATCTTGTAGGAAGTTATACAACATATACTTATTCGTCCGTTTTACATTTTGTCCGTTAACACGTCGTGATATAAATACGTTACATTGTTCATTTGTATTTATATATATATATATATTTTCACATCTCGAATCATACAAGTTGTTCATATATATATATATATATATATATATATATATATTTGTAGGAATAAATACTTGTCGTCACGATGTTATTTTTTCTAAAGTTCCCGACAATATGTTTTCTTGAAATTAATCAACCTTTAATTCCTACATATTTTTTTGGAACTTTATAAATAACATTTTCATTTTCAAAATCATGACTTGATTATTTCCAACAAAATACTCACACTTTTATATTCCCATATATGCAAAAGTGTTCATTTTTACACAAATTTTTACCATGAAGTTACCAAATTTTTATAAAAACCTTTGTTTTTATATTTTCCAACACGTTAGGTAATCTATATTTTTATAAAATCTTAATTTATAAAAACACATTTTTATACAAAAATTACATTTTTGTAAGTTTACTAACTTTTCACAAAATAAGCATGGAAAGCTAAAATCTTCCATTTTTAACAGAATTTTCCAAAGTCACATTTTTAGATCCAAGTTTCTAAAATGTCATATTATACCCCTCAACTTTTATTTTTATCAAAATAATTCCTTTGACTTTTAAAACGTTACATTTTCTACCTAGATCTAACAAAAGTGACAATTTTACACTAAACTAGTAAATTTATTTTTATCAACTTTATTAATATGAATTATTATTATGTCCCAACACTAGTAATAGTCCAATATAATCTCACTAGGGTTAATAATATGTGTATTTGGTGTATTAAGTCCATAATGTCCAACATGTCCATTTTTAGAGTTTTAAAGTTAGTGTCTTTGAAGATGAAATTTTTATATCTTATAACATTGTTAAGTTTCACCATATTATTATGTTTAGATGATTATATTAAGATGATTAAAACCACTTTTAAGTATGTTCAAGTTGTTTTTATAAAAATCATTCAAAACATCTTTAAACATAAGTTTATGTGAACTTCTAAAAGTACAAATCACTAACCATTTATAATAAAACTCACGGCCATAATGTTATTTTTGTAGATCCGTGATAAACTTGTAAAAACATTCATTATCTCATTATCAAAACCCTAGTTACATATTATGTTAGAATCTTTAACATGTGTAAGTTTATGTTAACTTTTTAACAAACAAAA
Organism: Ambrosia trifida; assembly: GCA_028751855.1. Taxonomy (NCBI): domain Eukaryota; kingdom Viridiplantae; phylum Streptophyta; class Magnoliopsida; order Asterales; family Asteraceae; genus Ambrosia; species Ambrosia trifida. The sequence goes on along the minus strand of CM054124.1, from coordinate 100,220,784 downwards.
ACATTAACAATAACTTATATAAACTCAAGGCCCAACATACATCTTTAACACTTCCATTTTAGTCTTGAATAATATATGTTTTATTATATGAAAGTTCATTAGTTTAACCCATGTATAACTTGCTTCTAACACATGTTAAATAAAGACATAAAAAAACAAGAAGCAAAGATAAGAAACTTACAACTAGCATAAGGTTAGAAAAGACTCAAAACTCAAGTAGAAATGAGGTTTAAGTGTGTCTTCCAATGGTTAGGCTCCAAGTTTCTTGTACACCCTTGATTAGGGTATGGAATGGAAGTAATTTCTGAAGTGTTTGATGAAAAACAAAGATGGATTATGTTAGTGGTGTTGTGGCCGTGGGTTTCTAACAAGAAGAAGAAGTGTTTTGTTTGTTGAAATGTGGAGATATTATAGAGGGTTTCTTGTATTTTATAAAACAACTTTTGTACTAGAAAAGACAAAGCATAAAGCATGCACTTAACTTAATGATTTTGGCAAGGTATGGAAGACATCTTAGGGTGGCTTGTGCTTGCCTAGTATGCCGGCCACATGGAGCTTGTGGGACCCACTTCTTTTGCTAAAATATCTCATAACTAGATTAGTTAGTTCCTAATTGTTTCGGTTAGGGTTTTTGAGGTTTTATCGCGTGTTTATTATGAGATATTCCGGACATATAATTGACTCCCAATTACCCTTAAACATGAGCTATTTTAAGTATTGGTAAGTTATTTAGGCTTTAACTGGGTGAATTTATAAGTTTCGCGCGTATTGGGTGCGATACACGAACTTTATTCATTACCGGGAGATTTGTATTTGGAGATTCCACATATGGTTTTGGAATTCCAAAACACATAATATGTCATGGAAATTCCCTTTATTTTACATCTTGGGTGTTCGGGATCATTTTCGGTTAATTAACAGTTATCGGGTGATCACCAACGTCTATTTCGGACAAGTTTATTTGCACGCGATTTTCGTCGTGCTTCAACATTAAACATCCTATGTAATCAAAGAAACGAAAAAGCCCCTAAAATATGGAGAAGGGAAAATTGGGCCTGGGCTCAAATATACACATGGGAAAGTTGGGCCCGAGTCAAAATAACTCCATACATATATTGGTTTGCAAAAAGTATATTGATAATGCCTATAAATTAAACAAGATAGAAACCTACAAAGTGTGATCATACAATCGAAGGCAACCCAAACAAACAAACAAACAAACAAATTTCTTTGTATTCATATCATCAATACAAATTATAAACGAAAGCCAAAAGAGAAAAAGAAAGAAGTTAAAAATTTCAGACATAAGTCCGATTAGCCATGAAACAAGCAAAAGAAACCACTTACATTTATACAACAGAAAAATATATGATATAGATATATACAACTTAAAACAAAAGCCGAATCCACAACCTTTTGCAACAAACTCCTCTAACCCCAACATGCAAATCCCCGAAGACAAACAAAATGAAAGAATACCGTTGACTTGGTTACTTCAAAGTTCAGACTACAACACTTTGGCCGGTCAACCCATCCTCAAGCCGCAACGATCCATCCTTCATTAGATTTACACTTAAGCTCTTGAATCTCTCTCTTGAGTATTGGCGTGACGCCTTCCTCCAATCAGTTCCCGCTTTCATCATTGCAACGAATTCGTCGAAGCTAATTTGACCATCCTGAGACCATGTTTGACCAACCGTTAGAAGCCAACAAAAACATTAGATTAAACACAAGGGGATTCAAGAGGTGGCAACCGTGTCGATTCTAGCTGTATTGTTATCTCTATAACATATGAGCTGAAATTGAAAATGGTTGAACCGTTCAAACGGAAAAAAAAGTAGCCCAAAATATATTTGACTAATACTTGCATCAACACAGTGTGTTATGGTTGAACCTAACTCGGTCCAGCCCATCTCAATTTGTACAAAAATTACTTTTTGACCCGTTACACAACCTGTTCGGGCCACCTATTTTGCTAGTGAGATTCCAATAACGTACCTTGTCTGTATCGACTTCTTTCATGATTTCATTAAGTACTTGGATGTCTGCTTGACCCGGTTCATATAACACTTGTTCTAGCTCATCAAGCTCGATATAACCACTTCCATCCCTATCAAAAAACATAAACGCTCTGCGAAGATGCTCATCATTCTCCATCTTTTGCAAATGAATGGTTACTGCTACGAACTCTCCATACTCGAGTACTCCATTCCCATCAACATCGGCCTTGTGAACAAACAAATGGAAGAATTTTAGAACTCAAATCTTGTTATTGTTCCAAAATGTTATTTGTATAAATGTATGTGACATACCACATCCATGAGCAATCGGATCTCGGGTTCAGCCAATTGTGAACCGACTTTCTTTAATCCGGCTTTCAGTTCATCAAATGTAACTTTTCCGTCGCCATCAGAGTCCATCAATGTAAACATATCTTTAATTACTTCAACTTCTTCAATAGACAAGTGCTCTGCAATCACCTACACCATCCGACCAACAAAACAAAATCTTAATTACACTTGAATGTAAGATCTAATATGGAATTATTAGTTTATATATAAACCATAGTTGACAAAAGCGCGCGAGGCGCACCAAGTGCGTTGCGCCATGTGAGGCGCGCATTTAGGCGTTGAGGCGCACTATCAGAGCTGTTTCAGGCCGATTTACAGCCAAATTCTGGCTAAAAGTTGCCTAAACCTCTAAAACATCCTAAATGAGCTATGAACAAGTCCTAAACAACCCTAAAACATCCTAAAGTAGCCCTAAACAAGCCTAAAACATCTCTAAAATCCCTAAAAAAGTATTTTATACTATGCGCCTAATTATAAAAAGCCCTCGTTTTTTATGCGCCTTCCGCCTAGGCTCCGGGCTCGGCCTATGCGCCTTGAGTGCGCCTAGGTGCTTTGACAACTATGATATAAACATAAAGTAGAAATAAAAGTGGTCATGCTTACTCTCAACGCTTTCTTTTTGAATCTATTCATCACTGAGAATTGCTTGAGTCTCGTTCTCACGATATCACCCAACGGAACATTTGAAGCTTTCTTCTCATTTTGTATCCACGGATGCTCTACAAGAAAAGAGAAAATGACGGATAATGTTAAGTACACTTTGACTATTACGGTTAAATGACACACGTTTCAACATCATTACCAAACATGATTTCAAAATTTCTGGAGAAGTATCGGACAACTATATATCTTTTTATAGCAATTGTTATCATTATGAAAATGTTCTTACAAGGACTCAAGTAAAATCAAAACAATTTGTGCTCGAGTAGTGTTAAACTTTGACTAGAAAAGTCAAAAGACAACACTTCAAACTTACCAAGAACTTGTTGGGCGGTTAATCGCTTCTTGGGATCGGGTTCTAACATCTGTTTAACAAGACTTTTAGCACTTTCAGAAATTTGAGGCCATGGTTCCCTCTTGAAATCAATAACGCCTCGAAGAATTGCTAAAGCAACACCTTGTTCGGTTTCTATTATCAAACAAATAAAGAAAAAATATTAGCATCAGATCACAAAGTCCAATCAAACATATCTGGTGTTTGTAGAATACCTGCCCAAAATGGAGGAACGCCACATAATAATATATAAAGAATAACTCCGGCACTCCATATATCAACTTCTTGCCCATAATTTCGCTTCAAAACCTCTGGTGCCATGTAGTAAGGGCTACCCACAATTTCAGAAAATCTTTGCCCTGACATCAAAATTTTAATAAAAAGTTAAACAATTGCTGTAGCCATGTCTTTTTTACTAGTTTTGAACCACTAAGTGATGCCCATAAACTAGAGGAGCAAGATAGGCAGGTTGACGGATTGGGTAGCGGGTCAAAATGAATTTGTCCGGAAACATGTCAAATAACAGTAAATGCCAAAATGGTTCGGGTCAAGTTGACCCAAAACACTTTTTGATTTTTGTCCACTTTTAAAGATTTTTTAAACAACAACAATTAATGCATCGGATATGATTTACTTAATGATATAAATCTTCAAGTAAAACGATTAATAGTTTTGCACATTAAAACCATAGTTCGGTTTGATTTTAACCCATTCAAACCAGTTTCCTTGTATGCAAAAACTTTTATTTGACCCGTTTGAGATTAAAAAGCCTCATCTCATCATAAGCAAATAGGCCGCCACGTGTACGAGGCTAACCCCGGTGGAAGTGCAGCATGGCTCGAACCCATGAATCGTTAGTCAAAATACAGCAGCTAACAAGTTTCTTGAACATAAGATCTTGTCCCCAAAAGACCAAGTCTACATATTTTGACTAAATCAAATATGAAAACGACATCCAAATGGAATCTAATCATTCAATCCATTATCCAATACCAGCTACACACCTACTCCAGTTCTTCCATACCCTTTTGAATATTTCTTAATCTTATCAATTTTCACCAAAATTAATTAATAAATTTTTAAAAAAACCACATAATTCAATCAAATAACTAAAGATAGATCAAATTCAAGATCTTGGATCCAAATCCAAATATTTCATCACCCAAATAAAAAAGTTTCCAACTTTACTTATTAAGACACATATTAACCCAATTAGACACCAACCCAGAAAATTTATAAAAATTACCAAAAAAAAAAAAAAAAATACTTAAAGAAAGATTTCAATACCCAATTGAAAAAGCTTGAAACTTTACCTTGTTAACATACAAATTAATCCAATTAGTCACTAACCCAGAAAATTTTATCCAAAAAATATTTAAAAAAAATAAACCATAATCAATAACAGATCAAAAAATAAATAAATAAATAAATAAAATAAAATAAAATACCTGGCTTGAAGAAGACAGAAAGACCAAAATCAATAGCTTTTAAAGCCGAATTCTCTTTCTTATTAGCAAACAAGAAATTCTCAGGCTTCAAATCTCTATGAATAACACCATGTTCATGACACATCTTAACCACTTCAGCCACAGTCTTAGCAATAGCAGCAGCAGCCCGTTCACTATAATGTCCTCTAGCCACAATCCGATCAAACAGCTCTCCACCTTCACAAAGCTCCATAACCAAATGCACAGCTTCATGATCCTCATAAGTCGCCCTCAGCTTCACAATATTCGGATGCTCCGGCAACGTCGACATGATCGCCACCTCTCGTCTCACATCCTCCACATCAACAGCTGTCCTTAGTTTCTTTTTAGATATCGACTTACATGCAAACGCTTGTTTTGTCTCTCTGTCTGTACAAAGATACGTTACTCCAAATTCCCCACGACCCAGTTCACGACCCAGTATGTACTTATCGGAGATTCGGGTTCGATGGGTTGTGAGTTGAGAGAAATCGGCTAGGACCCGGATGGGTACCGGAGTTTCAGCATATGGGTTGGGTCGTCTTTGTTTGTTGTGATTGGTGGTTCGTTTTTTGTCTTGTGGGGTTGGAGGTGGTTGGTAGTGTTTGGAGTCGGGGGTGTCTGGTCGGAGACAGGTGGTGCAGTTGCCCATGATGGTGGTGGTGTGGTGTGGTTTAGTTTAGTGGTCTGGTGGTTGGTGTTAGGAAAGAAAGTTATTATTATTGATGATGATGATGATAATATTAATATTGTTGTTGAAGGAGAATGAAGGTTAGAGAGAGACGGGCATTTGACGGCAAATGGAAGTTATGAAACTGAAAGGAAAACGCGGGGTGAGAGTAAGGATAAAGAAAAGGAAAAGGATGTGTTCTTTTTTTGGCTGAAAGTCAAATATGTTGTTCTACGATATTTAACTGCATCAATGGTGTTGTTATTATTTTATGTTATGTTACTGTGTGTGGAATTTCCAACTAGTACATTTTTTTTCTACATGTTTATTTTGTGGTTTTTGTGATAGTGTTTTTTTAACGACCAACTAAATATTTGAACTGTCCCGTAACACATCACTAAATATTTGAGCCGGCTGGCTTAGATTGGTTATAAATCAAGCAGGTTTGCCTTGGATTTGAAACTGAGTCGGAAACTTAAGCTTGAGCTTGACTTTGTTTTTAACTGAGATGCTCGGCTTGGTTAGGCTTGTATTTAAAAAAAGAAAGCTTAATATATTGCTTTCAAAATTTAATAATCTAAAAATATCATTAAGTAGTATAGACGGACACGTTAAAAGTAAGTTTAACTTAATACATTATAGACCAAAGTCAAATTCCGATAAGTACAATATAAGTTTCAAATTTTAGCGAATACGATGTATGTTCATTAGCATCTTAGTCAACACACATATATCCATCCACACTATTAAATACATGTAAATAATAAACATTTTTTATAATATATTATATGTAGATAAAAACAAAATATATTATAAGCAAAATTATCCGAGCTAAACCAAGATGAGCTAACGAGCAAGCCAAAGTGAGCCAATTTGGTTCGTTACGAACCGAACCATATTGAGCAAGTTAAATCCGAGCAAGCTTTGAGCGAGTTTCGAGCCAGGAGCTTTTTGAACAGTATTAGGAAGGGGTGGTTTTTTTTTCGTTCAAAATCAAAAGTGTGAGATATGGGCTTAAGAAGTGGCTATGGTGTGGGTTGATTACTTTTTTTCTTTCAAAGATTGGCCTTTAAACTTACGATGGGTGGTTGATGGACTATTGTTTTTAGTGTTTTGGCTTTTAAAATAGTTTGAGGGGTGGCATAAAAAATTTGAGAGGTAGCGTTAACAAAATATTCAAGGGTAACGCAATATGTAAAACTATGTCTACCACTATATGTAATTTTCACACGCTCTAACATACAGGTGTATATGTGTATATATTCATTACTCTTTCTCTCTTACACACATGCGGGCGCGAGAGCTCTATTCATATTAGGTAAATTTCCAAATAGGGCAAGAGAGAAAACTTTGTGAAAATGATCACATTTCCTAGTATGGACAAACATGGGCCGTTAGAGTTGTTCTATTGTAAACTCAACATGGTACAATATGATTTTGATTGAAGACCACATGACATACGGGTAAATGTAACATTAATTAAATAATAAATCGCTATACATAAGTAATGTTTGTGCAATATCACTTATCCTAATATGTTTACTTTTTGTCTTCGGTTAATAGGTTTTTCAAACTACTTAGTTTTGTAACATCTAAGCAAAAGTTATCCATATGAAAAGTTACTAAACAAACAAAATGAACCTTATTCAGGTTGTAACAATGAGTTATTAAAAAAATGGACGAAAATGACTACTGAATTGTGTATGTTCGATACGTTATAAGATGTTGATGTGACATTAAACCTCACAACAAACGTCAATTAATTATATTATATATAGGAATAAGGGTTTTAAATAATTTTAAGTTTCAGCCATTGGTTGTTGCTAGTCGCAACTAACAAAATATGTGCTTCCAATCCCACCTTTCGACATATTATCCTCCAACGGGCTTTTATTAACTAAGGACTAACTCCGTTAGGGTATGATGACGTGGATAACGTGTTAAAAAATTCACATTTGGTAGCCACCACCATCATCCACCACCACCACTATCACCGCCATCTTCCTTCCGTTCCCTCTCTTACCACCATTACGCCACCACCACAATGACAGCCACCACCAACTCCTAACATCATCACCATCTTCCTCCAAACCTGTAAATCAATCAAAACCCTAGAACCTAATAATTCCTACCAAACAACCTCAATACCGAATCAGCATTATTGGAATTGGTTATGGTTTCGATCAGTATAAAATGGTGTGGGTATCCTTTTGGATATATAACGACTTTATATTTTTTAAGTTCTCTTTTGATTGCTATAGCGAGTGTTGGTACCATAACAAATCAAACCAAACCAAATAGATACCAACCGAATTCCCATCACGAAAGGCAAAGAAATCCCGCCAGTTAAACCTATAATACACCATAAACGTGGCTTAAATAAATCGTTTTTTTAGTCTAATAAGGCATGTGTAATGGAGGGGCTTTGTGAGGGCTTTATGCATTAAAATGTTAATAAAGTAAAATGTGAGGTTTTATATAAAAAAAAATGTTTAATGATAGGGGCTTTATGGGTGTAGAAGTTGGTGGGTGTAAAAGTTGATTTTGATTGAGTGTAGAAGAAGGTGTGTATAGAGGTTGATTTTGATTATTTAGGGGACAAGGGGCGAGACTTATGCTTCTCACGCCACTCAATTTTTTGCCCCATAACACCAAAGAGGACGGCATACCCGATGCTATAAGGGGTCATCACATCCACGTAGAGTCCATTACGAAGGGTCTAAAAAGAGCTTGTATTAATTAAATGGGACAACCACAAACTATTATTGGGACTCATCTCTCTCTATCTCTATAAAGAGTGAGAGAGAAAGAAGCGAAGATATACCAATATTAACTCTCGGTAGAAAGCATATGTGAAATGCAATTTCTTTTTTCGGGTAAAATGATTAAAATCAGCTTAATAATAAATCGATGTTGTTTTTGATGTAAGAATAGTACTATTAAATGTTAATCGTACTTTTTATTTTTTTATTTTTTTGAAAGGATTAATCGTACTTTTTATAGAAAGCATATTTTCTTGTATTTAATATTTAGTTTAATAAAATGTTACTAAATTTGAATACATGTTTAAGTTCATAGAATACATGTCTAATATATTACGATGCATCTATAAAAATGAAAATGATGTACCTAAACGATAACATGCGACTAGGTTTCAATTGTTTGGAGTATTAATGAATTGTTGGGTTATAATGTTGCATCCAAAATCACTATAATTAAATAGACGTATAACTATCAGATTCATTAGAACACTGAGTATACACACGTCATGGCATGAGTTATTTCTGCCTTCATATGATTTTTCTTCTTTCTATATGCATGAATGTGTTAGGTGTTTATATATGATATTGAATGCAACTTTAGCTGTTGATGTATAAAAAAGACAACTCACTTTAGGTGTCAAATTATCTTGTTTCTTTTTTGTTGTATAACGCATATATGGATGCTATAAAATAAGTTATATGAACCTTTTGGAGTAATCGGTTACATAACTAATATAATAATATAATTCGTTTTATTAGTTGTTGATGATACAATATCTAGCTTTCATCTAATTAAATTTTGATATTGACTTATTAGTTTAAAATGTTTTCTATATAATTAAGTCTTTTTATTTATTTTTTATATTCTAAAAAGGAATCTTGGATGTATTATTCGTTCACTATAAAAATTAGCCAGAATAGTTTCAGTTTTAGGTGAGTTGTTCCATTTTAATTAAATTTACATTACATTATTGTTTATTGAAAACTTTGGTCTCATATTCGTCCATACTTGGTTGGATTCTTCTTCTAGATGAGATGACATAAACTAAGAACAACGATGGGTAACAAATAACAATTTAATAATATAGTAATACATAACTAATATGAATATATGATTTTATGATTTTATTAAATTGCACTTATCAGTTTGTTAAGTTTAGACAAATGATAAGAGAGAACCTCATAGAACAACTTTATTCAAATCTTTATGATACAATCTAACACTTATGCACTATCAACATTATACTGTTAAATAATGTTGGCTCCTTCTTCGTGATCGGTATTGACTGTCGATACTTCAAGATTAGTCATGCTACGTTACTAAAGTTAACTTAATGAAACAAAACTTAGTCAAGGAAAAAGAGTAGAGCGTCTTCGACCGAAGCATGTGTTCATGAATAAACCCAGACACGTGATATCACTTGTAAACGGCTATATCATAAAACTTGGGTTATATGTATATGTTTGTTGGTAATTGACCAAGTCGTATTAAGAAAGACAAGTTCCACAATAAGTCAAAAGTTACACATGATCAGTTAAATAGAAATTACGAAAATTGTGATGGCGTAACACAAGACCATCTAGATGGAGTATTGAACACGCTATTTTCATATATCTATTTAATAAAAATAAGTTTTTTTTTTCTGGTAAAATATCAATTATGTTCTATGACGAAAATAATGATATGATGAATTGTTGACTAAATGATGGAAGACACGTAACCAATATCAAGATCGTGATAATAATATTTTTTTTGGTTTAACTCCAATATATTTCATAAAACCCGTAACAAATTACAAGAAGATGGCAGGTAAACAGGTAACAAGCTGCGCCGCAACCCCCTTTTGAATTACAAATCCTACCCTGCTAAAAATAAAACCTTGGTTCTTAAAGAACGCAAAATTACTTTGTTTGATCTTTTGCACCCGATCCAGGAATCGAGTTGGCTCAGGGAATCATTTGCATAATTAGTGGGTTTATTATTTTACAAATTACATTTGGGGGGTATTGGGGAAAAAAACTAAAAATGGGGATGCATGTGTTTGATTTGGCGGTATCAAAGAAGGAATCTGACTCCATACAGTGATGCCGCCGAACGAATTCATGTATTCAAATGATGCCGCCAAACCATATGTTTTAGTCAATGTTGATACCGCTAATTGGTTTAGGGGCTTCTCCATTGCCGTCATGATACCGCCAACCCAGATTTAGGCATTGATGCCGCCAAATTATTGGTGTCTTTTGGTGGTTCGTGGTGATGATGATGATAATAATAATAATAATAATAATAATAATAATAATAATAATAATAATAATAATAATAATAATCAAAAGACTTGCAATGGTGAATGTATATGAATATATGAATCGTTAAGTCATATGTGATTCAAACATTGATAGGAGAAACAACCATTAAAATTAAAATCCAAATACAAGCGTTAAACACTAAAACAACATTACATAATCATATAACATGACGAGAAGTTGCTTCACAACGGCATTTGTATAGCTCATCTGCCATGTGTCGTCGATAATTCACACAAGCGTCTTCGACGTCGATTTCTAACGACAACGATTTTTTTTTTCACAAGCCTCTCCATCATCATACAAACCAACACACCTGCATTATCAACCTTTCCGTTGTCTTGGGGCACATCTAATTCAACTAAACCTTCAGAAATTGGTGTTTTGTCCACACGATTAGACTTCAGCCAGTAACGAATACGTTTTAGAAACCATTCGAAAAAAAGCCTAACCATCTCCATATAGTGAGCAACTTCGTGTCGCATTTCGTTTCTCCATCTCTTATCAGTCCAATACTGGGTAATTACCATGTTTCTCAGATCAATTAGGATAAGCAGCCAGTCTCCCACCCGGATCGATAAAGGAAGGTAAACGCGGTCAACCTCCCAGAATGGCGGGTAGGGTTCCATTCTTCCAGCCATGTCGAGGGCAACTAAAGAATTCGAGTCCTTCATTTCATCATAGAAGGCAGGGGGTAACACTGTCCAACGTAGCTGTGAAGTAGGATCTCTTAAAAGCTTTGCTTGTCTAAGTCGCATCAGTCTTACCGTCCACGCTTCAACGTGCTGAAATCATAATAATGCATAAGGTTCGTTATTGAGTTAAACAAATCAATTTACTTTCAAGATAAATTAACGTGAAAATTACCGTTGCGGATAGCGCCCTGTTGGGTTGGAACCCTAGAAGTGTACCCCCAAAAATTTCTGTCTAGTTTGGCGGAAATGAAGCGAGTGTAGCAAAATGGGGCATCCCCGTTTGTATAAAAGTCGACAACATCAGCAGACCAGTTGTTTCTGCATTGTTGGTTTTCTTGTGGGTTTTCTTTGGGCTTGTCTTGGTCGTTTTCGGCTGGTTTCACTTGTGGGTTACTTGAAGACGAACCAGCCGTGGAAGGTTTTGATGGCTTGCGTAAACGCCTCCAAATTTGCTCGGTCGATTTTACCGTTTTAGGAGCTGGTTGTGAACAGTAAAAGCCTTCTCCATTGTTTTCCATTCTTAGAGATTTCAAATACGAGTTGGTAAGAAAGAAAGAAGTTGAGTGAGTCATGTTTGTGAATCAGCTGCTTTTGAAGAGGTGAAGCCTCGTAATGGTTTGGCGGCATCTACATGAAGCCTCGTAATGGGACAGCGGCATTGATGCCTCACAATGGGACAGCGGCATCTACATGAAGCCTCATAATGGTTTGGCGGCTTCTACATGAAAGGCGGCTTGTAGATGAAGCCTCATAATGGTTTGGCGGCATCTACATGAAGCCTCGTTATTGGTTTGCCGGCATCTAGATGAAGCCTCATAAAGGTTTGGTCATTTTTCAAAAAACTCACTATGTTGAAAACGGCCCAGACTGCCATTTTTGGGCCTCTGTACAGTCTGGCAGGGCCTCCCAGTCAGGTAACTGGACTTTCGGATGCGTTGTCCTTGGCTAATACACGGGTTTTGCACGAAGTCCGGGCCGTTTTCGGGTCTCCGGGGCCTGATCCCGGTGGCCCGAAAACGGCTAGGAGGTCAGTTTTCAAAAAACTCACTATGTTGAAAACGGCCCAGGCTCCCATTTTTGGGCCTCTGTACAGTCTGGCAGGGCCTCCCAGTCATGTAACCGGACTTTCGGACGCGTTGTCCTTGGCTAATACACGGGTTTCCCACGAAGTCCGAGCCGTTTTCGGGTCTCCGGGGCCTGATCCCGGTGGCCCGAAAACGGCTAGGAGGTCATTTTTCAAAAAACACACTGTTGAAAACGACACAGGCTCCCATTTTTGGGCCTCCCAGTCAAATTTAAAAAAGTGCATAAACACATTAATACGTAAACACATATTACATAAACACATAATACATAACGACCAATACATAAACACATAATACATAAATCATAATCCTAATTTACTTATTTAAAGCTTACATAAACACATAATATAATCCTAAATTACTTGGTACTCCTCATATGGATCCCGAGGAGGAGGGTTTGGGGCGGTTGTAGCCTGCTGGTGGGGGTGTGGCTGGACCCTGGTTTTGGGGGATCTGTGTACTATCTTGCATCCGGGGGGTGGGTGCTGATAACCTTAAACGGTCCAAATCCTTAAAGCCATGGCATAATCCACAACCCAAACCAACTCATCTACAGTGAACTCATCATCTGCTGGGGGAGGAGGAGTGGTTTGAGTAGGAGCAGGAGGATGAGGAGGAGTTATTTGAGTAGGAGCAGAAGGAGGAGTTATTTGAGTAGGAGCAGGAGGAGTTATTTCCGCAGGAGGAGGAGTATAGAACGAAGGCTGTGCAGGAGTAGGAGGAGGAGTTATTTGAGTAGGAGCAGGAGGAGTTATTTCCGCAGGAGCAGGAGTATAGAACGAAGGTTGTGCAGGAGTAGGAGGAGATGAAAATGGTAGTCGCCGTCCCCGGCGAGAGTATCGCCGGACATTTGAAGAACCGTCACATTCGTGATAACCGCCACCAATAGTTTGTAAACCCTTTGAAGAGAGGCAGTTGTGACTGAGATTGAGTCTTGATATGGTATTTATAATAGTTGATGCCTGATAATGGTTTGGCGGCATCATATAAGTCATAAAAAGTAGATGCCTCAAAATGGTTTGGCGGCATCATAAAAATTTGAAGCCTCACAATGGGACAGCGGCATTGATGCCTCAGAATGGGACAGCGGCATTGATGCCTCAGAATGGTTTGGCGGCATCATAAAAAGTTGAAGCCTATTTAAGGGATACTCACCCCAATCCATCCTCACACCAAACTTTCTTCCCAAAAAACCAACCATATCTCACAAACCTGCTTCTTCCCCCCCCCCCCCCACCACCCAAAAAAACAACATTCAAAGCAAATGGCTTCTTTCGTTCCATACCTGGTTAGATTATACTAGGGTGGTCAGTTTTCATACGTAAACGGGGTTGTTCAAGATGATAACTCGTTGGTATCATCCAGCTTTGTTATGCGAGAGAAGATGTCATTTGAACAACTGGTTGAATGTGTATGTGCTCATGTTAATATTAACAAAGAAGCTGTTACTGTCAAACTCCTGCTCGGATACACTTATGCTGGGCACTCTCAAACTAGCAAAATTTTCAACAATGACGGGGTTGATATGATGGATTATCTAGCCGCTGAGAGACGTGGTGATTTCGTTGCGGATATCTACGTTGAATGGCAACAAGACCCTCCGTTACAACAGCTTACTTTTACTAACCTGCTACGTGACGTGTCGAACGTAAATGTTGTAGCACCCTTCGGGTCTCAGCATGCTGCCGATAACGAAGAAAATGACGAGGCAGGATCCCCTATGACGGACGAAGAATCTTTCCAAGAACCTCAATATGTTTCCGGTAATGACAATAATGACGGGTTTGATGAATCCGGAAGCGGAGACTCTGAACAGACAAGAGATAGTGATGACGAACAACCCGCATCAGAAGACTCTGAAGACTCCGCAAATGAGGCGGAGCCCAGTCAACCGATGACCCAACAGACACCACCAAATCACAACCTGGCCCTCCAGTTAGGTCCACGTCAAGACTACGATCCTCAAGATGATGCGGAGCTAACAGATTACATGGTTCAAGAATACGAAGAGGATGACTTCGTGTTATGGAACCCAAAAGGAGGGGACAATATCCGTCTTGGTATGTATTTCAAATCAAAAGAAGAGGTAGACCGTGCGGTTAGACAGTGGAACATCCGTCATGGACGGGAGATGTATGTCAAGGCAAGCAAACCAAAGGTATACACGGTCGTATGTTACACCAGACACCCAAAGTTTGTAAATCCTTTCTCTGGCGGCCGCAAGTGTGAGCGGCGTTGCACGGCATCAATTCGGCCTGACTCACATTACTGGCGAATTACTGTATGGTCTACAAACACAGCTGTTATTCTTCTGCCATACGTAATAGCAACAGAAGTTTAAAAGCAAAGGATATTGCACAACACATCTTACCACAAATTCGTACCGACATCAAGCATAAGGTAAAACATATTCAAACCCATGTCAAGCATGTGCTGAATGTTGATGTTTCGTATTCCAAGGCGTGGCGAGCAAGAAGAAAGGCTATAGAAACTATCTATGGTGACTGGGACAGCAATTTTAAGGAGCTACCCACATATCTTATGCGGATGCAGACGAGGAACCCAGGCACCGTTGTTACGTTCTTTAATCATCCGAACGGAGATCCGAATTACCCCACGTTTAAATATATTTTTTGGGCGTTCGGTCCTTCTATCCGTGCTTTCCATCGATGCATGCCTGTCTTGTCGGTGGACGTGACTCATCTGAAAGGACCCTACCGAGGTAAGCTGATGCTTGCGGTAACAAAAAAATGCAAATAACTACATCCTGCCTGTGGCGTATGCTGTCGTTGACGAAGAGACTGTACACAGCTGGTGTTGGTTTTTCCAAAACCTTACTGAATACGTTTCCCTTAATAGCATGGGGCCTTTGTGTGTGATATCAGACAGACACAACGGCATAATTAATGCTATGGAAAACCTTCCACAGTTGAAGGAACCCAACGCCTACCATCGTTACTGTCTTCGTCACATCAGAAGCAATTTCAGCGGGAGGTTCCGGAACAAAACCCTACGGAAACTATGTTGGTCTATTGGTAGCACAACTCAGCACGTAAAGTATCGGTGGGCTGTTAGCGAAATGAGGCTGAAAAATCAAGAGGCATGGGACTACCTTAACAACATTGATAAGACTAAGTGGACTGTTTATCGTGATAAAGAGCATCGTCGGTGGGGTAACCTAACGACCAACATTTCGGAGTCCATGAACAACGTCTTGCTTGAAGCGCGACTACTTCCTATCACAGCTTTGATTCACTACACCTTTCTCAGAGACGTCGAACAATATGTTAAGCACACTCAAATTTCGAGCAGTTGCAACACCCCTCTTGTCACACCACGCCAATGGCGGAAACACGTGGCGCGACGGTTCAAGCGTATAAAGTCAACGCAAATCACAAGTAATTAAGAAAATGGGTCATTTATTTAGGCGTCAAAATCATGTTCAAACATTACACATAAAGTAGATTGTTTTTAACATAAACAGTGAGGTTTCTCAAATATATCCCATATATTTGGGAAATAAAAGTGAAACCCCGCAAAAGCAACCGACGCCCGCATAGGAGATTCCAATGACCCAGCCCGCCATGCTTGTCTTCATCTAGTTACCTGAAAGATATGTTTAAATTTTGTCAATATAAATATATTGGTGAGTTCACAGGTTTTTAGTTTCCAAACTTAAACACTTGGGAAATACCATGTTATGACAATATATAGGAGTTGCAAGTTCCTATAAATCTACTTGAGGCTATAATCAAACCAAGACGTATAATAATGCCCCGCTCCAAGTCGTTTCTCGGTATCCTACGACTTAAGTTCAGAATATATGCACCCCAGGCATACACTGATGCATAATCGACGCTATCGATTAGGGGTGGGCCTTGTCAGGCACCAATAGTACTATTCAAATATTCCACCGGTTTCATTTCCCTGAATAAATGATTATAGAAGTGAGGTCTCAACCCCGAGTGGCGGTCACATCTCAAGTAATTATTCCGTCAAACATTTTCCCTAACATATCTTTCCCCCGAAAACGTAAAATAGTTTAAAAATGGGGCCGTGAGACTCACCTGAATCAAAGTCCGGCTCAATAGGTAGATAGCAAACGAGGGGTCTCGCACCTACAAATGTCCAGGACGTATAAGTCACTATTCCTATAGTGCATGTGCCTTGGCAAGTTGTACACCCAACTCCCGACCACGAGTTATTCCAATTCCCGTTTAATTTAGCGCGTATCCTAGGTTTCGTTGGCGTTAGATTACCCTTTTTCTTACAAGTTATATATTACTTTTGTTAATATTTCCTTAACTTGTATATTATTATCATCGACTTGACTTCACTTAACGTATAATTATTTTCCCATTCAAATAATTATACTTAAGATCGCATCGTTCGATATAATATATTTTTCAACACTCGACCCGACTCACTTTGCCGCACATTTATTTTCCCATTTAAATAAATATGCTAAGGTCTTGTCGTCCGGTAGTATATTCTCAACACCCGATTCAACTCACCATGCCGTACATTTATTCTCCCATTCAAATAAATATACTAGGATCTCGTCGGCACGGTATACACATATATGTACATATATATTTGTCTACTCGTCTCGGTTTTCCTTCTCACATATCTACTTTCCCATTAAGTAGACATACTAGAACTTCGCCGAGACGAGCGTATGTATATATATATATATAAACGTGTAATTTTTCTTGTTAAGTCTATACGTTTGTTTAACGTCTTACTTGTTTACGTTATGTTTTTCTCCCACGAATAATTTATTCAACACTTAGGAAAGTGTTTATTAGTTTTCACCCATGATATATATATATATATTTTACTTCCTAAAAATATATATTTTCTCATCTTGCCGCAACGGCATTTTTCTCATGTTTTGTCCATTTATTGTTCGTTAACGCGTCTTAGTCCGCTATCTTAGCTTGTATAGTTAATTTTTCCAAGTTTTTCCCAACATGTGTTTTATAGAAATATTATTCATATTCCAAATTCCTAACACACATTACTTGGAAGGTTTAAAGATGCTTTTCTATTTTTAATCCAAACTTGCCAACTTATATACAAAAATGTTCCAACACTTTTATATTCCCATTTATATAAAAGTATTCATTTTTGTATAAGTTTTTCAAGTTTTAACCTTTGTTCAACATTTTTATAAAAATCTCTATTTTTATAAAAATCCTTATGTTAATACAAGTCCATATTTTTATAACTTCCACTTTTATAAAAATACACTTTTATACAAAATATCCAAGTATGTTTACTAGTATTTACCAAATCAACCTTGGAAAATTATTACTTATACTTTTGACACCAAACTTTCCATTATTGCATTTTTGGACTAATAGTTTCTAAAATATTCATTTTAGTCCTCTAACTTCCAAAGTTACAACATTAGTCCCTTAACTTTCAAAAGTTGCATTTTTCTACTCTAACTTCCAAAGTTAGTATTTTTCACCCAAATTAGTGGACTTTGAAGATTCATCTTTTTAATGTTAAGTTATTTTTGCATCAAATCACTTTTAATAGTCTTATATTCCATACATAAGGCTACTAGTATGTGTGTTTAATGTATTTGTCCATTATATCCAAATTTCATTCTTCTAAGTGAGTAAACTTTAATTTTGCAACTTCTACATTTATGACATCCTAACATATTCCATCTTGTATTACACTTTAGATGATCATTTTTTTGATGATTAAAACTTCCTTTTAACATATTCAAGTTTCTTTCACAAATCATAACCAAATCATCATCCTACATGGTGTGTGTGTAGATTTTATATCTTTTAAGAAACACTACATTATTATCATCCAATCCATGATCCATTTACATGTCTTTAATCATTCATTTTACTCATGTAAAATCTATTAAAGCTTATGTTTCAAAACCACATTTTAACCCTTCATGTACAACTTGCTTCTAAGAACACATACATGAATATTAATAATCAAAACAAGGTTAAGAAGCTTACTACTAGCACAAGGCTAGGGAAGACAAAAACCTTGGATTTGAGAGGGGTTTAGTGTGTTCTTCCAAGTGGTTAAGCTCCAAGCTCTTGAAACACACAATGGGGGTTTTGATGGATGGATGTTTGGAAGTGATTTGTGTTGTTTAAACTTGAAGAAGTGTGTGTGTTCTTGCTATAAAACCCACGGCCAAACAAAGAAAGAAGAGAGAAGTTTTGCTTTGTTTTTCTCCAAATGCCTAACACATGTTATATAATATAATCACATGTAATATTTCTAAAGATTCAAGGGATTTAGGTAGTACCAAAGGTGATCTTGGATGGATTTAAAGTGTGTGTGTGCCGTGAGATAGAGAGAGATTGGGAGAGAGTTTACTTGCAAATCTTAGCTAAATATTTGAGATTTATCTTGATCCTTCACTAGATCTTTAAGCATGTGTATGTACTAGTGTATCATTAGTTTGATTATGTCTTGGATCTCATGGCCAAAGGGCCGAAATTTTCTTACAAAAAGAAACAACTTGGGCATGCTTTGTACTTGCAAAATCCTACACATTATCTCTTTCTTAACATGCTTAATAACATAGGTTTATAGGGTGTTTTAAAAGAAAACTAAAAAGAATTATAAGGCCTTAAGGTCGGCCCCTTGATGGGTTTAGGTGGGGTCCACAACTTCAAATATTTACCCATTATTTGTTAAGTTAAATCCCTCGTCGTTCGGGTGTCGTTCGGGTATTTTTCGGGTTTTAACCGCGCGTTATTCGGACATTAAAAATACCTTTAATAACCCTTAAATATAGTCTAATTTAAGCGTTGATTGGTTATTTAGGCTTTTGCCGGGTGAAATTACGAGTTGTACGCGTATCGGGTGCGGTACGCGCACTTTATTCGTTACCAGGAGCTTCATGTGAAAAGTTTTCACTTATGGTTTTGGAGTTCCAAAACTCATTATATTTTGTGAAAATACCCTTTATTTTATATCCTGGGTCTCCGGGATCCTTTTCGTTTATTTAATTATTACCGGGTAATCGCCAACGTCCATACCGGATAGTTTATTCGCACATGATCCTATCATGTTTTACCATTAAACGTCTGCATTCCTATGCATTATTTGGAAATTGCTATCTCCTAAAGCCTTGATAATTAAATCACGTATAATTGCATTTAATT
The DNA here is from genome assembly GCA_028751855.1 of Ambrosia trifida. Classification (NCBI taxonomy): domain Eukaryota; kingdom Viridiplantae; phylum Streptophyta; class Magnoliopsida; order Asterales; family Asteraceae; genus Ambrosia; species Ambrosia trifida. Next base: position 100,201,300 of record CM054124.1, on the reverse strand, counting down.
ACGTTAATCATATATTAATTAATTAGTACGAAATTACCTTATTTTTGCCGGTTGTTACATCCTCCCCCCGTTAAGAGAATTCCGTCCCGGAATTCACTTCGAGTTCTCCGGTATAGGTGTCTTCTCGAATAGGGCGGGATATTTTTGCTTCATCCGGTCGAGCCTTTCCCACGTGAACTCCGGTCCACGCTTGGCATTCCAGCGCACTTTGACCAATCTGATCTTGCTGCGCCTTAGTTTTTGGACCTTCCAATCGGTTACCTCGATTGGTTCTTCCACAAAGTGTAACTTGTCGTCAATGTGAATTTCGTCCGCAGGGATGATGAGAGTTTCGTCAGATAGGCACTTTTTCAAATTGGACACGTGAAACGTGTCGTGTATTCCACTAAGCTCTTGAGGCAACTTGAGCTTGTATGCCACCGGGCCTACCCTGGACAAGATTTCGAATGGTCCAACATATCGTGGGTTTAGTTTCCCGCGCTTTCCAAAGCGCGCGACACCTTTCCAAGGTGACACTTTTAGTAGAACCATGTCTCCGACTTGAAATTCTAAAGGTTTTCGCCTTATATCAGCATAGCTTTTCTGACGGTCACGGGCCGCTTTGAGACGTTCCTTTATCAAAAAGACCTTGTCCGTCGTCTCTTGAACAATTTCGGGCCCGGTGAGTTGTTTTTCTCCAACTTCAGCCCAACACAGTGGAGATCTGCACTTGCGTCCATATAGAGCTTCAAAAGGTGCAGCTTGAATGCTCGTATGGTAACTGTTGTTGTAAGAAAATTCTGCCAACGGCAAGTGTGTATCCCAATTACCACCGAAATCAATCGCACATGCCCGTAACATATCTTCTAAGGTTTGTATGGTTCGTTCACTTTGACCATCCGTTTGGGGGTGATACGCGGTACTCATGTCAAGGCGAGTACCGAGGGCTTCATTCAAACTTTCCCAAAATCTTGAAGTGAAACGACTATCCCGATCAGAGATGATGGAGATAGGTACACCATGTCTCGACACCACTTCCTTAATGTACAAACGGGTTAGTTTCTCCAACTTGTCCCTTTCGCGAATTGGAAGGAAGTGTGCGGATTTTGTCAAACGATCAACAATTACCCAAATCATGTCATGGCCGCTTGTTGTCTTGGGCAACTTGGTAATGGAATCCATGGAAATTTGTTCCCATTTCCATTCAGGTATCTCCGGTTGCTGGAGCAAGCCGGATGGTCTCTGATGCTCGGCCTTGACCTTTGCGCAAGTTAAACATCGCGCAACATATGCCGCTATATCTCTTTTGAAATTTGGCCACCAATAAAGTTCCTTCAAGTCGTGGAACATCTTGTCTGCACCAGGGTGAACCGAATATCTAGAACTGTGAGCTTCGGCCAGTACTAGCTCACGCAACCCTCCATACACTGGAACCCAAATTCTATTCATGAAATACAGGGTCTGGTCCGCCTTTGGTTCCAGTGAATCAACCATCTTTCGCAATCTATCACCTTTGACGTTCTCGGGCTTAAGAGCGTTAACTTGAGCTTCACGAATTCGATCAGTCAGATTCGTGTGGATAGTCAGACCCAAAGCTCGGACACGCAACGGCTTAACCCGTTCCTTGCAACTTAAGGCGTCAGCCACAACGTTCGCCTTACCGGGATGGTACTTTATTTCACAATTGTGACATTCGTCACTTTTCATTGTATTTTTTTAATTATTATCTGTACGTTATACCGCAGTTAATAAATGTGACATTTCTTGAACGTTAATTTCGGGTTCGTTTAATCATATGGGATAATAATAATAATTATGTATATGCCTACACAAGCCCAGCCCAACAAACCCCAAGTGTCTGGCCCATTAACCAAGCCCAAAACCCTTTGATTCTGTTTTAAAAAAAAAAAAAAATTATATGCTTTGGCCGGGATTCGAACCCGCGCCAAAGCCACACATACACACATACACAACCATCTGGGCTGGACCTTCTGTTTTGAAATAACCCGGACGTGTATTATATAAATACACACATTAAAACCTCACAGTTGACAAGGAAAGTCAACTGTGGGTTGCCTTGTTGATCAATTCATCAAATTAACGTGTAATTGATCTCTATTTGGTAAATTGGGTTGATTACCGGCCTTGCACAACACGATTACACGTCTATTACACGTCAATCGTTGACCTATTGATTCAATTGAACGCGTATGACATTAACCAAGGTCAACCTTCCAATTAATCATAACCAACGACCCTCAGTATAAATAGATGCATTCCGAACCTTGTCAACTCGCTCACAACTCTCCCTCAATCTCCCATTCTCTCTGTAACACACTAATTTTTATAATTGAATTCGTTGTTTGACTTTTGCCTTGACCCGGCTATCATCATCAAATCAACACTGTGAGTCCTCGTTTTTTTGTGGGGTTTATTCATCGGCAATCCAGCAACAATAGCCCTAACATTAATCGGGCTAAGGTTGTCTGAATCGTTCAATTGAAAATTCTAGGGTTCGTAATTTTATTTTGGGGATAATCTTGATTTCGCGTCGTGTATATTATTAATTTGAAACCAGAAACATCACAACCACCGGCCTAGGCCAAGTGGTTGTGACCATGGTCCACAACAGTGGTCACCCGGGTTCGAGTCCCGGCTCTGACCGGTTTTGTTCCTTTCTTTTTTTTTCTTTTTTTTTTAAAACAAACAATTATATATATATATATATATATATATATATATATATATATATATATTAAATCCTTTTAATCTTTTAAATTCATTTTAAAATATCATAACTATTTTATAAATTCTAAAAAAATTACATTTGTTTAATCTGATATAAAAGTTTCATTTATAATTTTTATTTTTCAGAAATTCATTTATTTAATATTTATAATAATTAAATCATTTTTATACTATTAGATTTATAAAAATCCATTTATATATCAAAACAACTTTATTAAATTCTCCAAAAATTATCCTGACTTTTTATAAAGATAAACTTTACTGAAATAATTTTTAATTCAGTAAAATCATTTATTTTATATTTTTAATCAATTTTTGTTAGATTTAATCATAATTAAATCATAATAAATCCAATTTTCATCATTTTTGCACCAAAATTTTATACAAATTATTTTTAATTATTTGGAGCAGAAATATGATTTTTAAAATAAGAAATCTTTAATTTTAGTATTTTTGAATATTAAAGTTAAATGTTGGCTATTTATAAATAAATAGATTTAAAAATCTATTTTAAATGAAATAATTTTATAAAAATTATTTCTATACTTCAAACACTTTATTGTGTACATTCTAAATTCAAATTTTATTAAGAGACTTTTTATTTAATTATTTATTAAATTTCTCATAATTAATAGACAATTTGTTTATTAAACAAATAAACGTTATCCCCAATTCGAAGCCCTAGAAATACATGTATCCTAGAGTTATTTCACTCATACATTATCAATTACTTTAGGTTAATCATTTGGGAGTAATCTCAAATTCGTATTCCGTTGTCCAGTCCAATTTCAAGTTACTACGTGAACGGTGAGTACTTCCTATCCCCTTTTTGCTTTTATACATTTTTGGGGTGTTACATGTACACTATTACAATTTCAAATACACGTTTACATTTTTACAATACAATTCTAGTACTATGTGCATTGCTTACAACGTGCTTTATGCTTAGACATTACATGTGGATTACATTTGTACTTAGTGAAATCATTAACATTGTACAAGCCGACCTTAACATTGGATAGCGCTATTTGGATTGACAACCCGCCTAGGTTGATTCTCCCCCTTTTTCATCGGAGAATCCGTGGCCATTGTTAAGTTATTATCCATTTGTTGGATAAGTACACTACAGTTCATACAGTACATTATACAGTCACAGGGTTGATTTCGCTCATTTGTTTGATACATGGTTTACATATTTGCACTGTAGCTTGCACTTGAATTGTATAACTTTTAATCTACTATATATATCAAAACTAGGAATGCTCACCAACATTTCTTATGTTGACCAAACCTATTTTTGTACATGTTTCAGGTGCAGTTTGATCAAGAAACTTTTAGCGCTTTATTATGCAGTTATTTCATTACTTATATTTCATTTAAGACTTTGTATTTTCCATTTCCTTGTAAGACAAATTTTGGGTTTTTATTTAATAATATTTACATTTGAGTACCATGTGCTTTTGAACAATCGTCACTACGTGACACCTCGATGATTCTGCCATCGGTTGGGGTGTTACAGATTGGTATCAGAGCCATGGTTATAGGGAATTAGGTTATTAGAATGCCTTTTAGCCTAGACTATAACCGAATTTCAACTTACAGGTACAACACTTCCTAATTTCCATTCAGGTATCTCCGGTTGCTGGAGCAAGCCGGATGGTCTCTGATGCTCGGCCTTGACCTTTGCGCAAGTTAAACATCGCGCAACATATGCCGCTATATCTCTTTTGAAATTTGGCCACCAATAAAGTTCCTTCAAGTCGTGGAACATCTTGTCTGCACCAGGGTGAACCGAATATCTAGAACTGTGAGCTTCGGCCAGTACTAGCTCACGCAACCCTCCATACACTGGAACCCAAATTCTATTCATGAAATACAGGGTCTGGTCCGCCTTTGGTTCCAGTGAATCAACCATCTTTCGCAATCTTTCACCTTTGACGTTCTCGGGCTTAAGAGCGTTAACTTGAGCTTCACGAATTCGATCAGTCAGATTCGTGTGGATAGTCAGACCCAAAGCTCGGACACGCAACGGCTTAACCCGTTCCTTGCAACTTAAGGCGTCAGCCACAACGTTCGCCTTACCGGGATGGTACGTTATTTCACAATCGTAATCGTTTAATAATTCAACCCATCGCCATTGTCGCATATTCAAATCCTTCTGATCAAAGATGTGTTGCAAACTCTTATGATCAGTGAAAATCGTGCACTTGGTTCCGTATAAATAGTGCCTCCATATCTTGAGAGCGAATACCACTGCACCTAATTCCAAATCGTGTGTAGTGTAGTTCTTCTAATGGATTTTCAGTTGCCTGGAAGCATATGCTATCACTTTTTCTCGTTGCATTAACACGCAACCCAAGCCTTGATGCGAGGCGTCACAGTAAACCACAAAATCTTCCGTACCATCGGGGAGTGATAGTATCGGAGCGCCACATAACTTGTCTTTTAGCAATTGGAATGCCGCTTCTTGCTTTTCCGTCCACTCGAACTTCTTATCCTTTTGGGTTAGCATGGTTAAAGACTGTGCTATCTTAGAAAAGTTCTCGATGAACCTTCTGTAGTAACCCGCAAGGCCAAGAAATTGTCGTACTTCGGTAGGAGTTCGAGGGGCTTCCCAATTTTTAATTGCCTCGATCTTGGCGGGATCGACATGTATGCCTTTTTCATTCACCACGTGGCCTAGGAAGTGAACTTCTCGAATCCAAAAGTCACACTTCGAGAATTTAGCGTAGAGCTTTTCTTTGCGTAGTACTTCAAGGATTAACCGAAGGTGACTCTCGTGGTCTTCTTTAGTGCGTGAATAGATCAAAATATCGTCAATGAAAACAATGACGAATTTATCCAAGTACGGCTTACACACGCGGTTCATCAAGTCCATGAAAACAGCTGGCGCGTTGGTTAAGCCGAACGGCATTACCAAAAATTCATAGTGCCCATATCTAGTTCTGAAGGCCGTCTTTGGTACATCCTTTTCCTGTATACGCAACTGGTGATAGCCGGACCTCAGATCGATCTTGGAGTAAAAGCTAGATCCTTGGAGCTGATCAAATAAATCGTCGATCCTGGGGAGAGGATAGCGATTCTTAATGGTTAGCTTGTTCAGCTCTCGATAGTCAATGCACATGCGAAATGTGCCATCCTTCTTCTTTACGAATAAGACGGGAGCTCCCCAAGGTGAGAAACTCGGTCTTATTAAACCCTTGTCCAACAATTCTTGTAGCTGGCTGGATAGTTCCTGCATCTTCGATGGAGCTAAGCGATATGGCGATCGTGCCACAGGAGCAGCTCCAGGAACGAGGTCGATGCGGAACTCGACTTGTCGAGGTGGTGGCAACCCCGGCAAATCTTCTGGGAATACATCCGGAAAATCTCTAGCTATCGGAATGTCTTCCAACTTCCGCTCGTCGGCTTTCTTGTCCACCACGTGTGCCAAGAATGCGACAAGCCCTTTTCTTAAACACTTTCGCGCCTTCATGCTTGAAATAATTCTTAGTGGCGTCCCGTGCCTTTCCCCTTGAATTGAGAGAGTTTCACCGCTTGCGAGGGGGACTTGAATGATTTTATCGTTGCAAACTACGATGGCACGGTGTGCGGATAACCAGTCCATGCCGACGACTAAGTCAAAACTACCCAGCACAACCGGCAAGAGATCAATCCCAAACTCGTGCCCACAGAGTTCCAATTTACAATCTCTCGCTACTTCTCTCGTTTCAATAGTTTTACCATTAGCCAGTTCTATAGAGTAGGGTGTATCTAGTTTACTAGTTTTTAGCCCAAGTAATCTTTTAAACTCAATGGATACGAAGCTAAAATCGGCACCGGTATCAAATAATACAGAAGCATAATGACCATTAAGAGGGAACGTACCAGTGACCACGTTGGGGTCCTGTCGTGCATCACCGGCTCCAATCACAAACGCCCGCCCGCGGGCTTGGTTGTTTACCTTGGGGCAATCCTTCTTCCAATGGTCAAGTGACCCGCACGCGAAGCAGGGTCTTGCTCCTCCATTCTTCGGTGCTCCTGATCGGCAATCCTCTGTCTTGTGCCCCGAGCGGTGGCACTTCCCACAAGTTATCCCGTTATTTTTCCCCTGATTACCCTGTTTCCCACCATTTCCGCGCCCTGTGGCTACATATCCCTTTCCCTTCTTGTTCGCATTACCCGATGATCCATCCTTCTTCCCTTCGTTGCGCTTACGTTTCCCAAACCTTGGTTTATTCCCCTGATCATTCGACACAACAGCTGAACTCGTCCCCAGATTTTTACCCTCCACGCTGCTAGATTCAGAAATTTTCAGTCCCGAAACCTGCCGGATTAAGGTGCCCATTCGAATAGCGTCTTCGGTGAGGCTCAGGGCGAGATCGATAGCCTCGCGCATGGTCGTGGGCTTGGAAGAAGTGACCATGCTGCGTATTTGTGGCGCTAGTCCGAACAGGTACCGCTCTATCTTGTTGCTCTCCGGGGTAACCAAGCGAGGCACTAGTCGGGCGAGGTCATGAAATCTGGACGTGTACCCAACCATGTCTGCTCCAACCATGGTAAGGTTCCAGAATTCAGTTTCTAGTTTCTGTACCTCACTTTCCGGGCGGTATTCGGCGATCATGAGTTCCTTTAATTCCGCCCATGATAGGGAGTAAGCAGCATCATCTCCCAGGGACTGTACTTGGCTGTTCCACCAAGTTAGCGCTTGATCCAGAAATAAGTTCGTGGAGTACATGACTGTTTGTCGAGGGGTACAACCACTGATACGGATCACTGCTTCGGTCTTTTCGAACCATTTAACCAGTCCGACAGATCCCTCTGTGCCGCTAAAATTTATCGGCTTACAGTCCAAAAAGGCCTTGAAAGTGCAGCCACGCTCTCGCGAGGCCGTTTCTGCAATAATAAGGTAGTATGTTATTATGGGATAGGAGTTTTATGATAATCTCTCATCGCTTTTTCATTTATTCATAAACCTCTTACCAGTAGGGGAGGTTTCACGTCGGTCGCTCCCAGTTCTATCCCGCGATCGCTCAGAGCGGGCGGCTTCGTGTTTCGCTATGGCTCGGGCTATACGCTCCGAGACTAGTGTTTCTAGTTCAGCGGGTGTTGTGGGCAACCCGTCGTTGCCACTGTTGCTCCGGGTAGCCGGTGCCATTTTTCTTCAATAATAATTATTAAAGGTTAGCTTTGGCGAACATTCACACAAATATAAACATACACAAAGCATAAGTAGCAACTCATCACATGAACATAATAATCAACACAACATCACCACACGATCACACAAATCACAATATATGGAGTAAGCAATAATAATCGTAGACAATCACAGTTTTATAACAACATATTTCACCATAATAATAAGATTTTTCATTAATTTCAATAGTACGAGTACAATGCTTTGTCTACAATAACAAAATATGGGATAACATCCCTCATACATCGTTCTGAAATAATAAAAACATCATATCATATGCCGGCACACCCGCACGGCTGGGCAAAATGCAAACGAGTGTTATAACTCGTGCTACGCTACCATACTGCTACTACTATATACATCTGCAAGTGATTCTTCAGGTGTCTCCGAAGTATCCCTACTGTGGTGGCGGCGGCGGAAACTGATACTGAGGGGCGTGCGTGCTGATGGTCATACTGATCGCCATGATGCGATCATACAAAAACTGTCGATGCGCGAAGTGTGCATCGCCCGTGATCCCACAATGCGCGTCCATGCGCAACAACTCCTCGGCATAGTGTGCTAGGGCATCTCGGGAATCAATGATACGTGCCCACATAAGTCGGGTTTGCTGTTCCATCTGGTTCACGGTGCGCTGCACCGTGTCGGCGAGAGTCTGGAAATCTCGCTCCAGTGAAATAGCTGAGGACCAAGCTGGTCCAGATAATGGTGCTATTCCGCGGGGCTGTGATGGCCCAGGTATGTCGGGGTAGACTGGCTGGGACGGGCCAACTGGGTCTGGCATCGGTAAGTGGGGGAATAGCTGTGCAAAACCCTGTGGTCCGGGGGTGAAGTGGGGTGGCATCAGGTAGGGATCTCCTGCACCCAGAGGGTATGGTGCAGGTGGTGTCATCATGTAGGGGGCTCCGGCACCTAAGGTATAAGGTGCGGGTAAGGGCATGATAGGCATCTCGAGGCGGGGTGGCAGCATAGGTACGGTGGGGATGGGTAGTGTCATGGGTGCGGTGGGTGGTGCTATGAGCTCAGCCAATGGGGCCATGAGGGGCTGTGAAATAGTGGCCCACTCCGGGGTGGACACCACTATGGTAGGGGTAGGAGGACTCGCAGTGGCGAATGCTGTCATGCCCGCCCTGCGTAGCTCAGAGCTACGGGCGGGGCTGCCCTCTAAGATGGGTCCTGCTGAGGCTGGCCCCTCCTGTGGTACGGGCTCGGGTAGTGCGAGTGGGGCTGTAGGTGCAGCAGGGGCGTCCTCCATCATTGGAGCCACGGGCTCCTCCTGGTCGGCCGGTATCAAGGGTACCAGCATGTGGTCTACAGAAGCTACCGACTCGTCGTCCGAGTCGTCCGAGATCCACCCGTTTCATCCACGGGCAATCGGCATAAGCCTCATGCCTGGAGGAACGGGAATGTGTGGGGCGGGTAGTGGCTCGTGATCGACGTGAGCCTGTCGGTCAAATGGAGACTCCACGGTCTCCGACCGGGCAGGGGCGGGTCTCGAGGGACCTGCGCAGTCTGCAGGGAAATCCCTGGCGGCTCTAACTGGGTGTGGGGGTAGTGGTGCGGCAGGTAGTGGTATAATGGGTAGGTCGGCCTGCGGCGCCTCTGGTACGTCGGCCATGGCGGCCGCGTCATCCCCAGCGGGGGCCCAATCTGGATCTTCGCTGGGATCCGTCTCATCAGAACTGTCGCCGTCTGAGCCTCCGGCGGCGGCGTCCAACTCCATGTCGTCCTCCTCTGGGTCGAGTATGACTAGCTCGACTGGCTCGGCTGGAGGCGCTGGTATAATCTGTAAGCTACTGTCGTAGCTAGGTGCTATACTCTCCGCGTCAGACATCCCTGGCAAAAGAACCGTACTAATATATATGAGTTATTTAATTAGATAGTTAAGGCGTACATTTAACAGTAACCTTCCTAACCTCTAATACTACGTACTGCATAACAATACCCATGGCTAGCTTGGTCGGAATCTCCTCATGCCCACTGCTTCTTGAAAAATTACTTTATTGCGCTTAGCTTATATATTTACATTTTGAAAACTTTATCTTTTGAACCAAATCCGGTTATAGTCTAGTTTTTAAAGAAAATACACTAGTTCGCTATAACCTTGGCTCTGATACCACTTTCTGTCACACCACGCCAATGGCGGAAACACGTGGCGCGACGGTTCAAGCGTATAAAGTCAACGCAAATCACAAGTAATTAAGAAAATGGGTCATTTATTTAGGCGTCAAAATCAAGTTCAAACATTACACATAAAGTAGATTGTTTTTAACATAAACAGTGAGGTTTCTCAAATATATCCCATATATTTGGGAAATAAAAGTGAAACCCCGCAAAAGCAACCGACGCCCGCATAGGAGATTCCAGTGACCCAGCCCGCCATGCTTGTCTTCATCTAGTTACCTGAAAGATATGTTTAAATTTTGTCAATATAAATATATTGGTGAGTTCACAGGTTTTTAGTTTCCAAACTTAAACACTTGGGAAATACCATGTTATGACAATATATAGGAGTTGCAAGTTCCTATAAATCTACTTGAGGCTATAATCAAACCAAGACGTATAATAATGCCCCGCTCCAAGTCGTTTCTCGGTATCCTACGACTTAAGTTCAGAATATATGCACCCCAGGCATACACTGATGCATAATCGACGCTATCGATTAGGGGTGGGCCTTGTCAGGCACCAATAGTACTATTCAAATATTCCACCGGTTTCATTTCCCTGAATAAATGATTATAGAAGTGAGGTCTCAACCCCGAGTGGCGGTCACATCTCAAGTAATTATTCCGTCAAACTTTTTCCCTAACATATCTTTCCCCCGAAAACGTAAAATAGTTTAAAAATGGGGCCGTGAGACTCACCTGAATCAAAGTCCGGCTCAATAGGTAGATAGCAAACGAGGGGTCTCGCACCTACAAACGTCCTAGACGTATAAGTCACTATTCCTATAGTGCATGTGCCTTGGCAAGTTGTACACCCAACTCCCGACCACGAGTTATTCCAATTCCCGTTTAATTTAGCGCGTATCCTAGGTTTCGTTGGCGTTAGATTACCCTTTTTCTTACAAGTTATATATTACTTTTGTTAATATTTCCTTAACTTGTATATTATTATCATCGACTTGACTTCACTTAATGTATAATTATTTTCCCATTCAAATAATTATACTTAAGATCGCATCGTTCGATATAATATATTTTTCAACACTCGACCCGACTCACTTTGCCGCACATTTATTTTCCCATTTAAATAAATATGCTAAGGTCTTGTCGTCCGGTAGTATATTCTCAACACCCGATTCAACTCACCATGCCGTACATTTATTCTCCCATTCAAATAAATATACTAGGATCTCGTCGGCACGGTATACACATATATGTACATATATCTTTTGTCTACTCGTCTCGGTTTTCCTTCTCACATATCTACTTTCCCATTAAGTAGACATACTAGAACTTCGCCGAGATGAGCGTATGTATATATATATATATATAAACGTGAAATTTTTCTTGTTAAGTCTATACGTTTGTTTAACGTCTTACTTGTTTACGTTATGTTTTTCTCCCACGAATAATTTATTCAACACTTAGGAAAGTGTTTATTAATTTTCACCCATGATATATATATATATATATTTTACTTCCTAAAAATATATATTTTCTCATCTTGCCGCAACGGCATTTTTCTCATGTTTTGTCCATTTATTGTTCGTTAACGCGTCTTAGTCCGCTATCTTAGCTTGTATAGTTAATTTTTCCAAGTTTTTCCCAACATGTGTTTTATAGAAATATTATTCATATTCCAAATTCCTAACACACATTACTTGGAAGGTTTAAAGATGCTTTTCTATTTTTAATCCAAACTTGCCAACTTATATACAAAAATGTTCCAACACTTTTATATTCCCATTTATATAAAAGTATTCATTTTTGTATAAGTTTTTCAAGTTTTAACCTTTGTTCAACATTTTTATAAAAATCTCTATTTTTATAAAAATCCATATGTTAATACAAGTCCATATTTTTATAACTTCCACTTTTATAAAAATACACTTTTATACAAAATATCCAAGTATGTTTACTAGTATTTACCAAATCAACCTTGGAAAATTATTTCTTATACTTTTGACACCAAACTTTCCATTATTGCATTTTTGGACTAATAGTTTCTAAAATATTCATTTTAGTCCTCTAACTTCCAAAGTTACAACATTAGTCCCTTAACTTTCAAAAGTTGCATTTTTCTACTCTAACTTCCAAAGTTAGTATTTTTCACCCAAATTAGTGGACTTTGAAGATTCATCTTTTTAATGTTAAGTTATTTTTGCATCAAATCACTTTTAATAGTCTTATATTCCATACATAAGGCTACTAGTATGTGTGTTTAATGTATTTGTCCATTATATCCAAATTTCATTCTTCTAAGTGAGTAAACTTTAATTTTGCAACTTCTACATTTATGACATCCTAACATATTCCATCTTGTATTACACTTTAGATGATCATTTTTTTGATGATTAAAACTTCCTTTTAACATATTCAAGTTTCTTTCACAAATCATAACCAAATCATCATCCTACATGGTGTATGTGTAGATTTTATATCTTTTAAGAAACACTACATTATTATCATCCAATCCATGATCCATTTACATGTCTTTAATCATTCATTTTACTCATGTAAAATCTATTAAAGCTTATGTTTCAAAACCACATTTTAACCCTTCATGTACAACTTGCTTCTAAGAACACATACATGAATATTAATAATCAAAACAAGGTTAAGAAGCTTACTACTAGCACAAGGCTAGGGAAGACAAAAACCTTGGATTTGAGAGGGGTTTAGTGTGTTCTTCCAAGTGGTTAAGCTCCAAGCTCTTGAAACACACAATGGGGGTTTTGATGGATGGATGTTTGGAAGTGATTTGTGTTGTTTAAACTTGAAGAAGTGTGTGTGTTCTTGCTATAAAACCCACGGCCAAACAAAGAAAGAAGAGAGAAGTTTTGCTTTGTTTTTCTCCAAATGCCTAACACATGTTATATAATATAATCACATGTAATCTTTCTAAAGATTCAAGGGATTTAGGTAGTACCAAAGGTGATCTTGGATGGATTTAAAGTGTGTGTGTGCCGTGAGATAGAGAGAGAGATTGGGAGAGAGTTTACTTGCAAATCTTAGCTAAATATTTGAGATTTATCTTGATCCTTCACTAGATCTTTAAGCATGTGTATGTACTAGTGTATCATTAGTTTGATTATGTCTTGGATCTCATGGCCAAAGGGCCGAAATTTTCTTACAAAAAGAAACAACTTGGGCATGCTTTGTACTTGCAAAATCCTACACATTATCTCTTTCTTAACATGCTTAATAACATAGGTTTATAGGGTGTTTTAAAAGAAAACTAAAAAGAATTATAAGGCCTTAAGGCCGGCCCCTTGATGGGTTTAGGTGGGGTCCACAACTTCAAATATTTACCCATTATTTGTTAAGTTAAATCCCTCGTCGTTCGGGTGTCGTTCGGGTATTTTTCGGGTTTTAACCGCGCGTTATTCGGACATTAAAAATACCTTTAATAACCCTTAAATATAGTCTAATTTAAGCGTTGATTGGTTATTTAGGCTTTTGCCGGGTGAAATTACGAGTTGTACGCGTATCGGGTGCGGTACGCGCACTTTATTCGTTACCAGGAGCTTCATGTGAAAAGTTTTCACTTATGGTTTTGGAGTTCCAAAACTCATTATATTTTGTGAAAATACCCTTTATTTTATATCCTGGGTCTCAGGGATCCTTTTCGTTTATTTAATTATTACCGGGTAATCGCCAACGTCCATACCGGATAGTTTATTCGCACATGATCCTATCATGTTTTACCATTAAACGTCTGCATTCCTATGCATTATTTGGAAATTGCTATCTCCTAAAGCCTTGATAATTAAATCACGTATAATTGCATTTAATTACGTTAATCATATATTAATTAATTAGTACGAAATTACCTTATTTTTGCCGGTTGTTACATCCTCCCCCCGTTAAGAGAATTCCGTCCCGGAATTCACTTCGAGTTCTCCGGTGTAGGTGTCTTCTCGAATAGGGCGGGATATTTTTGCTTCATCCGGTCCAGCCTTTCCCACGTGAACTCCGGTCCACGCTTGGCATTCCAGCGCACTTTGACCAATCTGATCTTGCTGCGCCTTAGTTTTTGGACCTTCCAATCGGTTACCTCGATTGGTTCTTCCACAAAGTGTAACTTGTCGTCAATGTGAATTTCGTCCGCAGGGATGATGAGAGTTTCGTCAGATAGGCACTTTTTCAAATTGGACACGTGAAACGTGTCGTGTATTCCACTAAGCTCTTGAGGCAACTTGAGCTTGTATGCCACCGGGCCTACCCTGGACAAGATTTCGAATGGTCCAACATATCGTGGGTTCAGTTTCCCGCGCTTTCCAAAGCGCGCGACACCTTTCCAAGGTGACACTTTTAGTAGAACCCTGTCTCCGACTTGAAATTCTAAAGGTTTTCGCCTCATATCAGCATAGCTTTTCTGACGGTCACGGGCCGCTTTGAGACGTTCCTTTATCAAAAAGACCTTGTCCGTCGTCTCTTGAACAATTTCGGGCCCGGTGAGTTGTTTTTCTCCAACTTCAGCCCAACACAGTGGAGATCTGCACTTGCGTCCATATAGAGCTTCAAAAGGTGCAGCTTGAATGCTCGTATGGTAACTGTTGTTGTAAGAAAATTCTGCCAACGGCAAGTGTGTATCCCAATTACCACCGAAATCAATCGCACATGCCCGTAACATATCTTCTAAGGTTTGTATGGTTCGTTCACTTTGACCATCCGTTTGGGGGTGATACGCGGTACTCATGTCAAGGCGAGTACCGAGGGCTTCATTCAAACTTTCCCAAAATCTTGAAGTGAAACGACTATCCCGATCAGAGATGATGGAGATAGGTACACCATGTCTCGACACCACTTCCTTAATGTACAAACGGGTTAGTTTCTCCAACTTGTCCCTTTCGCGAATTGGAAGGAAGTGTGCGGATTTTGTCAAACGATCAACAATTACCCAAATCATGTCATGGCCGCTTGTTGTCTTGGGCAACTTGGTAATGGAATCCATGGAAATTTGTTCCCATTTCCATTCAGGTATCTCCGGTTGCTGGAGCAAGCCGGATGGTCTCTGATGCTCGGCCTTGACCTTTGCGCAAGTTAAACATCGCGCAACATATGCCGCTATATCTCTTTTGAAATTTGGCCACCAATAAAGTTCCTTCAAGTCGTGGAACATCTTGTCTGCACCAGGGTGAACCGAATATCTAGAACTGTGAGCTTCGGCCAGTACTAGCTCACGCAACCCTCCATACACTGGAACCCAAATTCTATTCATGAAATACAGGGTCTGGTCCGCCTTTGGTTCCAGTGAATCAACCATCTTTCGCAATATTTCACCTTTGACGTTCTCGGGCTTAAGAGCGTTAACTTGAGCTTCACGAATTCGATCAGTCAGATTCGTGTGGATAGTCAGACCCAAAGCTCGGACACGCAACGGCTTAACCCGTTCCTTGCAACTTAAGGCGTCAGCCACAACGTTCGCCTTACCGGGATGGTACTTTATTTCACAATCGTAATCGTTTAATAATTCAACCCATCGCCATTGTCGCATATTCAAATCCTTCTGATCAAAGATGTGTTGCAAACTCTTATGATCAGTGAAAATCGTGCACTTGGTTCCGTATAAATAGTGCCTCCATATCTTGAGAGCGAATACCACTGCACCTAATTCCAAATCGTGTGTAGTGTAGTTCTTCTAATGGATTTTCAGTTGCCTGGAAGCATATGCTATCACTTTTTCTCGTTGCATTAACACGCAACCCAAGCCTTGATGCGAGGCGTCACAGTAAACCACAAAATCTTCCGTACCATCGGGGAGTGATAGTATCGGAGCGCCACATAACTTGTCTTTTAGCAATTGGAATGCCGCTTCTTGCTTTTCCGTCCACTCGAACTTCTTATCCTTTTGGGTTAGCATGGTTAAAGACTGTGCTATCTTAGAAAAGTTCTCGATGAACCTTCTGTAGTAACCCGCAAGGCCAAGAAATTGTCGTACTTCGGTAGGAGTTCGAGGGGCTTCCCAATTTTTAATTGCCTCGATCTTGGCGGGATCGACATGTATGCCTTTTTCATTCACCACGTGGCCTAGGAAGTGAACTTCTCGAATCCAAAAGTCACACTTCGAGAATTTAGCGTAGAGCTTTTCTTTGCGTAGTACTTCAAGGATTAACCGAAGGTGACTCTCGTGGTCTTCTTTAGTGCGTGAATAGATCAAAATATCGTCAATGAAAACAATGACGAATTTATCCAAGTACGGCTTACACACGCGGTTCATCAAGTCCATGAAAACAGCTGGCGCGTTGGTTAAGCCGAACGGCATTACCAAAAACTCATAGTGCCCATATCTAGTTCTGAAGGCCGTCTTTGGTACATCCTCTTCCTGTATACGCAACTGGTGATAGCCGGACCTCAGATCGATCTTGGAGTAAAAGCTAGATCCTTGGAGCTGATCAAATAAATCGTCGATCCTGGGGAGAGGATAGCGATTCTTAATGGTTAGCTTGTTCAGCTCTCGATAGTCAATGCACATGCGAAATGTGCCATCCTTCTTCTTTACGAATAAGACGGGAGCTCCCCAAGGTGAGAAACTCGGTCTTATTAAACCCTTGTCCAACAATTCTTGTAGCTGGCTGGATAGTTCCTGCATCTTCGATGGAGCTAAGCGATATGGCGATCGTGCCACAGGAGCAGCTCCAGGAACGAGGTCGATGCGGAACTCGACTTGTCGAGGTGGTGGCAACCCCGGCAAATCTTCTGGGAATACATCCGGAAAATCTCTAGCTATCGGAATGTCTTCCAACTTCCGCTCGTCGGCTTTCTTGTCCACCACGTGTGCCAAGAATGCGACAAGCCCTTTTCTTAAACACTTTCGCGCCTTCATGCTTGAAATAATTCTTAGTGGCGTCCCGTGCCTTTCCCCTTGAATTGAGAGAGTTTCACCGCTTGCGAGGGGGACTTGAATGATTTTATCGTTGCAAACTACGATGGCACGGTGTGCGGATAACCAGTCCATGCCGACGACTAAGTCAAAACTACCCAGCACAACCGGCAAGAGATCAATCCCAAACTCGTGCCCACAGAGTTCCAATTTACAATCTCTCGCTACTTCTCTCGTTTCAATAGTTTTACCATTAGCCAGTTCTATGGAGTAGGGTGTATCTAGTTTACTAGTTTTTAGCCCAAGTAATCTTTTAAACTCAATGGATACGAAGCTAAAATCGGCACCGGTATCAAATAATACAGAAGCATAATGACCATTAAGAGGGAACGTACCAGTGACCACGTTGGGGTCCTGTCGTGCATCACCGGCTCCAATCACAAACGCCCACCCGCGGGCTTGGTTGTTTACCTTGGGGCAATCCTTCTTCCAATGGTCAAGTGACCCGCACGCGAAGCAGGGTCTTGCTCCTCCATTCTTCGGTGCTCCTGATCGGCAATCCTCTGTCTTGTGCCCCGAGCGGTGGCACTTCCCACAAGTTATCCCGTTATTTTTCCCCTGATTACCCTGTTTCCCACCATTTCCGCGCCCTGTGGCTACATATCCCTTTCCCTTCTTGTTCGCATTACCCGATGATCCATCCTTCTTCCCTTCGTTGCGCTTACGTTTCCCAATCCTTGGTTTATTCCCCTGATCATTCGACACAACAACTGAACTCGTCCCCAGATTTTTACCCTCCACGCTGCTAGATTCAGAAATTTTCAGTCCCGAAACCTGCCGGATTAAGGTGCCCATTCGAATAGCGTCTTCGGTGAGGCTCAGGGTGAGATCGATAGCCTCGCGCATGGTCGTGGGCTTGGAAGAAGTGACCATGCTGCGTATTTGTGGCGCTAGTCCGAACAGGTACCGCTCTATCTTGTTGCTCTCCGGGGTAACCAAGCGAGGCACTAGTCGGGCGAGGTCACGAAATCTGGACGTGTACCCAACCACGTCTGCTCCAACCATGGTAAGGTTCCAGAATTCAGTTTCTAGTTTCTGTACCTCACTTGCCGGGCGGTATTCGGCGATCATGAGTTCCTTTAATTCCGCCCATGCTAGGGAGTAAGCAGCATCATCTCCCAGGGACTGTACTTGGCTGTTCCACCAAGTTAGCGCTTGATCCAGAAATAAGTTCGTGGAGTACATGACTGTTTGTCGAGGGGTACAACCACTGATACGGATCACTGCTTCGGTCTTTTCGAACCATTTAACCAGTCCGACAGATCCCTCTGTGCCGCTAAAATTTATCGGCTTACAGTCCAAAAAGGCCTTGAAAGTGCAGCCACGCTCTCGCGAGGCCGTTTCTGCAATAATAAGGTAGTATGTTATTATGGGATAGGAGTTTTATGATAATCTCTCATCGCTTTTTCATTTATTCATAAACCTCTTACCAGTAGGGGAGGTTTCACGTCGGTCGCTCCCAGTTCTATCCCGCGATCGCTCAGAGCGGGCGGCTTCGTGTTTCGCTATGGCTCGGGCTATACGCTCCGAGACTAGTGTTTCTAGTTCAGCGGGTGTTGTGGGCAACCCGTCGTTGCCACTGTTGCTCCGGGTAGCCGGTGCCATTTTTCTTCAATAATAATTATTAAAGGTTAGCTTTGGCGAACATTCACACAAATATAAACATACACAAAGCATAAGTAGCAACTCATCACATGAACATAATAATCAACACAACATCACCACACGATCACACAAATCACAATATATGGAGTAAGCAATAATAATCGTAGACAATCACAGTTTTATAACAACATATTTCACCATAATAATAAGATTTTTCATTAATTTCAATAGTACGAGTACAATGCTTTGTCTACAATAACAAAATATGGGATAACATCCCTCATACATCGTTCTGAAATAATAAAAACATCATATCATATGCCGGCACACCCGCACGGCTGGGCAAAATGCAAACGAGTGTTATAACTCGTGCTACGCTACCATACTGCTACTACTATATACATCTGCAAGTGATTCTTCAGGTGTCTCCGAAGTATCCCTACTGTGGTGGCGGCGGCGGAAACTGATACTGAGGGGCGTGCGTGCTGATGGTCATACTGATCGCCATGATGCGATCATACAAAAACTGTCGATGCGCGAAGTGTGCATCGCCCGTGATCCCACAATGCGCGTCCATGCGCAACAACTCCTCGGCATAGTGTGCTAGGGCATCTCGGGAATCAATGATACGTGCCCACATAAGTCGGGTTTGCTGTTCCATCTGGTTCACGGTGCGCTGCACCGTGTCGGCGAGAGTCTGGAAATCTCGCTCCAGTGAAATAGCTGAGGACCAAGCTGGTCCAGATAATGGTGCTATTCCGCGGGGCTGTGATGGCCCAGATATGTCGGGGTAGACTGGCTGGGACGGGCCAACTGGGTCTGGCATCGGTAAGTGGGGGAATAGCTGTGCAAAACCCTGTGGTCCGGGGGTGAAGTGGGGTGGCATCAGGTAGGGATCTCCTGCACCCAGAGGGTATGGTGCAGGTGGTGTCATCATGTAGGGGGCTCCGGCACCTAAGGTATAAGGTGCGGGTAAGGGCATGATAGGCATCTCGAGGCGGGGTGGCAGCATAGGTATGGTGGGGATGGGTAGTGTCATGGGTGCGGTGGGTGGTGCTATGAGCTCAGCCAATGGGGCCATGAGGGGCTGTGAAATAGTGGCCCACTCCGGGGTGGACACCACTATGGTAGGGGTAGGAGGACTCGCAGTGGCGAATGCTGTCATGCCCGCCCTGCGTAGCTCAGAGCTACGGGCGGGGCTGCCCTCTAAGATGGGTCCTGCTGAGGCTGGCCCCTCCTGTGGTACGGGCTCGGGTAGTGCGAGTGGGGCTGTAGGTGCAGCAGGGGCGTCCTCCATCATTGGAGCCACGGGCTCCTCCTGGTCGGCCGGTATCAAGGGTACCAGCATGTGGTCTACAGAAGCTACCGACTCGTCGTCCGAGTCGTCCGAGATCCACCCGTTTCATCCACGGGCAATCGGCATAAGCCTCATGCCTGGAGGAACGGGAATGTGTGGGGCGGGTAGTGGCTCGTGATCGACGTGAGCCTGTCGGTCAAATGGAGACTCCACGGTCTCCGACCGGGCAGGGGCGGGTCTCGAGGGACCTGCGCAGTCTGCAGGGAAATCCCTGGCGGCTCTAACTGGGTGTGGGGGTAGTGGTGCGGCAGGTAGTGGTATAATGGGTAGGTCGGCCTGCGGCGCCTCTGGTACGTCGGCCATGGCGGCCGCGTCATCCCCAGCGGGGGCCCAATCTGGATCTTCGCTGGGATCCGTCTCATCAGAACTGTCGCCGTCTGAGCCTCCGGCGGCGGCGTCCAACTCCATGTCGTCCTCCTCTGGGTCGAGTATGACTAGCTCGACTGGCTCGGCTGGAGGCGCTGGTATAATCTGTAAGCTACTGTCGTAGCTAGGTGCTATACTCTCCGCGTCAGACATCCCTGGCAAAAGAACCGTACTAATATATATGAGTTATTTAATTAGATAGTTAAGGCGTACATTTAACAGTAACCTTCCTAACCTCTAATACTACGTACTGCATAACAATACCCATGGCTAGCTTGGTCGGAATCTCCTCATGCCCACTGCTTCTTGAAAAATTACTTTATTGCGCTTAGCTTATATATTTACATTTTGAAAACTTTATCTTTTGAACCAAATCCGGTTATAGTCTAGTTTTTAAAGAAAATACACTAGTTCGCTATAACCTTGGCTCTGATACCACTTTCTGTCACACCACGCCAATGGCGGAAACACGTGGCGCGACGGTTCAAGCGTATAAAGTCAACGCAAATCACAAGTAATTAAGAAAATGGGTCATTTATTTAGGCGTCAAAATCATGTTCAAACATTACACATAAAGTAGATTGTTTTTAACATAAACAGTGAGGTTTCTCAAATATATCCCATATATTTGGGAAATAAAAGTGAAACCCCGCAAAAGCAACCGACGCCCGCATAGGAGATTCCAGTGACCCAGCCCGCCATGCTTGTCTTCATCTAGTTACCTGAAAGATATGTTTAAATTTCGTCAATATAAATATATTGGTGAGTTCACAGGTTTTTAGTTTCCAAACTTAAACACTTGGGAAATACCATGTTATGACAATATATAGGAGTTGCAAGTTCCTATAAATCTACTTGAGGCTATAATCAAACCAAGACGTATAATAATGCCCCGCTCCAAGTCGTTTCTCGGTATCCTACGACTTAAGTTCAGAATATATGCACCCCAGGCATACACTGATGCATAATCGACGCTATCGATTAGGGGTGGGCCTTGTCAGGCACCAATAGTACTATTCAAATATTCCACCGGTTTCATTTCCCTGAATAAATGATTATAGAAGTGAGGTCTCAACCCCGAGTGGCGGTCACATCTCAAGTAATTATTCCGTCAAACATTTTCCCTAACATATCTTTCCCCCGAAAACGTAAAATAGTTTAAAAATGGGGCCGTGAGACTCACCTGAATCAAAGTCCGGCTCAATAGGTAGATAGCAAACGAGGGGTCTCGCACCTACAAACGTCCTAGACGTATAAGTCACTATTCCTATAGTGCATGTGCCTTGGCAAGTTGTACACCCAACTCCCGACCACGAGTTATTCCAATTCCCGTTTAATTTAGCGCGTATCCTAGGTTTCGTTGGCGTTAGATTACCCTTTTTCTTACAAGTTATATATTACTTTTGTTAATATTTCCTTAACTTGTATATTATTATCATCGACTTGACTTCACTTAACGTATAATTATTTTCCCATTCAAATAATTATACTTAAGATCGCATCGTTCGATATAATATATTTTTCAACACTCGACCTGACTCACTTTGCCGCACATTTATTTTCCCATTTAAATAAATATGCTAAGGTCTTGTCGTCCGGTAGTATATTCTCAACACCCGATTCAACTCACCATGCCGTACATTTATTCTCCCATTCAAATAAATATACTAGGATCTCGTCGGCACGGTATACACATATATGTACATATATCTTTTGTCTACTCGTCTCGGTTTTCCTTCTCACATATCTACTTTCCCATTAAGTAGACATACTAGAACTTCGCCGAGACGAGCGTATGTATATATATATATATATATATAAACGTGTAATTTTTCTTGTTAAGTCTATACGTTTGTTTAACGTCTTACTTGTTTACGTTATGTTTTTCTCCCACGAATAATTTATTCAACACTTAGGAAAGTGTTTATTAGTTTTCACCCATGATATATATATATATATATATATATATATATATATATATATTTTACTTCCTAAAAATATATATTTTCTCATCTTGCCGCAACGGCATTTTTCTCATGTTTTGTCCGTTTATTGTTCGTTAACGCGTCTTAGTCCGCTATCTTAGCTTGTATAGTTAATTTTTCCAAGTTTTTCCCAACATGTGTTTTATAGAAATATTATTCATATTCCAAATTCCTAACACACATTACTTGGAAGGTTTAAAGATGCTTTTCTATTTTTAATCCAAACTTGCCAACTTATATACAAAAATGTTCCAACACTTTTATATTCCCATTTATATAAAAGTATTTATTTTTGTATAAGTTTTTCAAGTTTTAACCTTTGTTCAACATTTTTATAAAAATCTCTATTTTTCTCGATTTGTGCGTGTCATCCTTGCGCAGGGGCCATGCTAATCTTCTCTGTATCGTTCCAATTTTATCGGATGTCCCCAAAGAGCTTTACCGGGCTGCTGGAAAGTGATCGTTAACTTACTCGATTCAGTTAAGATTCAAGGTAAACCGCTGCACCTTTTCATTAGAGGTTCGGTTGAGAATGGGGCCCGAATTCGGTTCTGGTATGATCTCTGGTTGGGGGATACGGCATTAAAAGATAGGTGGCCATGTTTATATCGGTTGGATAAAGTCAAAGGTTGCAGGATACGGGACAGATTAGGCTACAACAGTTCGCTGATGTCGTTTAAAGGTTCTTGGAAAAGGTCTCCTAATACGGTGGAAGAGTTGTCAGAGATTGAGGACTTGACGAGGATGTTGAATGGATTCTCCTTATCAGATGGGGTGGATAAATGGAAGTGGGATGGTAACAAAGATGGAGTTTTCATGGTAAAAGATTTCAAGACTTTGATGGGAGACGATCATTCGGGTGGAACGCTGCAGACCAAAGTGATTAAGTGGGATTCTTGGGTCCCCTTGAAAGTCAATTTGTTTGCGTGGAGAGTCATTCAAGATAGGCTACCCACTAGAGTTGCTTTGCGAAACAGAGACGTGAATATTCCAAGTGTAGTTTGTCCCTTGTGTAATACGGCAGACGAGAATGGTACGCACTTGTTCGTTCAATGTGGAGTTTCTTATGAAGTCTGGTTCTCGATTTGTAAATGGTGTAAAATTACGCCTTTCTATGCTTACAATGTCGAGGATTTATTGGATTTATATCATAATGTTCATGCTGGGAAATGGAGAAAAAAAATAGTTCGAGGTATTATTATGATTACGGCTTGGTGTATTTGGACTTCCAGGAATATGAAGATTTTTCAACACAAGGATCGGAAGGCGGTGGAAATAGTCGCTGAGATTAAATCAAAGGCTTTCTTTTGGTTGAAGTATAGATCTAAATACAATAATATTGTTTGGAAAGAGTGGTCGTTGTATCCATTGTATATATGTCCTTGATTTGTTTTGGCGGATCTCCATTTTGAGATCTAGCCGTTTTTTAATGAAAGTTATCGTTAAAAAAAAAATCTCTATTTTTATAAAAATCCTTATGTTAATACAAGTCCATATTTTTATAACTTCCACTTTTATAAAAATACACTTTTATACAAAATATCCAAGTATGTTTACTAGTATTTACCAAATCAACCTTGGAAAATTATTACTTATACTTTTGACACCAAACTTTCCATTATTGCATTTTTGGACTAATAGTTTCTAAAATATTCATTTTAGTCCTCTAACTTCCAAAGTTACAACATTAGTCCCTTAACTTTCAAAAGTTGCATTTTTCTACTCTAACTTCCAAAGTTAGTATTTTTCACCCAAATTAGTGGACTTTGAAGATTCATCTTTTTAATGTTAAGTTATTTTTGCATCAAATCACTTTTAATAGTCTTATATTCCATACATAAAGCTACTAGTATGTGTGTTTAATGTATTTGTCCATTATATCCAAATTTCATTCTTCTAAGTGAGTAAACTTTAATTTTGCAACTTCTACATTTATGACATCCTAACATATTCCATCTTGTATTACACTTTAGATGATCATTTTTTTGATGATTAAAACTTCCTTTTAACATATTCAAGTTTCTTTCACAAATCATAACCAAATCATCATCCTACATGGTGTATGTGTAGATTTTATATCTTTTAAGAAACACTACATTATTATCATCCAATCCATGATCCATTTACATGTCTTTAATCATTCATTTTACTCATGTAAAATCTATTAAAGCTTATGTTTCAAAACCAAATTTTAACCCTTCATGTACAACTTGCTTCTAAGAACACATACATGAATATTAATAATCAAAACAAGGTTAAGAAGCTTACTACAAGCACAAGGCTAGGGAAGACAAAAACCTTGGATTTGAGAGGGGTTTAGTGTGTTCTTCCAAGTGGTTAAGCTCCAAGCTCTTGAAACACACAATGGGGGTTTTGATGGATGGATGTTTGGAAGTGATTTGTGTTGTTTAAACTTGAAGAAGTGTGTGTGTTCTTGCTATAAAACCCACGGCCAAACAAAGAAAGAAGAGAGAAGTTTTGCTTTGTTTTTCTCCAAATGCCTAACACATGTTATATAATATTATCACATGTAATCTTTCTAAAGATTCAAGGGATTTAGGTAGTACCAAAGGTGATCTTGGATGGATTTAAAGTGTGTGTGTGCCGTGAGATAGAGAGAGAGAGATTGGGAGAGAGTTTACTTGCAAATCTTAGCTAAATATTTGAGATTTATCTTGATCCTTCACTAGATCTTTAAGCATGTGTATGTACTAGTGTATCATTAGTTTGATTATGTCTTGGATCTTATGGCCAAAGGGCCGAAATTTTCTTACAAAAAGAAACAACTTGGGCATGCTTTGTACTTGCAAAATCCTACACATTATCTCTTTCTTAACATGCTTGATAACATAGGTTTATAGGGTGTTTTAAGAGAAAACTAAAAAGAATTATAAGGCCTTAAGGCCGGCCCCTTGATGGGTTTAGGTGGGGTCCACAACTTCAAATATTTACCCATTATTTGTTAAGTTAAATCCCTCGTCGTTCGGGTGTCGTTCGGGTATTTTTCGGGTTTTAACCGCGCGTTATTCGGACATTAAAAATACCTTTAATAACCCTTAAATATAGTCTAATTTAAGCGTTGATTGGTTATTTAGGCTTTTGCCGGGTGAAATTACGAGTTGTACGCGTATCGGGTGCGGTACGCGCACTTTATTCGTTACCGGGAGCTTCATGTGAAAAGTTTTCACTTATGGTTTTGGAGTTCCAAAACTCATTATATTTTGTGAAAATACCCTTTATTTTATATCCTGGGTGTCCGGGATCCTTTTCGTTTATTTAATTATTACCGGGTAATCGCCAACGTCCATACCAGATAGTTTATTCGCACATGATCCTATCATGTTTTACCATTAAACGTCTGCATTCCTATGCATTATTTGGAAATTGCTATCTCCTAAAGCCTTGATAATTAAATCACATATAATTGCATTTAATTACGTTAATCATATATTAATTAATTAGTACGGAATTACCTTATTTTTGCCGGTTGTTACACCTCTACCCCCTCGCATATGGAGCAGGTATGAGAGCCTTTTGGGAGTTGCTATGCAGCATGAAGTGACGATGTATGATGCGAATGCGATAAGGTGCAATGTTCTTTCAAGGGTTGAGACAAATGACCGGGGCGGAAATGACTACACCGTTGAGTACAAAAAAAAGGTATGCTCGTGTGGCAAATGGCAAATGCAAAGATTTCCATGTTCACATGCAATTGCTGTTTGCAATTGGTTGGGTAAAAGCCCTCACAGTATTACTAGTTGGAAATTCCATACAGACACGTACGTTGTACAACAGTCATTTCTACACCTTGGGCCATAAGTCTGAATGGCCGGCGGCAGAATGGACAATTCAAGGGGACCCGTTGATGATTACTACACATCGAGGCAGAGTACGTCAGAGAAGAATACAAAATGAGATGGATGTGAATTATGACGATCGCCCGAGGCGTCATGCATGCACTCGATGTGGAGAAACAGGCCATAACAGGAAGAGTTGTGGAAATGCAATGCGTCAATGAAATCAGTGAATGACCCTACAGGGTTGTGTCAGTCGTATCATCACTGTCATCTTTTTTAGGTTGTTTAGTTTGCATTATCTGTATCATCAATCACCCTTTGCTTTCATGGATGAGTTGGGTGACTCATCTCATTATGTTCTGTACGAGCTTTATTTAGTAATGGCAGCCTTATTATCTTACTGTTAATTTTAATACTACTAGTATTATTACTAGACGTTTTCTAAAATAAAAGTAAATACATGTAATAATGATAGATTTATTTAAAACAAATAATACAAATTTATTTAACAACTATTTTTCCAAACTACTCAATCAAACTATACAATCTACCGAGTTACAAGACAATCTATTTCCGAGACCACCAATTCCAATATTCTACCACCGTTTCTTGTTGTAGAGTTCATTAAGTTTCTGTTTCGCACCTTCCATCACAATTGCTTTATTGAAGTCAACAATTGCTTTATTGAAGTCAACAATAGCTTGTGGACCCAGAAACTCATTTTTCCAGTCTCCGGGAACTCAGGACCGCATTCAGATTCAAACTCATCTGAATCAAACAGGGGAAGATCAATCAATATGTTGAACATTGGTACCAAATCTAAAGGTACCCAATGATCAACCCAGGCTGCCATACCAAAGTAGCACGATGAAGAATCTCAAATTCCTATATCGCCGACGTCGCTAATCACCGACCGTGATTCTTCAACATCGGATGGCCTTGCGCTACAGGGTTTGCCTGGAAGGTTGTCCCCCCTAAAGAGTCTGTTGGCATGCCTGGGGGTGGTACACTGGAGATTGAGACCACCAACGACAACCGACTCTCTAATATTATAAACTACAAAGACAATGTTGCATTCTACACGTGTTATACCACGTGTGGATGTAACATCGATCCAAGTAGTTTCATGTGGATGTAACACCGATTCAAAGACACCGCTTTCTTGGACTCCAGAAAAGCGATGCCAAGCAGGTGATGAAACAGCAGACGATGCTGTTAAGCATAGCTCATCCCCGCCCAAAACTGTTATAACTCCATGTGGATGTAACATCGACCCAATATCAATAAAAAACCGTACCCTCCAGAACAATTGTGGGAAAAGTATTATATCTCATATTGGTATTTTGTTTAGTTTTCTACAATTGTGTTGTAAATGGGATTTAAAGAATGTGTTGTGTTGTAAAATTGTAGGATTAAGATGAGGGATTGAGAGAATGATAATGTGGACGTCGAGTATTTATAGGCTTTGATGCCTTACAACCATTTGGCGGCATCAAAGGTGATGCCTTAATCTTAAATGGCGGCATCAATGCCTTATAACCATTTGGCGGCATCAAAGTGAATACATGAAATGGTTTGGCGGCATCAATGACTACCCAATATGGTTTGGCGGCATCACTATTTTGTTGCAGAATCCTTACATGATACCGCCAATTGATATAAAGTCATCACCATTTTTGGTTTTTTTTCCCAATGCCCCCCAAATGTAATTTGTAAAATCATATGTCTACCATTTATGCAAAGGATTCTTGGCTCAGGGGCAATGGATCTAAATGTATCAAAAGCGAATGACACAAACGCGTGTTGAGTGTCGAGAGTTAAAATGTTTTCTTATAATATGACGAGGGTCGGAGTAAAATGTGAGTATTTTTTTGAAAAGAAGTAAAATGTGAGTATATCAACAAAGTTATTGTTGGATGTATACGTACTTAATGTTAAACGTAACATATAAGTTTGGTGAGCTACTTCTTTCATTGTAAGGTAGCTTCAAAAAAACCCATTTGTGAACTTACATTTCATTTTATGACAGTTATTTATTTAATCGTAATTGTTTTATATTATACAATTTACTTTGAAAACAAAATACGTATAATTCTCTTCTTAAGGATGGTTAGGTTTAATGGAGAGCTTTGTAATTTACTATATCTTATTTTCACCATAATTACTTTGTCTTTTTTTTTTTTTTTTTTTTTTTTTGAAAGGTCATTACTTTGTCTTGTGGTCATGTTCTGTTTACTTTTTCTGTTAATTATCTATACATCACTGGTTTTTTAAATAATTAAGTAACCATTCAAAAGTCAACAAAGAAAGAAAATAGAGACCCTTCAAAAGTTATTTGGCCAGTTTTGAAAAGAAAGGTTTTCTTGGGACCGCTTTAAACACTGAGATGTTAAGAAATATTTTTAATTTGGCAGAGTTCAGCACAACCTCTCAGAAGGAGATCCTCTAATCACTCTACAATGGTTAGACTATGTTGTTTTAATCGGGTCCATGCTAACGCGAGAGTGGCCGGCCCACAAGCGAGTCAAGGCTGCGCATAAGGGGCACTAAGGCTTCCACCCGGAAAATTTCCTGCCACCTGCCACTTGACAGATGTTGCACCCTCCACAAAAGGCAAGCCTCTCTGGAATAAATGCACGGTAGTAGAAAACCGGAGGCCATCAGAATCGAACTTGACCCTTCTGAGGAGGGTAGGCTCAACAATCGCTTGGCATTTAAATGATCAAGTTAATTTAAAATAATTTAATTCAGTGTAATTGTTATACATACACATCATACGGTGGTTTTATTCATAGGAAACAATTAAATGATCTTTGATTTGGTGTCGGATGTGTAACGAGGCAAAGTGTCTTGAAAAATAGTGGTTGAAGTTGTTGACCAAATCAATATGCCTGACTTAAAAAATAAAAACCCTTTAAATAATACTTTGTAATTCAAAAACCACTTTGATTATTGTAGAAAATTTTGCTGATTATACATATTGTAAAATACATACATGAAAATCACATTGTTTTAATTTGTATGTCCTTTTGGTTAATACTGAAAAAATGATTTAGCAAACCATATAATTATATTCTCAATACTTCACTAATTTGATTATTAACTCGAGACAGATAGTCAAATCCAACCTAACTGAAAATGTTAAATCTCCGCAGAGCTTAAATAACAAAATGTATAACTTTAAGTGTGAGTGTGTATATTTGAAAAATGTGAAGTTCAAAAAAAATCATAAAAAGCTGCATATTACCTTTTGAGCTAAACTCCATTTGCACATGACCTAAAAAGGGCAAAAAATGTATGAACTGTAAATGTTACAAAACAGTTGGTGTCTGCATGAATAAAGCCATGGATGAGCATTAAAATAAGGTCTAGAAAGAAATAAAATACTGAAATGAGGGGTCCAAACTGGGAAAGTTAAGATACAAAATGTAAAGTTTGATTAAGGTCCCTTTAAATTATAGAAATGATGAAAAGGGTCCTTTAACTTAAAGTAAGGGCAATGGGCCATGGGCTTTACTCAAGTATATAAGAATGCTATGTTTGTGAGATGGAGGCATAATCATAGTGTTTAAGGTACTGCCAATTATTTAATATATTTTTCAAATCTTGAATTACACAATTCATCTTTTAGAAAAAAAACATGAATAATAACGGTTAAGGTTGTATTCTTATTGGAATTTTGTAAATTAGTTAAAAAGAAAGATATATATTTTTATTTGAAATATATTACGGATTTTTGTATGTGTGATTTTTTAAATCTACAGAGTTGGATAACTACTTTCTTAAAAATCGAAAACTACAGTTTTTAACTAGAAAAAATAGAACCTGAAACTCTTACAAGGTTTGACTTATTGCTTTCGAAATCTTAATATCTAGAACAAACAACAAACTTAATGTGTATAACAAAAGTGAGATAAAGCAAGATATGTTCTATAAAATGTTTGACGAACCTTGCAGTTGTTAAAGAAAAGTTAAAATTAAGCTGGTCAACAAAAGTCAATAAAGTTCAAGGGGCAATTATGACAACAGTTCAAAGTTTAATAATGCTGATAATAAGCTAATGTAGAGTTTTGTCTAAAAACGAAACAGTGAAAGTTTATGAGGGACTGTTTGTGCCAATATGAAAGTTGAGTCCTTGAAAGTCTGTTATGATCAAATTAGGGCTAGTAGGTGTATAAATTGGGGCTTTCCAATTAGATGATTAATCTTTTGTAATTCTTTCGTTTCTTGTATTCGTATTCAATCCTTCAATAAAATTATTGAGTAATCGTTGTCAATTGTTCTTGATTTCACTGTGTTTTTTATAACAGTAGTATCAAAGTGTTGGACAAGGCTTTGCTTTTCCAAGTGGTGAGGGGTTCAAATCCCATGAGTGACAAAAAATTAGCCGTTCAATAAAAAGTGAGATAAAGCACGATACGTTCTATAAAATGTTTGCTGAACAACTTTAGGAGAAAAAAATAAATACATATACGAGGTAAATATGATATTTTTGAACTAAATTCCAAAACTTCTGAGAAACGATGTCTTTGATAAGTATTTGAATTGAAATCTTGATTGTTTACTTGCTTCTTTTAGGTTATTTTTGTTCTTAGTCTATTTCCCTGTTCGTTCTTCGTTTGTTTTGTCCGACCCCTAGTTGTTTTATGAATGAGAGTTGTTGATAAAAAATTGTTCTCCACACTCATACTGACCTGCATATGAATCTGTCAGTTGGGTTATTTGTCCCTCATTATTCTCATCGCCTAGCAAGAACTCATCATCGAACTCCTGAAGCATGGAGTTTCATTTGATGTATTGTTTATAAGTTTCTCTACTGCTACATTTGGTTTCATCTTTTTCATCCATTTTATATGTTGTTGGTCTCTAGCAGCTTCAACACGACTGATGCCATTAGCTTCTTTGTCAACGTTCTTTTCACCACTTTTCGCCTATGTCATAACTCTCCGTTGTACTAATATATTTCATCGCCTTCAACATTATGTTTTAAACATGTTTATATGTAGATGTGCCACATCATTATTATCATTTTGAGACTCATTGGTTATTTTACCTCATTTGTTGTCTTGATTTCATGAGTCTCCACAATGCTAACACCATTATTATACCTTAAGCTATATATCTTGATGTTGCACATCAACATCATCTTGAGATTTATAGATTTTGACCTCATTTGTTGCATTAGCTTCATGACTTTTCACCTCATTTATAAAGTTTATTACTTTACAAAACGTCTTTACAAAGAATATTATTTTTACCTCATTAGTTGTCTTGATTTCATGACTCCACACCATGCTAACATCATTTGTCGCCTCTAATATGATACCTTAACCTCTATATCTTGATGTTACACAACATCATCTTCAGATTTTTCCACCTTGCTAACATCTTCAAAATCGACATTTTCAGCTCATTTATAAAGTTTGTTACTTTACAAAACTTCTTTACAAAAATTAAAACTCCAACTTTGTGCTATAAATAAGAACTTATCGTAGTTGTGGATTAAGGCATTAAGCTTTAATTATTTGTGAATTTACACATAGGATCAATTTTTTTCATATATATATTTTTG
Organism: Ambrosia trifida; assembly: GCA_028751855.1. Taxonomy (NCBI): domain Eukaryota; kingdom Viridiplantae; phylum Streptophyta; class Magnoliopsida; order Asterales; family Asteraceae; genus Ambrosia; species Ambrosia trifida. The sequence goes on along the minus strand of CM054124.1, from coordinate 100,169,661 downwards.
TCTAAACCACTTATAGTTCTGTCATATTTTATTATATCTTTTTATACAACGATATGCATATACATTATCTTGAATCGTATGGATTTTTTTTTTATTTTTTAATAAAATGGCATGCACCAAAAGTTCAATATTTTTAGTTAATTTTATTTTTAGAACAACGGTTACCCATCTACCAATGCTATTATATCATAGGCCACTTAGCAAGTGGGTGGGTGGATCAATCTTTGGACCGATACAAAAATAAAGTTCTTGGGCTATGATCTGGGCTACTTTGGACCCACCATAGTCTTTGTGTATATGTTGTTGTGCAAGAGTAAGAAAAGTTGGCGGACCATTAAAAGAAAATGATAGGAACATTCAAGCTTAAAAAAAATTAATCTTTTTCTTATATACATGTAATATAAGTCAAACTTGAAAAATAGTTGCTAAAACATAAAAAACCAAAATAAATAACACAAATAATCAAAGTGAACATAACGTAAATATTCATTATAAATAACACATAAAGATATGAAAACATAAACATCGACTTTTCCATCTTCACATGACACCTGCAACTATAAGCTAATATTTTGTAGTATCTAATGAAGGACCGCAGGATCGGTTTTGAGGGAGAGGATTGAGAGAGAATATGATAAACTAAAAGATTCAATACATATGTGAAATGATACAATGTTTGGGGTATTTATACTTGTGAAGGGGTGTGTCCCCTTGATACTAACCAACATACCGGTTGGATTATTAACTAACATACCTATTCACTAAACTTAGGATATAATATATGTAACATATAATAGATATACTATAGGTTTTGGGAAATAAGAATTATATGTCTAACATTCTCCCCCTTAATTCTTGATTTCCCCAAGGTCTTCAACTCCTATGAGACGTCGCATCTCGAGAAATTTTATTCTTGGTAGTGCCTTGGTGAGTATATCTGCTTTCTGCATCTCTCCACTGATGTGATCAACTTGTATCTGCTCGTTCTCTATGCATTCTCTGATAAAGTGATACCTTATGTTGATATGCTTTGATCTTCCATGAAACACTGGGTTCTTCATAAGTTGTATTGCTGACTTGTTGTCTACTAGTAGTGTTATCTTCTTTGGTTGTTCACCCGTGAGTTTGCTGAGTACTCCTTGTAGCCATATTGCTTGACATGCTGCTGATGTAGCTGCCATAAATTCTGATTCGCATGATGATAGTGCTACTGTACTTTGTTTCTGACTTGTCCATGTGATAGGTGAATCTCTGTAGTAGAATATTGTTCCTGTTGTTCCTTTTCCATCGTCTTGGTCTCCATAACTGTTGTCGCTGTATCCAGTGATTTCTGCTTCTTTTCCTTTGTTATATTGAATTCCATAATCCAATGTGCCTTTGATATATCTTATTAAGTGCTTAACTGCCTTCATGTGCGTTGTTTTTGGCTTCTCCATAAATCTGCTAACGTATCCAACTGCGTAAGTGATATCTGGTCTGGTATGTGTAAGATACCTTAAGCTTCCAATTAGCTTTCTATATTCTGTTTCATTGACTGGTTCACTTTCGTCTTCTTTAGTGAGCTTTAGACCAGATTCCATTGCATATTTTGTTGGATTGCAGTCTTCTAGTCTGGCTTCTTTAACGACTTTCTTCGCGTAGGCTGATTGCTTCAATTGTATCTTTCCTTGTGTTTGACTAACTTCTATCCCTAGATAGTAAGTGAGTGGTCCTAAGTCACTCATTTCAAACTTGCCTTGCATTTCTTTCTTGAAGCTTGATATGTCCTTGATTGAACTTCCTGTCACTATTATGTCATCGACATAAACTCCTATAATTATTGTTGACTCCTTTGAAGTTCTTTTGTATACTGCTTGCTCTTGTGGACATCTTATAAATCCAATCTCCTTTAGGATGTTATTCAGCCTTATGTTCCATGCTCTTGGTGCTTGCTTTAAACCATATAGAGCTTTCTTTAGCTTGTAGACTAGATTTTCTTTTCCTTTCTTTATGAATCCATCTGGTTGTGAAACGTAGACATCTTCCTTTAATTCACCATGTAAGAATGCTGATTTTACATCTAAGTGATGTACTTGCCATCCTTTCTGTGCTGCCAATGCTAATAGTAGCCTGATTGTTTCTATTCTTGCAACTGGTGCAAAAACTTCATTGTAGTCTATTCCTTCTTGTTGTACGTATCCTTTTGCTACTAATCTGGCCTTGTATTTGGTGATTTGTCCACTTGCGTCTCTCTTGACCTTGAATACCCATTTTAGACCTATTGGTTTCTGACTTGAGGGGAGTGTAGTCAGTGTCCAAGTGTCATTCTTTTCTATTGAGTCTATTTCGCTTTCCATTGCTTCTATCCATTGTGGGTACTCTGCTGCTTCTTTGTAATTTGCAGGTTCTTCATCATATGCTAAATATAGATGTTCATATTCTTCTGGTCTAGGAGGTCGTGTGGCTGCATAGATGTCATTAAGTGATCTAAGGGCTCGAACTGGTCTATTTTGAGAGCCTGGTGAGTCTTCTAACTCTTGAGTACTTGTCTCAACTGCTGGATCACTTGTCGGCGTTTCTTGAACTGTTATTGGAGTTCGTGTAGCTGTGATTGGACTGCTAAAAAATTCGTTATCGCTTTCATTATCTTGATCTTCATTGTCCTCATTACTTTGCTCTTGTACAGCTTCACTTTCGTGATCTCCATAAACTTCGAATCTTGTCCAAGATGGTTCGTCATTACTTCCTTCTTTTAAGTAGTTGTTCCAATCCCATGGTTCATTTTCTATGAATTGGACATCTCTACTAATGTGTATCTTTTCTTCTATGGGATCATATAATCTATAGGCTTTTGAACCATTTTCGTTTCCTAGATGTACCATTTTCTTGCTTCTGTCTTCTAACTTCTTTAAGTAGGGCGTTGTTACCTTTGCATATGCTGTGCATCCAAATACTCTAATGTGCTTGATATTGGGTGCTTTGCCATTTACTGCTTCGTAGGGTGTCATTCCCTTTAATGCTTTGGTAGGTAACCTGTTCTGTATGTATATTGCTTGTCGTGTTGCTTCTGCCCATAAGTTCTGTGGTACGTTCATAGCCTTTAACATGCTTCTGGTCATACTCATTACTGAACGGTTCTTTCTTTCTACTACACCATTCTGCTGTGGCGTGTAAGGTGCTGTAAGCTGTCTAAGGATTCCTTTATCCTCACAATATGCGGTAAGAGCTTTAGAAGTAAACTCTCCTCCACGATCCGTTCTTAATCTTTTGAGCTTGTGACTTGTCTCTGTCTGAGCTTCGCTTAGAAACTTCTTGAAATTTTCATAAACTTGATCTTTTGACTTAAGCATGTAGATCCACATATATCTTGAATAATCGTCAACTATCAGGAAGAAATAGTTGTTGCCTGCTAATGATGTGGGTGAAATCGGTCCACATAAGTCTGCATGTACGAGTTCTAGAGGTCTTGTAGCTCTAAAACTTGCTTGAGAGGGAAATGGAAGTCTGCTTTGCTTTCCCGTAATACATGCATCACATACTTGAGATGGGTGCTGAATCTTTGGCAATCCACGTGCCATTCCTTTTGTGCTTAATTGTCTTAGTGAATCAAAATTCACATGTCCCATACGTGCATGCCATAGCCATGCAGGTGTATCTATTGTAGCTTGTAAACAAATTGGATTTGTTATTCTGAGCTTTACCTTGTAGAGTCTGTTTTTAGCTCTTGGGACTTTCATCAATAGGTTGTTGTAGGCGTCATAGATCCATAGATGTTCATTCTCCATAATTACTTTACATCCTGATTCTGTAACTTGCCCGAGGCTTAATATGTTGCTTTGGAGTGTTGGAATGTAGTATACTTCTGTGACTAGTCTTTGTTCTCCATTGTTACATTCCAGTACTATTGAGCCTTTACCTTTGATGTTAACACACGATCCATCTCCAAATTTTACGCTGCCTGCTATCTTTTCGTCTAACTCTGTGAAATAGGAGCGTCTTCCTGTCATATGATTGCTTGCGCCATTGTCTAAATACCATACTTCATTTACATTTTCTTCATTGTGATAGCGTTCTGGTATTATCTTCTTTTCTTCGAGAACTACACTTCTTTCTTCACCAACTGCCATAAGTAATGTGGGATCCTCTTCTTCCATTACTAGGTGAGATTCTTCTTGCTTATTTCGAGGTTTAGGACATCTGGGAGCTATATGTCCTAATTCATTGCAATTGTAACATCTTACATTGCTGCCATCTCTTCTGGGCTTGTAACTACTGTTGTCATGACGGTTCTTAGTGGGATTTCGATCACTTCTCTGATCGTGATGGCTATATCTGTCAAAGCTCTTCTTCTCATATCTTTGACTCTTATTGAACTTCCTAAAGTTCTGTCTACCTCGATTCTGATTGTAGTTCTTATAATTGCTGTTAGGTCTTCTATCTTGCCTTGTAAATAACAGCTTCTCTTGACCGGCTGGTCCATATTTCTTCTCATCTCTTGACTTAAGGCGTTCCTCATAAGCTTTAAGTCTTCCAAGCGCTTCATCTAACGTCATGGAATCTATATCTGAATATTGCTCTATGGATGCAATAATCTGTAGGAACCTTTCTGGTACGGAGTCCAACAATTTTCGTACCAACATCGACTCTTCAATTTTTGTTCCTAGGGTTTTTGACTTTGTACTAATCGCACTTAATCTACCAGCAAACTGGTCTATGGTTTCTGTCTCTCTCATCGTAATCATCTCAAATTCTGTGCGTAATGATTGAAGTCTTGCTTTCTGGACTCGGTCGATTCCAATAAATCTTGTCTTTAATGCTTCCCAAATTTCTCTTGCTGTATTATGTGACGCCACCTGCATCACCATATCTTCTGGAATTGCCTGGAAGAGATAGGCAATCGCTGTCCTATCCTTCTTTACATCTACCGTTGACGTGCCTTCTATGGGTTCCACTACTTCCCAAAGACCATTTGCACTCAATATTGCTTTAACACGAACAGCCCAAATCGTGTAATTTGTAGATGTCAACATCGGTGTTTGGAGGCTAAAAGTGAGAGTCTCCTTTGTAACTGACTCTCTTACTACTGTCTCTTTTGACATTGTGGGTTTAATGGGCGTCTTTTGAGGACTTTTATTCTTCTTTTTCCCTATTGTCCAAATCTAATATGGACTACCCACGCTTCTTTAGGAACTTTGTTTGACAAATGGTCAAACTTAAATTGATATACTTAAAATATTATTTGGTTAACAAAAGTTTTGATATTTCGTAGGCGCCTTAACAAAGTATCAAGAACTTCGTTATAATATTTTGTGTATCAATGATGTTCCTCTAAATAATATCTAAAGTCAATCCTTTTGACTTAATCCTCCAACAATTTGATTAGTGTTCTTCTAATAACACTCAATCTATAAACACCCTTCTAAATAAACAAACCCCTATGTTTGTTTGATAATAATTTTGACTTCAATAAATCTTCTTTCGAATCAGTGATAAACCCGAACACTGATTAATAAACTTCTAGTAATAATATCCCTCTAATTGTTTTGTTTTGTTTTGTGAGTGTTGACTTCAAAAAAAAGTCAACTATATCTTCAAACAAAACACTACTGCCCAATAAACAAACTCTTCGATCTTTATAAGTTTGTATGATCAGATCCAAATTCTAATAATATTGGATCCTTCTAACAAGTCCCACTGACTCGTTCTAGTAATCGAATACGCAAAGTTTTTAGAAAAAAAAATCCGGTTCTTTCTTAAACGAACCCGGGAAAAAACTTCAAATCCTTAATAAATTTTGATGATTTCTGATAAGAAAATTTGTAAAACCGAATCTGTTTTGAATCAGGGATATTCGGATAGAAGTTTTAAAGTGTAAAAACTTGTTTTTGTTTATAAAAAATTTGGCGGGAGACCTTCGAATGAACGAGAGAAAAAAAAAACAGAGTAAAAATTTGATTTCTGATTTGAATAAAGGTTATGTGTATTCGATTTTGATAAACTTAGTAGGGCAGGGATAGATATAACCGTCTTTAACGTGATAAAACTTTCTGTTCGTCGGTTCCGGTGATAGCCGGAGAAGATGAAGTTTGGCCGGAAATTTTAACCGGTTCTAATTCTTTCTCTTCGAACGGTTATAACGATGTGTATTGATCTTCTCTTGATCCTGATATGGCTTATGAATGATTGTTCCAACGCGTGATGATCAGATTCGTATGTCTCTGTTTTGAAACAAGAAACAGGGGATGATCTTGATCGTCTTCTTCTTCGTAACTGTTGCAAACAATTGGAACGATTGATAAACCAATTGCTCTGATGCCAAATGAAGGACCGCAGGATCGGTTTTGAGGGAGAGGATTGAGAGAGAATATGATAAACTAAAAGATTCAATACATATGTGAAATGATACAATGTTTGGGGTATTTATACTTGTGAAGGGGTGTGTCCCCTTGATACTAACCAACATACCGGTTGGATTATTAACTAACATACCTATTCACTAAACTTAGGATATAATATATGTAACATATAATAGATATACTATAGGTTTTGGGAAATAAGAATTATATGTCTAACATCTAATTTCATATTAATGTCGTCTCACTAAGTATAGTGGTGATCACCTTACAAGTTACAATCATCTCACTGTAAGACAATGATCACATTCTACAACATCTCAGTAACTAAAGCAGTGGTCCTCAAATACAATATTTGTAAGACAACACGTTGAAGATTGAAATTCTTCTTTGCTTTTATTTTGATCTTTATGAAATATGTGTGGTAATTAATAAAATATTATCTATAAATACAAATGGCATATTGCCAGAAGTGGGCTGGGTATGTGTGACTTTGTCGGAAACGTCCACGTCCGTAGAAGAATTTCCCCTGGGACGGCCCCTGCCACGTCCCCTTTGACAGGTACCGGTGCCATAGTTTCGGGTTTGGGTGTGGGTTTCGGGCGGTTGGGTGACAGGGGGGTCGGGTGTGGTTAAGAGGGCCGTTCCAGCAGTGTGTGCGGCTTGTTTGGCTTGGGTAGATTTTTGGTCTTTGACTTGACACGGTTTCGAGCGAGTGGTATAGAAGTCAGGTAAAGGCTGGGTGTTTTGTAGGATGAGAGAGATGCTTTCGAAGGGTTCTGTGAGGCCGGTTAGGATTTGAAGCACGAGTTGGTTTTCAGTAACGGGTGCTCCAAGACTGGTGAGTTGGTCATATAGTAGCTTCATGTGTTGACAATAGGTAGAGATATCAGAAAATTGGTCAAGTCGAGAGTTAAAAAATTTGTTTTGGATGTGGATGGTGCATTGGTGCGGGCTGCCTGATTGTCTAAGAACAGATTCTTAAGACGACACCAGGCATCATAGGCTGTGGTGTTGGGGATCATTATGGTGTGGACAAGGTGTTGGGTAATCGTGCCATAGATCCATTGCAAAACAAAACAATGGCGTCTATGCGATCCCACGATGTTTGGAGAGGGGATTTGGTGGTTTCGGTTTCAGTGGACGTGGAGGAGGTGGCACGGGTACGGGGTTGAAGGTGGTCAAAAACTTCATAGGCTTTGTAGTGAATGACGAATAATTCGGCCCAGGTATTATAATGTTCTATCTGGCTATCAAGAATGATGAGAATGAAGTTTTTAATGTTGGTTACAGTCACAGTAGGGTGAAGGGGAGACGCCATGATCAAATATTATGGAGATATAGGATCGGCCGGAAAAAAAAATAAAGGTAGGGTTCGAACAGAATGTGACGGCAGGAAGAGCATGAGAGGAGGAAGAAACTAGGGTAAGACTCTTGATACCATGTTGAATGATATGGTTCAAAATCCTTGCTCATCTTTCATTGATTTTGCCGCAAGTTATAATCCCTCATAATAGGGAAGTGATAAATACAATAATAAATACAAAATATTATCTATAAATACAAATGGCATATTATCTCTATATTCTATTAATAATATGCATCATTCAAAATGTACAAACGAAGCCTTGGTTAAGCATAAAAACACAATGTCAAACGAAAAAAAAAAAAAAAAAAAATCAAAACTACATAAACGAAGCCCTAGAACAAGAATATAGCAGAAAATCAAGATGTTAAACAAAAAAGGTACGGAATACACAAAGAAAAGCGTAAAAGTTAAGGAAAAGAAAGCTATACGAGATCATGGTACAACGGCGATGGGTTGACGACCCAGAAAACACATCGTTTTCGGTACGGACGGTGGTGATAGCTGGGTTGCTGTCACCTTCGTCAGTAAAGCAAAGCAGTGGGTTGACTTGGTCAACGATTTTCTCAGTAACTGTGACGCCATTTGAGGGTATTCGGTGGTGATGACTGATGACTGTGACTGAGGAAAGTGAGTTATGAACTTATGGAAATGGAAAGGAATAGATTGTAATAATATTATTATTAATAATCTTTTAAATTTACAAATATCCTATTTTGATTTCTACAAAGTTACAATACATGCCCTTCTATTTTCTTTTCTTTCAATGTTCCCCGTCGTAATTACAGTAAAATTTTTCATTCTTCCATTGTTTTTTCTCTTTTGCACGGCAAAGGACGACGTGCCAACCACTGTGCACTGTGGCCAAGGTCGGTTATTCGATCGCCGTCAGACCCTTGGCTCTCCCATATGCGTGGAAATCCAACCTCCACCCGTCCGAAGGCACGACAGTTGAATAATCGGTAAAGCCTTGCCTCCCATCCAAGTCGATTCGGCGCCACCCGTATTCGCTCTTCACTTTGATGCCGCAGAAAATAATGAGGGGGCTTAAGTTGCTCTTTGTTTTGCGTACCTGCCAGCCTCCCTTTGTGGAAAATGTTGTTTCCTGTTTCGACAAAGGCCTTCGGGAGGCCATAGAAGACATTGTTGTCTGTGGGGGCGTTTTTTGAGGACTTCCAGTGGCAGGTTGCGACCTTGCCGCTTCGGCTTGGTGGGTTAGGCCTTTCCTCAGTCCGGGACATATCAGCCTATGCTTTTGTGGCTTCCAGATCTAGTCCACGGGGTTGCAAGACCACATATTATGCAACAATGGGATTGCTCATATTGACACGGATTATTCTAATGCTATTGACCTTTTACAACAATCCCTTCCTGACTTTGATATTGGCGATTTCTCTAATAAGGAAACCGTCCCCAAGAAGCCACAAAAAACTCTGGCGAATGCCCTTTATAGCCGAATCACACAAAGTTTGGAAGAGTGTTTCCGTTTGTCCCCCTGTCAGAAGGTTGTCTTGGAATGCCTACAAAAGCCTCACGCCCAAGACTTCCTTACTGTGTTACCTAACAAAGGCTTAGGGCAACGAATGTCGACAGTAGAGTATAGGGCAATCCTTAAATACCGGCCAATGATACCCATTTTCTCTGATGATAAGTATGGGGAACATGTGTTACATTGTAAGGAATTTCCAGGGTTTAAATATCGGCATGATTTTTTTCGGGACGCATTGGCAGACATCCTTAAAAGAGCGGGGATCTCCACAAGAAATGACGCGTCAGTTAATTTTCTCAGAGAACCCGCAGAGGGGAGGTCCACCTTGCGCCCAACAAATGTTCTAGTGTTTGGTTGGGAAGGTGGGGAAACATGCATGCGTTGATCTTACCGGGGTGTCCTCCAAGTTGGGCTTTGGGATAGTGGTTTGTGTCCGGGCAAGCGGTCATGAGAGCTGAATCCAAAAAAGTGGATAATCAGCATGTTTCGTTCCCTTGGCATTCGACGCGTTCGGTTCCTTGGCAATAGAAGCGGTGCGGTTTTTGGCTCGGGTTTAGCGGGTAATGCACAACAACCTTTTCACCCCTCAAGTGCGGAGTTTTGTTTTCAGAGATTATGATTTTCTATTTCAGAAATGGGTGACGACGCAGCTTATTGCTTGCCTACCTACCTTCCATCCTTATATAATTTATCCACGATTTCATTTATTTTTTACTTAAATAAATACTATTTTTGCATTTTAACCGTTTGTTTTTAATATTGTTTTATTATTTAACCGTTTTTTTTATTTTTTTTATCATTTTAACTGTTTGTTTTAAAACCTAATTAAATAAAAAACATTAAAGATAAACATAAAAAAACTAAAATTCAATACTATTAAACATTAAACAAAAAATAAAATACATGAAGAGAAATACAAAAAAAAAAACCTAGATAAACAAAATTGTTGTCGTATCGAGCCGCATAGTCCACATGCGTGAACTCGATAGCCAACTCCGGTTCGATGCACAGGTCCTGCCTCAACGTGGTCTCGTACAGGGTGGTCCAACGATCACACTTTATGTTGAGATCGACCCACTTCCGCTGCAGGCTGACGATTATCCGGTCATTGGTGCCGACATGGCGGTTGAAATCAGACAGCACACGTTCCCAAAAACCCTCCGGATGGGAGCCCGAGCCCCTTAAGCGTTGACGTTGTTGAAGAACCGGGTCGTCCAAGGCGTCTTTGTAGCAGATTACCAAGGCAATCTCTTCTTCGGAGGTCCAGCGAGTCATCATCGTGTGTGTGTGCGTGTGTTTGTTTATACGGTGGTAAAAGTGTGTTTTAACCCCACCGTTTGCTATGTTTATATACAAAAAAATTCGAACGGTTTGGTAGAACGATGTCAATGCCATTGAATTCGATTGACGGTTTCCAAATTGAATTCACTGACCGTTTGGTTGTCGGACGGTTGTAATAATAAAAGTAATTAATATTTAACTTTTAAACCGTGTGAAATAAAAAAAATGTTTAGTGAAATTAAAAATAAATAAAAGAATTAGTGGGGTGCTGCCTTCAATAAAAGTATTTCAGTAAAGTAATGTGGCAGTGCATGATTAGTTAAAATCAGTTAAGTGAAAAACATTTCTTAAAGGCGCCCCTTTTAGAAGCAAAAATATACAGTAAATAAAATAAAACCTATGTATAAAAGGAGTTTTAACTCTATACTTTAACTCTATATAATACAATGTGATGTTACTTTTATTTACCTAGACATATATAAGTATAAAATGGTAAAACCAGATACTATGTTTCAAAACATGCGTGATGGATTATCCTTGATTCGAACTTCAAAAAGATACTTGTAACTCGTAAGTTCATGTGTAGTGGTGGGGGGTTATGGGGCTTTATGGGTATTAAAATATTAGGGGGACGGGGCGCTATTAGAATTGGGCACAGGTACCCCTTTACCAGCATGGTAACACCACCGCCACATGTGCTGGTAGGGTTCACGTGAACCGTTTTCTGGTTGTTGTTACCGTGCTGGTACAAAGAAACGGTCTTTTTCTTGACCAATGATAATATGCCACGTTTTACCTTCACCTTTGACCGTGATATTTTGACCGTGTTTTATTTTTGACCGTTTACATTTTGACCTTGGTTTATGTTTTACCCCTATACAAATCATATTTTCACATAACATAAACACGGTGAGCTTTCATTAAAAATTTAAACACCATTACAAAATAAACATTAAACAACTGTAAACATTAATTATTAATTATATCTCGCAACAATCGCCATGGCGCAAAATGGGTGAAGTTGGTCATTTGTTCACGGTAGTAGCTGCCACGAGTGAGTTGGATTACAATGTCTTCTTGAACATTAGGGTGCCTCTCCATCGTGGCTTCATAAAGGACGTTCCAACGGAGACAACTGGACCAAAGAAGAAACCACCTACGGACGATCGAATCCTTGGAGCGGTCATTTGTGCCGGTTAAATTATTGAATATCCCCGACACCCGGTGCCAAAACGAAATTGGGGTATTGACTTCATGAACCCATGTGTTTCTCACTACGAGGTAGGCCCTCGTTAACGTGATATCCTCATTTGCATTCCACAGGTCCATTTTTTACGAAACGATTAAAGTATAACCGGGTTATTGTGTGATTTTGTTGTGTTGGATTAAGGTGTTTTTATAGACAAAACCGTAATGGTACAGATTCCAATGGTTGCAACGGTTTAAATATAACGGTAACAAAATTAATTACCGTCTGACTGTACAACGGTTAGTTTTTTCAATTTTAAATGAAATATAATGAAATAATCAGTGGAGTGCTGTCTACAAAAAAGTATTTCAGTGAAGTAAATCAGTGAAGTGATGTGGCATTGCAGGATTGGTTAAAATCAGTGAAAGAAAACTAAACTCTACAAGGCCCCTTATGCCCTTAAAAAGTAATAGAAGGGGGGTTATGGGGGTTTATGGAAAAAGAGGGTGAGTGGGAAGGGGGGTTATGGGGCTTTATAAATAATTGGGTAATAATTGGTTAATTATTCTTTTCTTATTTAAATAATAATATTAATAATAGTAAAAAAATAATAATAATAAATTATAGGCCAAAAAATTATTAAATTAATATAATAATAAAAAATATATTTGATATGAAAAATATATTTATTAAAAAAAATAAAAAAAATATATTCAAACATTTGAATTTCAAACGGTTATTGTTCCAAACATTTGAATTTGAAACGGTCCCCCCCCCCCCCCCATTTCAAACGTTTGAATTTCAATTTCCCCCCAAAACGTTTAAATTTCAAACGTTCCCCCCAACCGTTTTAATTTCTACCTCTATAAATACAAGGCCAAAACTCAATCTCAGTCACAACTCCTCCTCCTCCTCCTCAAACCAATGCAAGATATAGGTGGCGATAACGACCGTTCTGTGTCACCTCCACCGTATATGCTGCAGGACTGGGACAATTACTCCCTGTGGCTGTAGAGGGGGGTTTAGGTTTTAATATAATGTGTGTTGTGTAATGTGTTTTTATGTAACGTATTAATAAGTAGTCTAGGACTAGGTAATTTAGGATTATGTGTAATAAGTAATTTAGAATTTGTTGTAATGTGTTTTATGTAACGTATTAATATGTTTATGTATTATGTGTTTATATATTAAGGCGTTTATGTAATGGTTTACAAAATAAAACACTAAACATTAAAACTTTAAAGCATAACATTAAACATTACAACCAAAGCATAAGAAAATGAAGCCTAAACATTAAACATTAAAGCAGAAACATTAAACATTAAACATAGTAAAAACGCATCATAGACCACGACAAAAGATTGGTGATGTGGAAGTCATTGTCGTAGCGTTGACGATAAGCGTCGTGTGTGTAACATCTGTACTTTTCGTATTTTCAATTCTAGTCCTTGTACTCTTGTATCTTTCATTTGTACCCTTGTACTCCCGAGCTTATGATCAATGGAAGAATATTTTGTCAATTGCATTTAACTTTTAATCTATTTCAATCATTCTATGTATTCTATTTTACGCAAACTTTACACGTTACTCTTAAAAACGAGACTCTAATACGAAACCGAAGCATAAATGAACCCGTACGAGTTAGGAATCAAGCCCAATCCAAAAACATGTCAAAATGGGCTTAAACCTTAAGTTTTAACCCAAAAACACGTCCAAAACCAAGTCTGTTGGGCCAAGCCCAACCAAAAAAACATTTTTTGGGCCTAAACACCTGGTCGCGTCGCGTGACCAGATTCTGATTTCCCGTCACGTAGCGGGACGAGACCTTTCTGGCAGCATTTGAACCAACTCGTAATTACACTCATTTATCTCACCTAAACACCTCCCAACCAGCCTAATTACTGCATTAAACATCCAACCAACCCACCTCACCTATAAATACAACTCCTCTCCACCCTTTAACCTCTTGTTCATCCTTAATCTCTCTAAAAACACTCTCTAATCTTCAAAGTTTTGATCAAACTTTCTGAAAACACATCAATAAGTTCCTAAGCTCAAACCTTCATTTCCTTTCTGTTTTTCCTTTTCTTTTCTATCCGAAACTCCTTGGAGAAGCCCCTAGGATCTTCCCCATATTTATCCACAGAAGTGTGATAAGGGTAGAGCACCTAAAAGAGGTCATAAAGGTGTTTGTTTTTCTGATTTGTTTTTATGTAATAAGATGGTTGTTGTAAAGAAACCAACCAAGTCCACTAACAATCTAATGTTAGATGGATTTGTGCTATGGTATTAGTTGATCAAGGAGAGCCAAGGCTCATCCAAAGGAGTCACCAAACTTTGCCTAAACCTCTTGGTTATACTATGTATTATTATAAACATTACTTTCAATCTTCTATCTCATTATCCTATTAATAATCTTTTGTGACAACCTGCACCCTTCACGTGTCATAAATATGCATAATTGGTCCCTCAACTATTTCAAAATTTTCATTTTTAACCCTCCTATTTTAATAGGACCAAAAGTCACAATTTAATAAAACTTATAATTTTTATAAGTAAAAGTATTGCACGTTTTGTACTCACATCTACACCTGAGCACGTATGTTTCAGACCTTGATACTCAAAACCCTTAATTTTCGGTCCTAAAACAACTTAGAAACCGAAGGAAACAAGTTCGGAACTTAAAATTGATTAAATTAGAAATTTTGATTTTTTTTAGTTCTCGCGGTCCGCGAAGACAGTCAAACAGTCAAAGTCGCAGTCAAAGTCCGAGTCAAAGTCCCAGTCAAAGTCCTAGTCAAAGTCTTAGTCAAACAGTCAAAGTCTTAGTCAACCTAGTCAAATAGTCAATTCATCATAAAACCTTACTTTATGGTGTTGACCAATTTTAATGGATAATTGAATCCAAAACTAGTATAAAAACCCACCTATGACCCATTACACTAGGCACCTCTAAATCGATTGTTTCAATCCGATTAAACTTTCCCTCATACCTTTCTTCTATAGTCTATTACTTCTACAATTGAAGCTTTGATTATAAGCTCTTGTAATTGGCGAATTGGAAGCTTGATATTCTTTCTTTTTCGGTTTTTATTTCTTCAAATTGGACTAGCTACGTTGTTGAGTCTTTGGGATTTGCCTCACATACATCCACAACACTTAGAGGATAATTCAGCTTAGCGAATGTGAGTATATCTTTCCCCTTTTTCATGTTTACACTTTTGGGGTGACTCATGTACGCTTATTAGTTCACTCACTTAATCATGCTTTAGTCTATATTCACAATCGCAATTCTTGTATGTGTTTTACTTGTTGATCGTTGATAGTGTGTACTTATGACCTTAATCATTAACCCGGTGTGGGCCTAGCATAGCAATAAATAGTACTTGACTATTGTTATGTGTAAACTACTTGCTTTGTCGCATACTGCATATAATCATACTATTGTGCTACTATACATATATACTAGATATCCCATTATTCTTAGATATCATTTCTACTAAGGCTTGATTTTAGGTAACATTTGTACATAGCTTGAACACTAAATTGTAGACAGTATAGCACGTGAATTGCGAAACTCTTTTCCTACTATATTTATTCAAACAGGGTATGCTCACCAATACATTTTTGTATTGACAAAATTATTTTCGTACATGTTTCAGGTTGTTATGAGATCATTGTTAAGCTTTTGGAACTTAGACTTAGACTTGAGATTTACTAAATTTTATTTTAGATTGTTAGTTCTTAAACGTTGTATTCTTGTAATTTCATTTCAATGTAATAAATTACTTAGTAAATGTATCAATATTTACATTTCTAGTCCATGAGCTATTGAACAATCGTTACCTCGTGATACCTCGATGTTTCCGCCATCGGTTGGGGTGTTACAGATTGGTATCAGAGCCGTGGTTATAGGGAATTAGGTTATTAGTAAATGACCTAGACTATAACTAAGAACCTATACATGACCTTACTTGTGTTTATTTGTTTATTTGCTCCACTAACCTTTCTCTTTTGTCACCTCTCATTCTTCCATCTATTTCTCTCTATTTCTTTCTTTATTTTTTCATCATGGGTTTTTGAGGAGTGACTTTACTTGGAGGACACGTCTACACTTTGGAGCATGCTGGATATTCTTGGCTTAATTGCCTACTTTTGTTTTTCATAAATTTTTCATCCTTCAAAGTGTTGAACTCTAAGTGAGAGAACACGTGCAATCTGGAAGGGTGGATGCCTGTACACTGGGTTTTCTGGCATAGGCAAGCATAGCGCATAAATCCGAAAGCGGACCTGTTATCCTTACCTGGGGATTCCTGGAGTGAGTGTCCACTTATAGGCAAAAGCACGTCTTCGTTAATCTCTATCTGAATTTAATTCTTTGAACAGTCAAAGTTTTTGTCGGGTCTTATGACTAGATAAGAACACTCTAATGTTTTATTATTGATTTCTTGAAATAATAATAATTTGCTCTATGCTTAAAAAAACTTTCTTCTTTTAGTGATACATTATTTCACACAGCCTTAACTTTTTTCAATTACATGCTCGAAATCTTAACAAATAAATACCTATACTTCATAACCTCATCACTTTTCGTGTTTTCCTTGTCGTTATTCAAAAAAAAAAAAAAAAAAAAAAAGCCTCTCCCCTGCATATTTCTAAAAAGTATCTTCAAATATAAAACTTTACACTATCTCAATCTATGGACATCAGATACATCAATCGATATTCGCTTACAAACTAGTCGGATTCATGTTGAAGTATTCTTTTCAACATCATGGGTTAAAGTATTCTTTTTAACTCGAAACATTATTGGTTTCATGTTGAAGTATTCTTTTCAACATCAAAGTATTCTTTTAACTCGAAACATTGTTGGTTTTATGTTGAAGTATTCTTTTCAAAATCTTGAGTTAAAGTATTCTTTTTAACTCGAAACATTGTTGGTTTCATGTTGAAGTATTCTTTTCAACATCATGAGTTAAAGTATTCTTTTTAACTCGAAACATTGTTGGTTTCATGTTGAAGTATTCTTTTCAACATCATGAGTTAAAGTATTCTTTTTAACTCGAAACATTGTTGGTATTTATGTTGAAGTATTCTTTTCAACATCTTGAGTTAAAGTATTCTTTTTAACTCGAAACATTGTTGGTTTTATGTTGAAGTATTCTTTTCAACATCTTGAGTTAAAGTATTCTTTTTAACTCGAAACATTGTTGGTTTTATGTTGAAGTATTCTTTTCAACATCATTAGTTAAAGTATTCTTTTTAACTCGAAACATTGTTGGTACTTATGTTGAAGTATTCTTTTCAATATCTTGAGTTAAAGTATTCTTTTTAACTCGAAACATTGTTGGTTTTATGTTGAAGTATTCTTTTCAACATCTTGAGTTAAAGTATTCTTTTTAACTCTAAACATTGTTAGTTTTATGTTGAAGTATTCTTTTCAACATCTTGAGTTAAAGTATTCTTTTTAAACTCGAAACATTTTTGGTACTTATGTTGAAGTATTCTATTCAACATCTCGGGTTGAAGCATTCTTTTAAACTCGAGAGAGCTATGAAATTTTTTCGATTAGTGTATCTTTTGTCTTATGATCCCAATAGTACTTGGTGGGTTAACATAAAGGCGAACACAAAAGGGGAAGGTCCTAACCATACCATGTACTTACAACCTTGTCATAACACATACCCCCTTATTTCTTAAATATTCCAAGTTAGTGTTATTGAAGGTACATTAAGGTGGTGTGAAAATCTATTTAGGATAACCGGTTAGATGTTCAGTACACTTTCGAAATACCAAAAGTGTGGTGGGTTAGCTGCGGTACACCCTATATATAGACACTGATGGTGAGTCGAAAGTGAGACCGGGGATCGAACCAAGCGCTCGGGTAGATGATCAGTGCGTTTTCGAAAAACTCAAGGTGTGGTGGGTTAGCTGCGGTACACCCTATATATAAACACTGAAAGTGCGACGGAAGTGAGACTGGGAATCGAACCAAGCGTTAGTCCTAGTCAGTGTAGTAGTAGTTTCAATAAGTCCTTTCATAGTCTACAACATAATCGCCCCAAAAGTATTCCGAACATCGTCATTATAAACTTAGTGGTTATGTTACTATGAACGTTGATCACTCCTGATAATCCTGAACAACATTCTACCTTCAACCTCATCTTAAAGCTCATACATAACATTTCTTTTGGAAAACAGTTTGTTCTGTTACCCTAAGCTCTTTTAATCCTTTAAACTTAACCACACCCACCGAAAACTCAATTTTTGCGTACACTTACACTCTCTGTTACTTGGAATCTTGTTGCATGTCCTTAGCAAAGTTCGGTCAGAAACTTTTCTAAAGTAGGAGAGACTGCTATATCAGCGCTCTGTCCTCACCGGTTACATACTCTCCCAAACCTTTTAAACTCTCAACTTCCTAGTCTCGAGTCAAATGTCAAAGATTTTAAACCTTTCGCTTTGAATAACTACTTTAAAATTTGTCAGAATTATGACTGATGTATTCCTTAAAACTTACTTACTTTTTTTTAAACTCTATTGTTTCATGGAAACTTTCACTTGAAAATAATTTTGGGACGAAATTTTCTAAAGTAGGGGAGACTGTGACAACCTGCACCCTTCACGTTTCATAAATGTGCATAATTGGTCCCTCAACTATTTCAAAATTTTCATTTTTAACCCTCCTATTTTAATAGGACCAAAAGTCACAATTTAATAAAACTTATAATTTTTATAAGTAAAAGTATTGCACGTTTTGTACTCACATCTACACCCGAGCACGTATGTTTCAGACCTTGATACTCAAAACCCTTAATTTTCGGTCCTAAAACAACTTAGAAACCGAAGGAAACAAGTTCGGAACTTAAAATTGATTAAATTAGAAATTTTGATTTTTTTTAGTTCTCGCGGTCCGCGAAGACAGTCAAACAGTCAAAGTCGCAGTCAAAGTCCGAGTCAAAGTCCCAGTCAAAGTCCTAGTCAAAGTCTTAGTCAAACAGTCAAAGTCTTAGTCAACCTAGTCAAATAGTCAATTCATCATAAAACCTTACTTTATGGTGTTGACCAATTTTAATGGATAATTGAATCCAAAACTAGTATAAAAACCCACCTATGACCCATTACACTAGGCACCTCTAAATCGATTGTTTCAATCCGATTAAACTTTCCCTCATACCTTTCTTCTATAGTCTATTACTTCTACAATTGAAGCTTTGATTATAAGCTCTTGTAATTGGCGAATTGGAAGCTTGATATTCTTTCTTTTTCGGTTTTTATTTCTTCAAATTGGACTAGCTACGTTGTTGAGTCTTTGGGATTTGCCTCACATACATCCACAACACTTAGAGGATAATTCAGCTTAGCGAATGTGAGTATATCTTTCCCCTTTTTCATGTTTACACTTTTGGGGTGACTCATGTACGCTTATTAGTTCACTCACTTAATCATGCTTTAGTCTATATTCACAATCGCAATTCTTGTATGTGTTTTACTTGTTGATCGTTGATAGTGTGTACTTATGACCTTAATCATTAACCCGGTGTGGGCCTAGCATAGCAATAAATAGTACTTGACTATTGTTATGTGTAAACTACTTGCTTTGTCGCATACTGTATATAATCATACTATTGTGCTACTATACATATATACTAGATATCCCATTATTCTTAGATATCATTTCTACTAAGGCTTGATTTTAGGTAACATTTGTACATAGCTTGAACACTAAATTGTAGACAGTATAGCACGTGAATTGCGAAACTCTTTTCCTACTATATTTATTCAAACAGGGTATGCTCACCAATACATTTTTGTATTGACAAAATTATTTTCGTACATGTTTCAGGTTGTTATGAGATCATTGTTAAGCTTTTGGAACTTAGACTTAGACTTGAGATTTACTAAATTTTATTTTAGATTGTTAGTTCTTAAACGTTGTATTCTTGTAATTTCATTTCAATGTAATAAATTACTTAGTCAATGTATCAATATTTACATTTCTAGTCCATGAGCTATTGAACAATCGTTACCTCATGACACCTCGATGTTTCCGCCATCGGTTAGGGTGTTACATCTTTGGAAGGTTTGTGGTTACACCCTACCTTACCAAACTCTCTTGACCCTTCTTGTGCTACGGATTAATCCACACTAGAAAGGAGAAATCCCGTGTCCAAAACCCACGCTTACCTCATAAGCGAAGTGGTTATGACATGAACCTATCAAATGGATTCACATTCTTAACTTTATACCATCTAAATCATCTAGGATGATGTTGTGCTTGGTCTAACTTAATCTCATGACCATCCGGATTGCCCTAAAGGCAATTTGTGCTTGGTTTGCCTAAAAGGCTTGCATGACTCTTGTGAATCTATAATCTAAACTCGAACCTAAGACCCTTTATTCTCTAATTCTAGTTAACCAAGGCTAAGGAACTAACCTCCCAAGACTCGTCTTTGGAAACTTACTAAACACACCCAAAGGTGAGTTCATACTTGTCCCCTTTTTACTCTTTATCACTTTTGGGGTGTAAACATGTATCATATGCAAAACACACTAATGCTTTCATAAACACACATGCTCAATCTATTAAACATACTTATATGCTACTTGCCATGCTTATGATTCTTAGATACTTAGACATAAATCATTAACTATTATTAGCCCACTTAACATGTATAGCGCTATAGGACTAGTACACCCCCCCCCCCTTTATGGGTCATTGTTAAGATTTAAACGACCTAACATGAATATGTTAGGTATACGCTGTGGTACTCGCGGGTTTGAGTTATGTCTTTTGTATGATAGGTATGTGCAATGCTATAGTATGAGATTTGAGTAAACCATTCTAAAATACTCTGTATGTAAACTAAAACTAGTATGCTCACCAATGCTTTATGTGTTGACGGATATTTTATACATGTTTCAGGAAATTTTTGATGCAGGATATTCAAGAAATCTACTTAGGATTGGACTAGAAACTCATGCTAGTTTAAGTTCTATATTTTGATGTCGTATTTCTCTTTTCATGAAAACAATTTGTATTCTGTTATCTTTTTAGACGATGATTATGCTATGAATAAAATTTTATCTTTAAATCATATTGTCACGAATTCTAGTGTCATGAAGTCTTTGAACAATCTATCCCAAGTCTCGCCCCAATGTATTCCGCTATCGGTTGGGGTGTGACAGATTGGTATCAGAGCCATGACTATAGGGAATTAGGAAAAATTGCCATGTTTGACCTAGACTATAGTTAAGTACTTTTTTGACCATCCCTTTTTTTTCATGCTTAATATACTTGTTCTCCCTATTTTACTTCTACTTTATTCCTATGGTCTTAAAAATTTACCTACCTATTTGGTGGATCATTCTACACTCGAAGACGCTCGTATATCACAAACGAAAGGAAATCACCGAAATAGGCGTGAAACCCTCACTTTGGTGATAACTTTCAATCCGCGTAAATTCCTTGTGTTTTTTTTTAAACTACACCAAGATAGGAGTGATATCCTCACCTTGGTGGAAATTTCACAATTCTCGTTCTAGTGGACACTTACCAATTGAAGGTTAGAAATAATTTTCTTACCACGTTGGACAAAGTGTACAAACCACACTCAAAGAAACGACCTCACTAAGATAGGAGTGAAATCCGCAACTTAGCGACTAGTTTCAATCCTTGATTATTATTTTTAATCTCGCCAAAGTCTCAAATTTACTAATGACCAGGAACATGTAGTAACTGAAAGGGTGAATGCCGTTAACCGAAAGCTTCGGCGAGAGTATTTCCACCTATTAGGCCAAAGCATGTTTTCAAACTCAAAGGTAAATTCGAATCACTTTGGTTAGTCTTAGTTCCGTTCCGGAACACTCCAATTGCTTGCTTAAAACAAGCCTCTCATTTTATGTTAATATTACTTTCAATGTTGTTTTCATGCCATGTTTTCACTACATATATTCGATGTAATTTTTTTTACTACTCGCAAAGGCTCTCAAGACTCGCATCTCAAGTACTCTAGCAATCTCCAAACAATACTAATAATCGCAAACCAACATAAATCAAAACTCCTTTATGTTAACTAAGTGCACTATACTTGCTTATACATACGTGTTACGCTATTTGAACAATGTGAAACTTGCGTCCTATACGTGTAACTTGAACTTGCATACTAAATCTATGAGAACAACTTGAGCTTATGTATTTTGTTTATCTAAATTTGCATCAATTTCACCGATCTAATCTTACCCACAAGCTTTTCATCATTAACCAAAAGTCTAGTAATTTATTTCCTAAATTCAAAAGTCACCTTGTTTAAAAACGCTTATGCAAATTTTCTTATGATTCTCGTAAATGTCTTCCCGTCTCAACAACATCGATCTCAACCAACTGGCGAGCCTTATTGCCCAAGAACTAGTCAAGATTCTCCCTAACCTAGAAACACCAACAAACCCAATTCCAAACCCCGGCGATACCATCCAGGACAGCACAAACCATGTAGATACTAAACCTTCTACCAATACCCCTACCAAACAAACGAAAAAGGGTAACCGAAAACGCAAAACCTCAAACGAAGCCACACTTTGACAACCCCTGAGACTTCGATCCCCAACAAAAAGCAATATCATGGAACCTATCCGTTATGCAAGAGTTGTAAATTCCACCATCCCACTCACACACCATGCTACTTATGCACCAACTGTGATGCATATGGTCATTTAGCCAAAACATGTTGCCACACCACTAAACCACGACCCAAACAACCTACTAGTACCACCTCATTCACTATAAACAATGGATGGATATGCTCCGAGTGCAACGACCCAACCCATGCACACAACAAATGCCCAAGACTTGCCATGGTGATCTACGATGTTGGAAGACCCACTCACCACACTAAAGAAGATTGACTTTTCTTTTCTTAAAAAAAATGATGATTTCCTTATGTAATGTTTTCAAGAAAATGTACGGATGTGAAATTTTCTTTTGATAAAATACCATCGTTATCCTAGTTTACAATCATAATTTATCGGCAAAATTCAAACATCGCAAAACCCCTTTCTCCTCGCGCACAATCTTTTTCAAAGTTTTTGAACAAAATTCTTCCTACTATTTCTAAGAGGATGCCTATTCTTCTATAAAATCCTCATTTTCAAACCACTAACAAATGTGTGCGTCGAGTATGTATGACAAACAAGATTCTAAATGGTAAAAGTGTTTAAAAAAAATTCTATTGTAAACATGACTTGTGAGCAAAGACACGCTAAATCAAATAACCTACTTCTTTATAATCCCAAAACCTTTTCTCTTGAAATCGTATCACGAGTCAAAATATTCATCAACGCCAAACTAAAATTATCAATAAACTATTTTTCTCGCTTAATAAAATGGATTTTTCATAAATCAAACGACCATCTTCGATAAAACTTTTACACTAAAGTTTTCCTACTTCAATTAAATATGTTTTTCTTTAACATCCAACGAACTAAATTCTTCTACCATCAAACTTGACCCTTAGTCTTGAAAAGCTAGATTGCTTGCGTACCCATAAAACTCAATAAACTCAAATTTTTGTTGCCCTCAGTCACAACATTTTACGCGTAAACGTTTCCATTAGGAATCCAATTGTCCATTCTTTTGTTTGATTTTATACATCTGAACGTAACCACATATGCATATGTAACATCACGATTATTTTTTCCAAAGATTTTATTTATTCGACTTATAAAACTTTGATTATTATTATTATTAGAGTTTACTCTATAAAAAAACAAAATACAAATATTCATATAGTGGACTTAATAAACAACACCAATAAACCATTCATCCTTATCCTAAACTCAATACAAAGTCATAACCAAAGCAAACATGACCAGTCCACTACAAATCCGCTTAATTTAGCTTATAATCCGGATTGATTCGACCAAATTAATTCTTGAATGCAAGGTTTTCAACTTTCCATAACAAAATTACGAGTAACACACGGCTTTTAAATCAAATGTTCTTGACCCGAAATTAAAGCGATCAACCAATCAAAACCTTCCTTCTTCGTCTGTCAATCATTACCAAGCAACCTCACGGGTTAGACCAAGCAAATTTGAAATTTGTATTTAAACTGTATCGATGTCGAGCAAAGGGAGGATTTGAAATACTATCCTTCACCCAATTCTTTTTCATACTTGAAACTATGTACATTTGAAGCTCACCCGAACCGGGAAACAAGAATCCTCTCGTCTCTGCCCTCCTCTCTGAACAACCACACGAGTTCGTACACCGTTGCACCAAAAAGAAAGACGTTGTACTCCAAATCTACGCCTCGCTTTAGTTCGGCTATTAACGTAATGGTTCGTTCATTTTTTTTGCTTAACTTATTCCTATATGGGTCGGTGATCTCGATTTGTTCTGGCGACTAAAAAAAAAACTTACCTATCCGTAATAAACTTTAGCAACAACTCGAGTCATGAGATATCATATTTAATTAGTTCCTGTTATGTTCCATTGTTAATGTTGAATTGGAACTCAACACACATGCTTTTGAGATATTTCTTAAATACAGTTAACTACATGAGTTCTTGTCGAAATAAGGAATTTCCACCACATGTTCTAAACCCTTTGTAATTCGCTGTCATTTAGTTGAAAGATCATAGATTATTCTATACATCCATTGTCATTTTTTTTTTCTTTTAAATTAAATGAACTAGGCTGCATGCTTACAACTGTTTACGTGTCTTACAACATTTCATAATGATGTGTGTATATACATATAGATATCATAATATTAAAGAATTAGATAAGTTACTGTTCAAGATATGTAATTTATATAGCACATCTTTAAAACACTTATACCATCTAAGTAAAATAATAATAATAATAATAATAATAAGATAGTACAGTTAGTCAAGAGTAGTAAAGTTCATCGTCGCCGGACAATCGAGTAATCAAAGAATCATATAGCCGAATCATTGCTCATAAACTTTTAATAATGAAATATAGGTTCAACCTTAATTCACTATTTCTCGTTGACTTTTTACATGTTCGTCATCATCAACCAATGTGAGTATTCCTATCCCCTTTTTGCTTTTATTCATTTTTGGGGTGTTACATGTACACTATTACAATTTCAATTACAAGTTTACATTTTTACAATACAATTCTAGTACTATGTGCATTGCTTACAACGTGCTTTATGCTTAGACAATACATGTGGATTACATTTGTACTTAGTGAAATCATTAACATGGTACAAGCCGACCTTAACATTGGATAGCGCTATTTGGATTGACAACCCGCCTAGATTGATTCTCCCCCTTTTTCATCGGAGAATCCGTGGCCAGTGTTAAGCTTTTATCCATTTATTGGATAAGTACACTACAGTTCATACACTACATTATACAGTCACAGGGTTGATTTCGCTCATTTGTATGATACATAGTTTACATAATTGCACTGTAGCTTGCACTTGAATTGTATAACATTTTCCAATTTACTATATGTATTACATCTAGGAATGCTCACCAACATTTCTTATGTTGACAAAACCTATTTTGTACATGTTTCAGGTGCAGTTTGATCTTAGTTCCATAGCATTGGATTTTAGTGCTTGCTTTTAATAATTTATTTCAATTTTCATGTTTTGTTTAGACTTTTGTATTTTTCTCATTTCATCCATGTAAGACAATTTAAATTATTCAATAATATATTTACATTTTATTACCATGTGCTTTTGAACAATCGTCACTAAGTGACACCTCGATGATTCCGCCATCGGTTGGGGTGTTACAGATTGGTATCAGAGCCATGGTTATAGGGAATTAGGTTATTAGAATGCCTTTTAGCCTAGTCTATAACCAAGCTTACATTCACGAGTCCTCTCGTGTTTATTTCTCTTTATCCTATTATTTTCTTTCAAGATATTTTCGCTATGATTCTTTCTCATTATTCTTTCGGTGTGTTGTTTAAAGAAGAAGATACTCGTATTTCACAAACGAAACGATATCACCATGTTAGGAGTGACATCCTTACCTTGGAGATTAGTTTCACCCCTCTATATGTTATTTATATTAGGAATATATCTTTGAGATAGGAGTGACATCCACACCTCAAAGAATATTTTTTTTTCAAAAAGGAACTTAACCACTAAGCTGGGAGTGATATCCTTAACTTAGTGATTGGTTTCATTCCACAATCGTTTTCAATTTTGAAATACATCTTTGAGTTAGGATTGAAATCCAAATCTCAAGGATCTATTTTTGCATCTCGTTTTTAATCTCGCTAAAGTTTTGGAATTCACTATTGATGGGGCACGTGCAATCTGGAAGGGTGAGCACATGTATCCTGAGTTTTCTGTCTAGGCCTGGTATTTCGTATACATCCTAATCAGACGAGGGACCCGTATACCTACCTGGGAACTCTTGAGATGAGCATTCACTTATAGGCTAAAGTACGCCCCCACAAGTCACTAGGAAATTTCAAATACTTGAGTTGGTCAAAGTTTCCTATAGAAACAATTCCAATGTTTTATATCATTGATATTTATGTTTGTTTATCATTTGAAGATTCCATTTAATCACTTGATGTTTCATATGCCATTATTCATTGATCATTCGCTTTTGAATCCCTTATCATCATTACTAAAACTTTTGGTCGATATATTATCGCATTAAAGCTTACACTATTTCACTTATGCTCATGATTTTTACACTATAAGGTATTACTCGTTTTGCGTTACAACATTTTTACCCACGACTTAAGTTTTAAACTCTGTGTTTAACTTTGATCACATCCTGATTTTAAGAATGTTGCGTCATCATACAGTTAAAAATGAACATGGTTTTTCCAAACTTATTATTTCAACCTGTTTTATACCTTCATGTTTACAAACTTACTTGATCGAAGTCACAGTATATCCTCATATACCTAATACTAATATTGTTACACCCAGTCTCCTAAGCCATAGCCAACTACCATTAGTTAGAACTTCTTAGTCAGACTAAACTCATACATAAATGCCTACCTACACGATACGCACTAGTACACTACTCTCTAAAACGATTAGTTTGACAACTTATTCTATAAGTCTTTTCACAAAGCCTATTCGCCAAATTAGAACACACTTTTCATACACCTTGTGCCTTGAAACAAATAGCCCGCTATGAGCCCAAAGAGATGCCTTAACGATCCTGCAAATAAATGATCTTTCAATGTATAAATTTCGTAAAAGTTTGAAAATTTAAAAGGTTTCAAGTTTACCCAGTCTTAACGGGTAACACTTCGATTTTCTCAACATTTCATAACAATTAAAAATTTCCGATTTTTCAACCCACAAGTTAAAGAAATGTTTAAATACAGAAAATTTTATTTTCCAAAATTCGTCAAGGCATCTGGGATCATTCACAACCTTCACATCATTTTAAATCTTGTTCTTTCGAAACACATTAGATTTACACACACTTCATGAAATGGTTTCATCTTGCATTTTATAAACTTGCAGTTCATATTTTACAAATCAAATGTAAATCTGCATGTTTTCATATAACGTATCCAATTTATGTTTTCGGGATGAATTTGCAACTAATAATACACCTTATAACACTTTTCAAACTCGACTTCTCTTAAACACATGAAAATGTGTACCTACGAAATCTTTTCAAGTGAACCTGTTTTGAACTTAAAACATTCTTCGGTTTCCAAAAGGTTATCCTCATACCAGTAGACTATACGTCTGTTCTGCGTACTTTCATTTACAGTAAATTTCATTATTTTTTTACACCATTCTATTTATAGTTACGTTCGTATACTATCTTATTATTTTTGTATTATTCTTTTGTTGGTAATTATTTTCACGCGTTATTCGCAACTATTCTCGCACTAGTTATTAGTAGTTATTCTTACAACACTAGTTTTGAGCATTAATTTAACTCGTTTACTTTCATTTTGTGCAAATTGTGCGATTTACTCGATTTACGTTATGCTAATCTTTCAATCGAAATTTTATGCTATACTTATATACTTACATGAACGCATATTTGGTATGCATATTTTTTTTTTGTTGTGAGCAAAACCCTGTTATACTTTACATTATTTTGTTCATCATCATGGCCAACTTACATACTAATTGATAGCTCGTATGAGATTTAAGCCAGTTCCCATGTACGACTCGGTTCAGAGTATTCCTCTAACCTGAGGGGAACAGTGTAATCCTCAGAGTTTATCAATATGGTTGTTTAGAACCCAATGATGTGAACATAAAATTTACTGGTTAAGGGTGAACCCGAAAGGTGAAGAACCCCTAATCATGTCTTATACTTACACATTAATCTCATTACGGTTAAAAGGTGAACCTGGAAGGGGAAGAACCTCTAACCGCATCTTATACTTGAGCAGTATCTACTACTTAACACATTTTGGTTGTACGCATTGTTTCTTGTATTACTTATGTTAGTGTTATGGAAAAGCATAACACCCTAGTGTAAGGTAAATCGATGATTACGGTCCGGAACGCAATCATGGGTTTACAGGTACATAAGGGTGGTGTGTAATTCCATTTAGGCTGTTGGTAGACAATCAGTACGAGTCCAAAGTATCGGGAGTGTGGTGGGTTAGCTGCGGTACACCCTATATATAAGCATAAACGATATTGCGGGAGCGGACTAGGAGTCTGACCAAGAACCTACCCATTACTACCTCTTCAATAGGTCGTTGACTAATAGCTAGCATTTTTTTATAAAGAACATTTCGCATAAGCTTCAATTAGTTTTGTTGGAGCCTTCCTTGTTGACCACCTCTACAGTAAACCTTAAACTTTGTATACTCTTACACTTTCTGCTAGTCGAAATCTTGTTGCATGTCCTTAACAATGTTCGGTCAGAAACTATTCAAAAGTAGGGGAGACTGCTTCATTAGTACTTCTGCCCTTCACTAGTTACACATTCCCAAAACCCTTCTCATTTACACTCCCAAGTTCCTAACCTCGGGTCAAACGTCAAAGATATTCGTTTTAAACACCTACTTCAAAATTTGTCAAATCAACTCATGCATTTCTTTTAGGATTCCTAAAACTTAAAGTTTAGTATTTTGCTAGATTCTCATTCTCCTTGCTATTTCAGACGAACCTAATCCAACCCTTAAAACTCACACATATCAAACCTCTTATCCAATTATTCGAAACAGATTATCCTATAAATTTATGTCGTGCCTTAACCCAACTTTTCCAAACCACAGTTTTTCTAATTTCTACCCAATCACCCTCAACCCTGTGTTTTTAATAACTTCGGGACGAAGTTCCCAAAAGTAGGGGAGACTGTAACATCACGATTATTTTTTCCAAAGATTTTATTTATTCGACTTATAAAACTTTGATTATTATTATTATTAGAGTTTACTCTATAAAAAAACAAAATACAAATATTCATATAGTGGACTTAATAAACAACACCAATAAACCATTCATCCTTATCCTAAACTCAATACAAAGTCATAACCAAAGCAAACATGACCAGTCCACTACAAATCCGCTTAATTTAGCTTATAATCCGGATTGATTCGACCAAATTAATTCTTGAATGCAAGGTTTTCAACTTTCCATAACAAAATTACGAGTAACACACGGCTTTTAAATCAAATGTTCTTGACCCGAAATTAAAGCGATCAACCAATCAAAACCTTCCTTCTTCGTCTGTCAATCATTACCAAGCAACCTCACGGGTTAGACCAAGCAAATTTGAAATTTGTATTTAAACTGTATCGATGTCGAGCAAAGGGAGGATTTGAAATACTATCCTTCACCCAATTCTTTTTCATACTTGAAACTATGTACATTTGAAGCTCACCCGAACCGGGAAACAAGAATCCTCTCGTCTCTGCCCTCCTCTCTGAACAACCACACGAGTTCGTACACCGTTGCACCAAAAAGAAAGACGTTGTACTCCAAATCTACGCCTCGCTTTAGTTCGGCTATTAACGTAATGGTTCGTTCATTTTTTTTGCTTAACTTATTCCTATATGGGTCGGTGATCTCGATTTGTTCTGGCGACTAAAAAAAAAACTTACCTATCCGTAATAAACTTTAGCAACAACTCGAGTCATGAGATATCATATTTAATTAGTTCCTGTTATGTTCCATTGTTAATGTTGAATTGGAACTCAACACACATGCTTTTGAGATATTTCTTAAATACAGTTAACTACATGAGTTCTTGTCGAAATAAGGAATTTCCACCACATGTTCTAAACCCTTTGTAATTCGCTGTCATTTAGTTGAAAGATCATAGATTATTCTATACATCCATTGTCATTTTTTTTTTCTTTTAAATTAAATGAACTAGGCTGCATGCTTACAACTGTTTACGTGTCTTACAACATTTCATAATGATGTGTGTATATACATATAGATATCATAATATTAAAGAATTAGATAAGTTACTGTTCAAGATATGTAATTTATATAGCACATCTTTAAAACACTTATACCATCTAAGTAAAATAATAATAATAATAATAATAATAAGATAGTACAGTTAGTCAAGAGTAGTAAAGTTCATCGTCGCCGGACAATCGAGTAATCAAAGAATCATATAGCCGAATCATTGCTCATAAACTTTTAATAATGAAATATAGGTTCAACCTTAATTCACTATTTCTCGTTGACTTTTTACATGTTCGTCATCATCAACCAATGTGAGTATTCCTATCCCCTTTTTGCTTTTATTCATTTTTGGGGTGTTACATGTACACTATTACAATTTCAATTACAAGTTTACATTTTTACAATACAATTCTAGTACTATGTGCATTGCTTACAACGTGCTTTATGCTTAGACAATACATGTGGATTACATTTGTACTTAGTGAAATCATTAACATGGTACAAGCCGACCTTAACATTGGATAGCGCTATTTGGATTGACAACCCGCCTAGATTGATTCTCCCCCTTTTTCATCGGAGAATCCGTGGCCAGTGTTAAGCTTTTATCCATTTATTGGATAAGTACACTACAGTTCATACACTACATTATACAGTCACAGGGTTGATTTCGCTCATTTGTATGATACATAGTTTACATAATTGCACTGTAGCTTGCACTTGAATTGTATAACATTTTCCAATTTACTATATGTATTACATCTAGGAATGCTCACCAACATTTCTTATGTTGACAAAACCTATTTTGTACATGTTTCAGGTGCAGTTTGATCTTAGTTCCATAGCATTGGATTTTAGTGCTTGCTTTTAATAATTTATTTCAATTTTCATGTTTTGTTTAGACTTTTGTATTTTTCTCATTTCATCCATGTAAGACAATTTAAATTATTCAATAATATATTTACATTTTATTACCATGTGCTTTTGAACAATCGTCACTAAGTGACACCTCGATGATTCCGCCATCGGTTGGGGTGTTACAGCATAAGTTTACACCGTTATGTCATTGAAACAATACATCTACGCTAAAAACACGTACGGTTAACAACATCAAAAACTTGCTTAATGCCTTTTTCACATTATGTGTTTGCATGTCACGTTACTTGCTATGTTTACAACATCAAAACTGTCTAATGCGTTAGTTTAATGTCTTTTCCCTTGTGTATAAGTATTTTGTGTCCACTAGCGACCCACACATAACTAAGACAAATTATGTGGACCATACGACAATTGGACTAATTACGGGTGCACACGTAATTACAAAAATTGGGCGCATGGAAAACATAACAAGTCCCAGTCTGTGTAACCTATCATGACTTGAATAACAACACGGATGAGGTATGATAACTACATGGTGGATACGCCGCCGGTACATCCTATACATAAATGTCCTGTCATACTACCAAAAGTAGAGTTATTCATGCCATGAGAAGTTTTGGACGTCAAGTTAAAATTTTGACCAACACTTACGGTATTTATCTTTTGCGATACCATTTATGTTATAGTTTACTAGTCTAATTACGCTTGCATCATTCCTCTTTTATGCATATCATAACCTTGTTTTGAACCAAACTTTTCACTATGCAACATCATCCTTTCTATGAATAAACTATACTTGCAATCTCCATCGAACCTCGCTCCTTCCTCGTGCTTTCCTTGCTTAATCAGCAATCCTCCCATTTTCAAGAATCTCGTTCTAAGTCCTGTAAATTTGGCGTTAACCTCTAAAAGCATTTATACATTTAAAACAAGATTTGCCTCTAACTTTCTTATATTTTCTTGACTACTTATATACTGGATTTCAAAACTAAATAAATACTATTTATATCACCAAAAAAAAACTGTTTTCAAATAGTCAAATTTCTCGTTTACTTTAGTCGCCTTCTAAAATCTTTTCTGGTAAAATTTTCAACCTTGTGCAAACCAAATATATGTTACTAAATACTACTCATTCCCACATCTAGTCACTCGTTATGCTCACATTTTTACTATTCCCCCAAATTACCCAAAGACACATCTTTTACAAACCAACAAATTCTACTATTTCATATATGATATACCGTATAACTACTTATTTTCCCCAAATTTCTATATGTTATACAAATATACCTACCTACCTTCAATTTTCACTATTTCATACCGTATAAATACTTACTTTCCTACAATTCTTACTATTTCTTATACACAATATACTTACCTACCTTCACAAGATTTTTTTTACTATTTCATGTATGTTAGGGGTGTCAATCGTGTCGGGTTGATGGGTTGGCAGGTTTATGGGTTGCGGGTTGGCGGGTTGATGGGTTGAAATGTGCAACCCGAACCCGACCCATATTATTATTCGTGTCAAATATTTCAACTCTAACCCAACCCACATAAAATCCGGGTTAACCCGAAGACGACCCGTTTAACCCATATTTTTAAATGAGTAATACATGTTCATGAGTTATAAGCGGGTTGTTGGGTTGTAAGCGGGTTATCAATAAAATGTTTAATGGTGAGTATATAAGTGTGACAAATAAATAATATAGTGTGCCAAAAATAACACAATTATAACTAACCATGTACATAAAAATGGAAAAAGAAAAACAAAAATATAATATAATATATTTTTTTTCTAAATACTTAAACAGGTTAACGGGTCAACCCATTTTATATATGTGTCAACCCGAACCCGACCCGTTTTTTAAACGGGTCGTGTTAGTTGACCCAAATCTATTTTTTTTCGTGTCGGGTTTGGGTCGGTTTTCGGGTCGTGTCAATAATTGCCGCCCCTAATGTATGTTATACTGTATATTTACTTACTTTTCCAAAACTTGTTGCATCAACTCCATATACAAACCTATTTATACGTACCCCTTATTTCACTATTTACAAAATGCTTATGTCGGATAAGTTCTCAAATTTCTACGTACAACCTTAGGTAAAATTTAAAAGTACTTCTCTTACGAGCATAATTATCGCAAGTGACTAGATACCGTATTCGCTTTAAACATAATAAACTAACAAACCTTGTTCTCATATCAAACCACTTACCTATTTTTCAAAATGTTGACTCTTAATTAAATTTCGGGACGAAATTTCGTAAAGTAAGGGAAACTGTAACATCTGTACTTTTCGTATTTTCAATTCTAGTTCTTGTACTCTTGTATCTTTCATTTGTACTCTTGTACTCCCGAGCTTATGATCAATGGAAGAATATTTTGTCAATTGCATTTAACTTTTAATCTATTTCAATCATTCTATGTATTCTATTTTACGCAAACTTTACACGTTACGCTTAAAAACGAGACTCTAATACGAAACCGAAGCATAAATGAACCCGTACGAGTTAGGAATCAAGCCCAATCCAAAAACATGTCAAAATGGGCTTAAACCTTAAGTTTTAACCCAAAAACACGTCCAAAACCAAGTCTGTTGGGCCAAGCCCAACCAAAAAAACATTTTTTGGGCCTAAACACCTGGTCGCATCGCGTGACCAGATTCTGATTTCCCGTCACGTAGCGCGACGAGACCTTTCTGGCAGCATTTGAACCAATTCGTAATTACACCCATTTATCTCACCTAAACACCTCCCAACCACCCTAATTACTGCATTAAACACCCAACCAACCCACCTCACCTATAAATACAATTCCTCTCCACCCTTTAACCTCTTGTTCATCCTTAATCTCTTTAAAAACACTCTCTAATTTTCAAAGTTTTGATCAAACTTTCTGAAAACACATCAGTAAGTTCCTAAGCTCAAACCTTCATTTCCTTTCTGTTTTTCCTTCTCTTTTCTATCCGAAACTCCTTGGAGAAGTCCCTAGGATCTTCCCCATATTTATCCACAGAAGTGTGATAAGGGTAGAGCACCTAAAAGAGGTCCTAAAGGTGTTTGTTTTTCTGATTTGTTTTTATGTCCTAAGATGGTTGTTGTAAAGAAACCAACCAAGTCCACTAGCAATCTAATGTTAGATGGATTTGTGCTATGGTATTAGTTGACCAAGGAGAGCCAAGGCTCATCCAAAGGAGTCACCAAATTTACCTAAACCTCTTGGTTATACTATGTATTATTATAAACATTACTTTCAATCTTCTATCTCATTATCCTATTAATAATCTTTGGAAGGTTGGTGGTTACACCCTACCTTACCAAACTCTCTTGACCCTTCTTGTGCTACGGATTAATCCACACTAGAAAGGGGAAATCCCGTGTCCAAAACCCACGCTTACCTCATAAGCGAAGTGGTTATGACATGAACCTATCAAATGGATTCACATTCCTAACTTTATACCATCTGAATCATCTAGGATGATGTTATGCTTGGTCTAACTTAATCTCATGACCATCCGGATTGCCCTAAAGGCAATTTGTGCTTGGTTTGCCTAAAAGGCTTGCATGACTCTTGTGAATCTATAATCTAAACTCGAACCTAAGACCCTTTATTCTCTAATTCTAGTTAACCAAGGCTAAGGAACTAACCTCCCAAGACTCGTCTTTGGAACCTTACTAAACGCACCCAAAGGTGAGTTCATACTTGTCCCCTTTTTACTCTTTATCACTTTTGGGGTGTAAACATGTATCATATGCAAAACACACTAATGCTTTCATAAACACACATGCTCAATCTATTAAACATACTTATATGCTACTTGCCATGCTTATGATTCTTAGATACTTAGACATAAATCATTAACTATTATTAGCCCACTTAACATGTATAGCGCTATAGGACTAGCACACCGCCCCCTTTATGGGTCATTGTTAAGATTTAAACGACCTAACATGAATATGTTAGGTATACGTTGTGGTACTCGCGGGTTTGAGTTATGTCTTTTGTATGATAGGTATGTGCAATGCTATAGTATGAGATTTGAGTAAACCATTCTAAAATATTATGTATGTAAACTAAAACTAGTATGCTCACCAATGCTTTATGTGTTGACGGATATTTTATACATGTTTCAGGAAATGTTTGATGCAGGATATTCAAGAAATCTACTTAGGATTGGACTAGAAACTCATGCTAGTTTAAGTTCTATATATTGATGTCGTATTTCTCTTTTCATGAAAACAATTTGTATTCTGTTATCTTTTTAGAGGCGATGATTATTGTGACAATCGTCACCCTTATCTTTTATCTGTTGTCAAAACTAGTCCCGATATAAAAAAAAAAAAAAACGTGAGTTCTTTTATAGTTACATTTTTTTTCTTTCTTTCTTTCTTTAACTAGAAAGTGTTTATATTTAAAAATACGTATTCTAGTCATAATCTAACAATGATGCTGTCATTGTTCATTTCAAGTTTCGAGCATTTAAATTTCATAAAGATTGAGAAGTTTTAAAAACTTTTATGTTAAGTTTAAATAACTTGGTTAAATTAGTTAGTTTTTATAAAGGAAAGATAACTAAATACAATATAACTAACTAGGTTAAAACCTTAGGGACCATTTCTGACAACCCTCTAAAGTTTTAAAACAGTCAAAATCCTTTTCCTTCTCCTTCTATTTCCGGCGTGAAATTCCGGTCGTCGGAGTTGGATTCCGGCGAGACCAAAACAGGGTCTTTATGGCGCTTTAACACGAGTACATGACTGGGTTTACGTTACCTCTCCTAGACCCTATGAATTACCATCATTTAATTGATCTAATAAAGGGTTTTAAGAGCATTAATCGGACCTCAAAGTTTAGTAACGGTTGAGACCTTAATTCGAAACAAAGGCACGTCTTAACCAACCCTCTATACAAATAAATCATCCTAATCAGTTCCTGCACTGAATTACGCTCTAAACCCACCACGAAAACTTCCAAATTGTGTCCAGAGAAGCTCCTTAATCGGCCCTTAAGACTCGACTCTTTTTCTTCTATTTCGATCTCAAAACTCGATTTTGTAAGTGTCTCTTGTTACTATTATGTTGTCGAATCTCTCTGATCAAAAGCCCTCTAATTCAGATCGTTTATATTGTGCAAATTGGTCAATTGATTTTGGGTTAGGGTTAGGGTTCTTGGTTAGATGATTTGGGGAAAAAGATGACATTCTAACATATATTTACGTAAAATCTGATTTCAACAATATAAACAAACATAACATGTGGCCTAGTGGTTTGGTGGGTGTTTCTTTCTTGAAAGTGTCAAGGTTCGAATCCCACATGCTGGTCACCTTTTTCTGAAATTTTTTATTTATTATTTC
Organism: Ambrosia trifida; assembly: GCA_028751855.1. Classification (NCBI taxonomy): domain Eukaryota; kingdom Viridiplantae; phylum Streptophyta; class Magnoliopsida; order Asterales; family Asteraceae; genus Ambrosia; species Ambrosia trifida. The sequence goes on along the minus strand of CM054124.1, from coordinate 100,133,414 downwards.
AGTATTTTTTTCCTTTATTTTAATAATTTAGAATTCATTTAAACTTAGAATATTCATAATAAATTCATTTTTGATCCAAAAATTATTAAAATTTAGGTGTAACATCTTGACATCATAAAGAAAATTACCACACTTTTATTTTCTGGAAAATGTTTTATTTTTATATTTTTATTGAATTAAATTGTTTTAATCATATTTAATTGATTAAAAATTCATTTTTTATGATTTTAATCTCAAAATTTTTGATAGATTATTTCTAATCATTATGAACTGAATTAAAAATATTTGGTTTAGAAAACATTTATTTTTATTAATTTACCTATTTTTAATCATTTAAACATAATTTAATCTCATTAAATCAGTTTTAAAAATAAATAAGTTTATAAAAATTATGAGAAAATTATTTACATTGATTTACATCAGAAAGTTTTCATTTTCCATAAAAACAATATTTTTGGATCATGTCTTGTATTTATAGTCTTATTTATGTTTAATTAGATATAATTAAGCATTTAATTATTTATACTATTAAATATCTATTTTATAAATACTTTTATTATAAAATAGAAATATTCTTATGGTTGAAAGTCTTTATTATCATTTGTTGGATCACTGTGTAACTCATAATTATTTATTTCAATATTTATGATTATTGCATTTATTTATAATAATTGTAATTAACTAAATTATTTTGTATTAATCATTTAAACATATTTTAACCTAATTATTCAATTGGTAATAATTATATTACCTAAATCATATCTAAAAACTTTGGCGTAATATATTTTGGATATACAACTTTTATATTAAAAACTCTACTTCCCCAAGTCGTTTTAGCAGACCCTAATGCCTTAGACCCTAGATACCTCAGACTCTTAGACTTGTTCTTATTAGAACTCTTATACATTATAGGTCGAATTCCTCGGAATTCCCATTACTTAGCTCACGACCGCTTAAGTGGATTTTGATCGCTTTCGCAAACTGTGAGTATATCTTTCCCTTTTTTTTACTGTCTTACTATTTTGGGGTGACTCATGTACTTACTATCAAGTTTCTATTTCTTTTACTAAATGCAATTCTCATGTGTGTTTGCTTTATGTTAATTGGTGTGTCTATGACTTGTCAAAATCATTAACCGCTGGGCGGCCTAGCTTTTCAATGAATAGTATTATGGTATACCCCCTTGAGACTCTGTTGAGAGAATCTTGGTCATTGTCTTGTTAATTCATTATTCAGTTGGTTAGTCATGTGTTAGTCATTATTCTCAGGTTTGGTTTTAAACGGATATTACTTATTACATAATTGCAAATGGTACCGCACATGAATTGCTAAACACTTTTCTACTATATTTATTTAAACAGGGTATGCTCACCAATACATTTTTGTATTGACCAAATTATTTTGTACATGTTTCAGGTTGTTTTGAGATGCATTCTTTAAGCTTTCGGATTTACATTTAGATTTTGATTCATTGTATTTCAATTTAGTTGGCAGTTAGAATCGTTGTATTTCATTTCAATGTAATAAATTATTTAATCAATGTATTCAAAAATTTACACTTTAGTCCATGAGCTATTGAACAATCGTCACTACGTGACACCTCGATGTTTCCGCCATCGGTTGGGGTGTTAGAATTATGCTATGAATGGAATTTTATCTTTAAATCATATTGTCACGAATTCTAGTGTCATGAAGTCTTTGAACAATCTATCCCAAGTCTCGCCCTGATGTATTCCGCCATCGGTTGGGGTGTGACAGTGTGTCAGTTGAATTGCCATCTGTTTGCTAACGCCAGGGTGCGCCTGCATCGTCGGTTCATAGACTGTGTGCCATCTCCTACAGTTATTTTGTATGGCAGACCACTTACTGGTGATCTGATCGACGGTACGGTTGTTCGTTTCGGTAATTCGGTTGAACTCCTCAAATACATTGTGCCAAAAATGCTCCCTATTGTTTGACGGGTTCTCCTTAGTGTTGATCCACGCCCTCACCAACTTGAGTTGATCTTGATTAGTCCACCCTGCCATTGGTTTGTTTTTGGGTTTGTTTTTGTTTAAAGTGTACTAAGTTTGAGACCCGTGGGGACCCACGGTGCAAACCATAGTAAATAAAAAAATATATTAAACTAAGAGTTGTATTATTCAAGATTAGTGGCTACAACGTAAAGTCTTAAGAATAACGGTTAGCCTGGTATTTTTTTTCTTATATAAACGTCATGCGTTGATATTAAATGAGTATTAAAAGTAAAACTAACATATAACTATGGTTTTCATGTCAAAGTGGATATTTTTTGTAAGCTATAAGTAACGTTAGTAATGAAAACCGATTACCTATTATGATCAGTACTCAACCAAAGTATAAAGTTTAAAAAAAATAACAAAGGTATGAATACATTATGTTTTTGTAAATTACTTTTTATCATATTTTTATTTTTAATGTAATTGTAAGTAGTACATAACTTGTTTTATTGACAAATGGCAACGCACTATTCAAAGCACACAAAAAAAGTTTACAATAATACTTTATTATTGAAGTTGTATATACATAACGTCAATAAAGATAAGTAAAAAATTGCATAAAAATTACTCACATTATTCATAAATCCTGAAAGACTTCTTTGTACACAACGTTTGATGTTTTTTTCGTTAATTCACCATTTTCATCTACTATAACAATCTTCAGTCCATCTCGACTTCTGACCCTTGAAAGCGCAACATACAACTGCCCGTGTGAAAAAACTGAATCCTTCAAATACAACCCAACTCTGGATAAGGATTGTCCTTGACTTTTGTTTATTGTCATTGCGAAAGAAACAGCAAGTGGAAATTGCCTTCTGTTAAGTTTAAAAGGAATTTTCTTATCTGAGGGGGATACAGTAATTCTTGGAATAAAAGTTCGCATTCCAATGTTACTCCCGATATGATTTTCGCTTCAATGACACGTTTTCTCATTTTAACAACTTGTAACCTTGTCCCATTGCACAAACCGCTTTTCTGATCAATGTTTCTGAGTAACATTACGGGAACGCCAACTTTCAAAACCAAACGATGGTTTGGTATTCCAGAAAACTTAAGACCATTAAGGACATCAGGAGAAACTAATCTTTCATTAACCTGTTTGTTCACATCTTCAGACTGGCAAACACTATCCGAACTTAGATACTCAACTTCGTCACCGGGAAACATTGAAAGTAATATATCATTAATTTCATGAACAACTTCATTCTTCGGTGCCAATATAGCTCGATCTTGAAAATAAGTCGGAATGTAGATGTTATCCAAAAGTGAAGGATAAACAAAGGCAATCAAATCAGAAACAGGATCCGAAGATTGAGAAATAAGTAAGTCATCGGGTATCAAAATAACATCCCGATCATCGCTTATTGTATCAACCTTTCCTTCTCCTATGTCCAGAAGCCAAGATGCAAACTTTTTAGTTTCCTCAATATCAGAACTGCAGCTTCCAGAAAGCAACCTCATATTTTTTGTTAACTCTAAAACAGTGCATTTGTGTCAAATGTATGATGAACTTAAAGAGGCATTAACAATGTCATGCCTAGTTCAATTTGGTACAACTGGTAGAATTTGCCTAAAGTCACCCCCAAACACAACAACCTTTCCACCAAATAACAAATCAGATGACTCATCAGCATGTACACCAAATACATCTTTTAAACTTCGATCTAGTGCTTCAAAAGCATGTTTATGAGTCATGGGTGCTTCATCCCATATAATCAAGTCAGTTTGTTTAACCAGCTGTGCAACATCACTATTAGGTGGTATGTAGCACATAGAATCTTCAGTTAGGTTTATAGGAATACGAAACCTGGAATGTGCTGTCCTACCACCGGCCAATAGCAAAGAAGCGATACCACTCGAAGCAACATTCAAAACAATCTTTCTTTTACATCTTATGGATGAAGATAGAGTCTTCCATAGGAATGTTTTACCCGTACCACCGTAACCATGAACAAAAAAAAACCCTCCTTTTTTTTCCTCAACAGATTTAATTACACAATTATAAATATTTTTTTGTTCATCTGTAAAAGAAGAGAACTGAGAATCAAATTCTTCAACCAAACTGTTTGAGTCATAGCCCAACTCCTCACAAATAAGACGATTGTCTAATAATGATAGAAACTCATTCTCAAGATATGGCATACCTACGAAATGTCGTAGACTGCAACTATTACGCAATAAGAACTTCTCAATATCAAGCAAAGCTAAATTCTTAAGTTCGTCGTCTGAAAGTATCAAATCTGGGAAAAAAATGTGTTAGAATGGAATATATAGAATAAAATTAACATATAAAATGAATAATTGAATATGTGGAACCATTAAAAATAGTATAATTTACATTCCTAATAATTATGAATCATTACAATTTAGTATATGTCCAAAAAATTCTAGAAAATCTATTTTAAAGTAATAATATATTAAAAAAAGTTAAAAACCGTGGAAACAGAAATAACATTAGACGGCATTGCCAGGAGAGACGTGTGAAGTGATTCTGATTCAACAGGCTGTTTTTAAAAAAAATATGCAAAAAATTAGAAATGTAATAAAGTCTTACGTAAATAAAATTTGCTAAGTTATATGAAATGGAATTCGAATATGTACCTGTCCTACGTACAACTTTTTCTTAAGATGCGAGATAATTGTTGGATCATCAGTTATCTTAGTTACACCATAAACATCATATTTGTTGTTTAAATTGAACCCAGAGACAAAGATCTTAAAAGCAAACTCTCTGTCTAACAAAGTCTTAATCTCTTCAGGATATTCAACTGTATCACCAACCTATATAAAAGGAATAACCAAATACATAAATATTACAAAACTATAATTAAGGAATTATTAAAAATAATTTTGTATTTAAAATTTAGTTACAAATATGGAATACCGTATTCAAATCAAGCAATTCAGAAGCACTTTTACTAATAAGTTGTGCAACGTCACGATGAGACAACGTAAGAGATACAACACCATTAACGTCTTGCACACGAACCTGAATTTTAAACCTAGAAAAAAATTAAAAAAAAAACAACAAAAATTTATAACTAAGTTGGGTTGAAATCAAACTATATCTGTGTAAATTAAAATTGATGTTACAAATATATCCTACCTTGGTGTAGGCTCAACTTTTTTGGCACTACAACTAACATTCAAACACTCGTAAACCTTTTCTTCCTCAAAATCTGAACTTCCTTCACCAACCTGTTTGATTATATAATCAATACTACATTTTCTGGTGCATTTGGGGCATCCCATGTGGTACCAGTCAATTTCGGTAAACAGGTCTTTAATAGTACCCAATAATACCAGAGCCTGCTCCTGTATGAATATTATAATTTGTTACCGAAATAAGATAGTATATGGTATACAATGGATATTAATATTAAATAAAAATTAAAATTTTAACTCATTACAATTTTTTATATTTAATTATAAATATCGTATTTAAGTATCAACATTATACTTACCTCTTGAATCTCACAAATGTCGCCAATGTTACTAAAAGGAGTGTTATGGACAAATTCATCTTCATCAGAACTGAACATAGAAGTTCCATATGGTCGATGAGAAAAGGACGGATTATCAGCGATTTTCTTACCCAACCTGATGAAAATAATTACATACATACACATTACATATTTATTAATACTTTTTATAAAGGTTTTGTAATTCGTATTGAAAAACGTAATAGTACATACCCTTTTTTGTACAGCTTTATATCTTCAATATCTCCATTGATGAACAGTCGACTAACTCGATCTCCAAAAGAGTTAGAAACATACGGTTTTCCTATATAAAAAAAAACATTAGGAAAAAATAATTTTAAATATTTAATAATAATAAAATTTAGAAGTTCAGTGTTAATTTATAATGCAAAATATAATGTAGCTATAAATATAAATATAAGTATATATATTTATTAACATTATACAACCATTATAAAACTTCAAACGGCCAAACTGCATTATTATTATAAATTCTTTCTCCGTTTGATGAGTTGCAACATATTTAGACATCTCCATTGCATAACTATCCCACAACGTTAAATAGATGTGCAAGCCCATTCAAAAAAATACAAATTATTTAAGTAAAAAATAAATAACAATTCATAAAGCTACGTAATTTTTTTTGTATATAAAATGCAAACAAAAAAATAAATAAATAAAGAATACATACTCGATATCTTGAATTTCCATTGTTAACCTCTTCTTATCAGCGACAACCTTTTTATCTTTATCATCATTGCTGAAGAACTTGTTAACATGTCCTATAACATCTAAGATCAAGTATAAAATAAACATTAATGAAACATAACTTATAAAACTATTATTATGGTTTGGTTGTGATGAAAAAAAGACTATTAGAACGAAATATACCTATTGTAACATATTCATCAACCTCCCTATCCAGAATTCTTTGAAAGGGCACAAAAGAGAAACCAAAATCTGGACCTTGGAAACCATTATATTCAGAAACTTGAGTATTCATATTGAAGCAGAGTTTGTTTGCGTTTGGAGCATACTTGTATTTAGAGGAATTGACCCCAACTCCTGGATTTCTTATAATAAGAGAAGAATTTTCAGTCAGAAACCTCTCAAATCTATAAAACAACCGCTTAAATACATTCGCTTGAATCCTGTCACCCTGTTAATGATTACGAAAAATAAGAAAACACTTTAAATTTCATAACGTAAGAAAATAAGAAAATTCATATACATTAAAATTAAAACAAAAAAAAAGTTATGAAATTAAAAAATAATAGGATATAAAAAAAACGTGTTGTTGAGTTTTACATTTTCATCACATAGGATCATTTCAATTGAGTACACATCATTAGGATTGCGACGATCGGGTAGCCGCCAAACCCGAATAATCTTTAGCTTTAACGCCACACCGTTTCGGTTTACATGAATTTGGTTAACCATGGTAAACTCATTTGCATCTACAGCAGCCATTGATCTTGTTAACTGGAAAAAAATAATGTAAAAACCAATAGATGATTTCAATAACACAAATTGTAGACAACATAAAAATATTGAAACTTATTTTATAGTTCACTTTTAAGTTTCAAATGTATTGTAGCATAAATGTCTGGAGTGATCACTCCAGAATGTATGCAAAACATCAGCATAGTCGATTGGTTAATAACAATAACAAATCAAAATCAAAATAAATAATGTTTATGTATTTAAAGATGAGAAACAGAAATTAACCTAATAATATATCTTTGCGATTACTCAGAGTGCATTCAACGTGTCTTATTACAATCGTATGTCAAGACGGTTTGGCTTGTTTATATAGTTATTCAATCAATTCAATAATAAGAAATGGATGAAAAAGTGGAGGTTAATTATCATTCGAATTAGCATTGTTATTATTGTTATAACATTATGGTCAAAGTCAAGAATTCAATAACATAACTGACGCATGTCAAGCATTATAGTTAGTTAGTGATTTTTTTTTATATATTCAATGTTATTTAACAAAATGTTCTTCATATGTTATGTCAAACATTATATACGTATTCAATCAATTCAATAATAAGAAATGGATGAAAGAGTGGAGGGTAATTAGCATTCGAATTAGTGATAACATTATGTATTGATTGAATTTAGTCAAAGTTAAGCATTGAAACCATCAATTTCGACTTACCATTCAAAATAGCATTGTTATTATTGTTATAACATTATGTATTGATTGAATTTAGTCAACGTCAAGCATTCCTTGATTAACTGGCGTATGTCAGGCATTATATAGGTATTCATATAGGTATTCAATCAATTCAATAATACGAAATGGATGAAAGAGTGGAGGGTAATATGCATCCGAATTAAAATTGTTATTATTGTGAAAACATCATGTATTGAATGAATATAGTCAAAGTCAAGCATTCAATAACATAAATGCCGGCTGTGAAGCATTAAAGTTAGTTGTGATTTTTTTTTTATCTATTCAATGTTATTTAACAAAATGTTCTCCATATGTTGTGTTTTTGCATTATATAGGTATTCAATTAATTCAATAATAAGAAATGGATGAAAGAGTGGAGGGTAATTAGCATCCGAATTAGGATTGTTATTATTGTTATAACATTATGTATTGATTGAATTTAGTCAAGGTCAAGCATTCATTGATTAAGTTGCGTATGTCAAGCATTATATAGGTATTCATATAGGTATTCAATCAATTCAATAATACGAAATGGATGAAAGAGTGGAGGGTAATATGCATCCGAATTAAAATTGTTATTATTGTGAAAACATTATGTATTGAATGAATATAGTCAAAGTCAAGCATTCAATAACATAAATGCCGGCTGTGAAGCATTAAAGTTAGTTGTGATTTTTTTTTATCTATTCAATGTTATTTAACAAAATGTTCTCCATATGTTGTGTTTTTGCATTATATAGGTATTCAATTAATTCAATAATAAGAAATGGATGAAAGAGTGAAGGGTAATTAGCATCCGAATTAGCATTGTTATTATTGTTATAACATTATGTATTGATTGAATTTAGTCAAGGTCAAGCATTCATTGATTAAGTTGCGTATGTCAAGCATTATATAGGTATTCATATAGGTATTCAATCAATTCAATAATACGAAATGGATGAAAGAGAGATGGGTAATTAGCATCCGAATTAAAATTGTTATTATTGTTATAACATTATGTATTGATTGAATTTAGTCAAAATTAAGCATTGAAACCATCAATACATCAATAAAAATCGCCTTAACATTTATAGCATAGTCAAAGGTGACATCCCATCAATAACTTCTTGTGTGTCAATCTTGGTAACAAAAAGCCTACGTTTGTCCGAACACCATTTGAAGAGGCAGTAGTCCCCAATAGAAATACCTTCTGATTCACGCAAGACATCCCATCCAATGACAGTAAACCTTAACAAAACAATCAACAATACAAAAATATATAAGAGGTAAAGCAATTTTCGTAATCTAAGATGAATGAAAACGTAGATGCTCAAAATGCAAAAACACAAACCTAGGGACTTGATAATGAACACCTACATGCACCATAGAAGACCACAAGTACCCATTGGTAAATTTAATCTTAATTTTGGATGATTGATTTAAACCAGCCATTTCAGCAATCAAGTTAGGAATTACCTACATATTCAAAAAAATAAATAAGGATTACAAAATTGTAGATGGAATACGCAAAAAATAAATAAATTAGGCAATCACCATATAATCAAAAATAAACATACCAACTCATTTGTAACATGGCATGCAAAACCATGTAAACCATCGTAGTTGGAAAGTTGAATTTCTTGCGTATTCGGACCAACTGGTGGTTGCAAAACATTGTTATCCTCTTCTAACAAATTGTTAGTCAAAACTTTGAATAATTTCATTTGGCGACCATTCTTGTTGAAAGTAGTAACATTAAACACGGCAATTTCTTTTTTTTCTAAACAAAGTAGTTCACCAACCTGGAGACGAAGATCACTTATGAAATTCAACCAACCATTACAAAAACGATAATCATGACCAATCCTTTCTATTGCAACGTTCCATTGATGTAAATCATCTACATACATAGTGATTGGAACATTAGGGACACCATCGGGATAATGCTTATTAATAAGGAGTAAGGTATAACCTGAAAGCAAAATATGTGATCAAATAATATGGAGAAATTAAGATACTAAAAACATGTAATATAAAGTATCGAACTTAATGGCACTTACCATAGGTGTCGTCAATTCATGTTCAATCATTTTGCAGAATGACACATCCAATTGCATGGATGGAGAATGATTGTAATGCTCCATCATGAAAGTATTCGGAGCAATAAACTCGAATATGACGTAAAACATAGAGAAGCATAAATCATGTACAACTTTTGACCATCCATTTGTTTAGCAAAATTCATCATCTATAAATTTTAACAAAACAAACCAAGATTGACCATGGTATGTCGAAATTTTAATGTTGTTGTTTCGTAAGTTTTTAGATAACAAAAACCTGTTCAAGGATTTCGGCAATGTCTGGACAAACACATAAAAAACAACATTATAATAACGAATAATGAAGTTATTTGTCCTAATGAAATCCTGTTCTTCGTCTGCAAAACAAACTTTTGTTAAAGTATCCATAAAGTCACTAATACTCGAAATTGATTTCAAATTTTTTTTGTATGAAATCCGTTATTTTGTTTTTTTTATAATCTTTTTTTATATTCACACATACTCGAAAATTATTTCGATTGCAATCTGTTATTAAAACCACAATCATATCATCAATGATTAAACATGATCCGAATTACTTGTGTGTCGATTTCATCCAAAGCAGAGACTTGATCCTATACAGATTATCAAATGGTGTTAATAAAAAAAAGATTCTTATCATTACAAATACATCCGAAATAAAACGATTGTATTTCTGTTTGCTTTAATATGTTAGTAAACCGCTATGTATGGATATCATACAAATCAGAAACATAATCGAAAACAGATTAGATAGTTATTTTAATATGAAAACGTGTTTTGTAGTTAAATATTTTGTATAAGGTTGATAGCTATACGATTGTGATTTATCTTTATAGAAAAATAATGATAGAAACCGATTATGTTTATCTTTTATGTAAGATGATTGCAAGCATTATGTATCAAACTAATCAAAAGGCAGAAAAATTATCAAAAAGATTTCGAGATTGATGTAAGCTTGATGAACAACATACCTTGCAAAAAGAAGAATGAGAGAGGAATGAGGAATGAGAAAGGAATTATTAGGATAGGAAGGAGGAAGATGTTGTAACATACAAATGGATGTTGACAAAAAAAAAAAAAAAAGAGGTTTATATAATACTTTTTCATGGAGCCCCATTTAGGATTTGGATCCTTGAAGACCTTCTAAAAATCTAGGATTCAACCCTAGTGTTTTCATTTATTATATAGATAGATGTGTTTGTGTTATATGTTTATATATATATATATATATATATATATAAGAGTTTGTAAAATTAAAAAAAAAATATTAAAGAAAAGAACCGTTGAGGAACGGTCAAAAGCCCAAACTCTAACAAAATCACAAACAAAACGCCCGTTGTAAATATGGCGCTCAACCATCATAATGCCCTAAAACGCCTGGGGGGCGGTGTTTACCGACGCTATAAGGTCACAAAACACCCGGTAACGGGCCACTACACACGCCCTAAGAAGATATTTACAAGGAACATAGCGTAATGTACACTCACAAAAGACGCATCTTATTATTAATTATTTATTATTAATAAAAATAGATAGGGTCTCAAAAGCTTGTAGAGGCTACAAGTTAAAAAAAAGCATATAGTACAGGCTGCCTAACCCTTTGGCCTGTGCACATCTATCATGTGAGTGAAAACTTTCAAGTTTTAACCAATATCTCGAGTTATTACCCTGGGTAACTTTCCTACATCTTTCGATATGTGATTACTCTTCCTTCCATACTCAAATGCTTGTGTTTTTCCTTTTTTACCCTTTTATTTTCTTTCCACACCCTATTCCATTGCGTGTCAGAATTTTTTCACAAATACAATGATCACGCATTTTTTCACCACTAAGGCAATAATAATAAGTTAATGGATAAATTACAAATTTCGTCCTTTAAGAATAGGGCATTTTTCATTGGATGTCCTTTCGCGTTTCACTTGCTGTGTTTAGTCCTTAACGACCTAAAATCATTACACCCCATGTCCTAAGGGCCTAACCCAGTTAAAATTTTCAGTTAACTTTGGTCATGTGCCTTGCACATGAGGGTAAATTGGTAATTTTACTTCCCCCAACCTTTCCACAGCCAAAACCCTCTTCACCACCCTCACCACCACCACCACCACCAACCACCCACCTCTCCTAACCACCAAACTCTGCAACAAGGTTCTTGAATCATTCACCTCTGTCTCTTCAACCATCCAAGACTCCATCAACTTACTCAACCACATAACCAAAGTCAACCCTTTATTCACCCCAGACAAATCCTCATTCCATATCCTCTTATCCCAATCCCGCACCAACCCCACTTCAAATCTTGAAAATATTAATCAAGTCCTCACCTTTATGCACTCAAAAGGCTTCCAACCCGATAAAGTCACCACCGATTTCGCGGTTCGGACACTTTGCTTATCTGGGTATGAATATTATGCTATTGAATTGATTAAAAACATGTCCCAGGTCAGAAAAAATCAACAAATTTATTTTGTTTAATCGGCTTCCATCATCTTCGATGGCAGCAGCAGCAGCAAAGGTTCCATCATCTTCGATTTTGTTTAATCGGCTTCCGGATTCACCTTTGGGGTTTCTGCTGCCATCCAAAAGGCTTCATGTATTTTGTTTAATCGGCTTCCATCATCTTCGATTTAGGGTTTCTGTAAGGTCTGAATCACGATTTTGATTTCTGGCTTATGATGAAGAAGACATGGATGGATGGTTGTAGTTAGTTGCAGAGAAGAGGATTTAGTGGTGAGAAGAGGAGTTGCAGGTCTGATTCCAAGAGAGAGAGAGGGTCTATTTTTATTTATTTTTATATATAAGTGAAAGTACCAGACTACCCTCACGTGCCGCTCACATGATCTGATTAGTCGTTAAAAACTAACCAGGTTGGGCCCTTAGGACATGGGGTGTAATGATTTTAGATCGTTAAGGACTAAACACAGCAAGTGAAACGCGAAAGGACATCCAATGAAAAATGCCCTATTCTTAAAGGACGAAATTTGTAATTTATCCTAAGTTAATATTGACCAGGTTAATTTTATGATCGATTTGGATATTGGCACAACTCCCGTATATTTGCACATATCTGTCTCCTTGACGTTGCGTGTAGAGCTAGCTATACGCGACGGCGTATAAAGGTTGCACAAGCTTTCACACAGCCTCCTATACGTTATGTATAGACCTATACGCGGCGTATCTATCTATACATATAATAAACCAAAGCCATTTTAATGACATGACACTCAAAGATGCATTCTCCCTCTTGAGTGTGTCATGTGTCATCCCATGTGGCATTGAGATATTTTAGGGAAAAAAGAATTTAAAAAAAAATGGATTTTTCTCTCTATGTAATTTCCTCCCATAATTTTTAAACGTTAATATCTTTTATCTACGAGATTTTTTAAAGAAAAATTTTACACCAAATTAACGAGCGTTTTATTATCTTTCCAACGAGTACCATAGTGGTATATAAAAAAAACGGAGAAAAAAACGACTATTTTTTGTGGGGTTTTGTTCATACAGAAAAAAACACAAAGTGTTCAGGTAAATCATTAATCATGTATAGGCAAGTCACTAATTATGTTCAAATAAGTAAATATGAATTCTATTTTCAACATGCGTTAGCATTGGAGTTATACATTGTTTTAGGTCAGATATTATTATTAATATTAGAGTTATAGTTTAAGGTTAGGCGTTAACATTGGAGATATATTTTTAATTGTTTTAGGTTAGGTGTTACTCGAAGCTAAAGCGAAGCATTCTATTTCATATATAAAATTAATATGTCATATTAGATTTCTCAACCCCGGGATGTTCCCGGGGTATAATCTAGTTGTTTTAATATTAAAGTTATACATCAGTCTATTTCATATGTAAAATTGATGTGTCATATTAAATTTCTCAACCCGGGACGCTCCCGGGGTATAATATATAATAAACCAAAACATTTTTAATGACATGTCATAATATTATGCAATCTCTCTTTTAACAGATGCCACATACGATGTGATGTGACAACTCTAGATCGATTAAAAAAAGGAATAAATATGGTTTAAATATGATTTAACATAATCTATTGAATACCTAATCTACTAAATGTAAATATTAAAACTTTATTATTTTCTCTCTCATGTTTCCTCTCATAACTTTTAAATGTTAATATCTTTTATATACGAGATTTTTTAAAGAAAAAATTACACCAAATTAACGAGCGTTTTATTATCTTTCCAACGAGCACCATAGTTCTATATAAAAAACGACTATTTTTTGTAACCCGACAGGTATTGTGTCAGGTTTGAAATTAGTTTAAAAAAAATTGTGGGTTTGGGTCGGGTCTGGGATTAGGTGATACCCAACCCAATTACCCTTTTTTATATTAGAATATAATAACTTATGGCAGAGATTTGTTTAAAATAATAATAATAATAATAATAATATTCATTAATCATATATTGGCAGATGCCATTTTTATAGTTTAGATATTTCTAATTTTATTCACTTTACTTAGATTTCTTAACCCGGGACGCTCCCCGGGTATAAAGTAGTATGTCTTATATACACGATATATAATGATTTGGAGAGTGTAAATACAATCACCCTGACACCCTCTATGATAAAGCTAATAGCTTGTAGGAGTCATTATGGTTGTATATTCGTAATCTAGACTACAGAGAAAGAAAAGGTTGAAAGACATAACTTTATGGTGATTTTTAAGCTAAGATTCGTAACTCGTAAGATCTCTAGGATCACCATTAAGATCTAATGAGATGACGTTTCACTTCACCATTTTGGATTTGTTCTTATAAATTTGTTACACCATTAAGCGGACGGTTGTGCGCATATAATGTATATATGTGTGGCCTTTGTGGGACAAAAATAAAGTTGCACTAATTTTAACGTTATTTTACTAATTTCGTGAAAATAATGTTAAAAAAATGACGGACCGTTAATCATGCATCAGGTGGTAACATTGATAGCCAAAATACAAGGAGGTACATGCACCAATCGGGTTTGTCCCAATTGCTAAGTGTTATGTGTTTTATGTATAAGGCTTGATACAAAACCACTATTGAGCCGGAGGTCTCACTGGAAGCAGCTTCTCTATTCCTACGGGGTAGAAGTAAGGTTGTCTACATTTTACCCTCCTCAGACCCTACCTTTGCTTTTGTTATTGGTGGGATTAACCGAGTATAATGATGATGATAAAAACTAACATGTTTAACTTGTTTGCATTAATATGTATTTTTTTTTGAAACATGACTACATGAGTACTTGCTAGATCTATAGTATTTAAAACTCCCCGCTAATATGTATTCATTGGCGAACAATTGCATGAGATGTGATTCATTCCGGTCTACATGTTCACATACACATCAAATTGTAAATTAACCATAAATTCAGACATAAAATGTTCATAATTATGGTGTCATTACTTGCCTTTTTATACGCACCGTTAGTAGTAGTTAGCTTATAAGAAATCCACAACTTGCTACATCCTAATAGTTAAAGAGATGAGTCGTCTTACGGGGATCAAGTGGTTATAAAAAAGTTGACAATCGAATCAACTGAAGATCAGATGCCTAAATTTCACAGCCATTATGGTACGCTAAGTTAACTTAGGTTTCAAAAAATTGATTCATGTGTGGTTCAAATACGGATCGAACCAAAGTCACCCGCACAACATTCACTAGTACAAATAAGAGGCTAAAGACGGGGTGAATAAGCCTTTAAGACGGGGTTTGGAACCCCGTCTTATGCCATCGCGTCTTTTGGTCAATTTAGCAAGAGACGGGGTTTGTTGAACCCCGTCTTTTGTTTTTGAACCCCGTCTTTAAAGCTATACATATATTATATCACATATAACAAAACCGCGTCTTTAACATGCTCTTGACCCCGTCTTTTTAGCACTTTTTAATATTATATTAATAAAAAATAACCCCGTCTTTAGTACAATTTAAAATTTAAAAAAAAAATATTTATTACAGAACTTGCTTAACCTGCATATTTAATCAACCCAATTCGTTTCGGTTTTCATACCAAATCAAAATCTGCACGTTGATTCAATCGACCCAATACATCATTCCGAATTTGATAAAACGATCAAATACACGTTCAATCCGAAAACACAAAGCTAATCTAGCTAATATTTAAATACACATTCATCCACAAAGCTAATCAAACGAGTTAAAGCTAAAATTAATGTCTAAAGCTAACCTAAATAGAAATATCTAGCTCACTAAGTAAAATCGGGATCAGCTTCTTTTACTAGAATATCAATCTCTTGGTCCGTGGCGAATTTCGTGTCGTTGGTGGTATGTGGGGATATTGGTTATTAGACAGAGAAACAGGTTAACTTTAGAGAGAGAAAGCATGAGACAAATGTGTGGAAGGCATTTATTTGGCTTTTTAAATCCTAAATGTTTGCTACGAGAGGCAACTTGCTTGGCAGGTCAACAATATAACTGAAATATTTTTCTTTATTTTGCACAACACAAAATCTATATTTTACATTCCAAAGAGCATTTGAACAAATAGTCACACCCAGAACAAAAATCGTTTTAGCTCAGTTTGTAAAACCCTTACCTTTTAACCAGGTAGTCGTGGGTTTAAGTCTGATGAATGACGTTTTTTCCCCAGCCATATTTATTTTTACCGGGTTAAATAAGCATCCGCGCGCGTGTTTGTTTAGAGCTATGTTTGCGCGGCGAAGCGCGCACGGGTATGATGCTAGTGTAATTCAAATAGCAAAAGACGATGTTTTCTTTTAAGACGGGGTTTAGACTAATAGACGGGGTTTAGAATTAAAAGATGGGGTTGAGTTGGATTTTTTTGAATATTTTATTTCGTTGGTTTAACTGTCACAATGATAGCAAAAGATGGGGTTTTATGATTCAGACTATTAGACGGGGTTTATAATCAAAAGACGGGGTTGTGTTGAATTTTTTTTAAAATTTTATTATGTTGGGTTATAATATTGAGCAAAAGACGGGGTTCAAACCAAAACCCCCGTCTTTATTTTTTTTAACCCCGTCTTTAGCTCGCTTTTGTAGTAGTGATTTCCCGATTATTCTATTAATAAGGCTCTGGTTATTCATACAAGGTTACATTTTATCTGCACAACCTATACGGGCCGTAGATCCCTCTACGGCCCGTAGAGGCAAATCTACGCCCCGTAGAGACCTTTACGGGGCCGTAGAGGCAAATCTATCATGTTTTCCCATAGTAATT
This sequence comes from Ambrosia trifida, assembly GCA_028751855.1. Classification (NCBI taxonomy): domain Eukaryota; kingdom Viridiplantae; phylum Streptophyta; class Magnoliopsida; order Asterales; family Asteraceae; genus Ambrosia; species Ambrosia trifida. Next base: position 100,116,460 of record CM054124.1, on the reverse strand, counting down.
AAAATTTCTATTTTTTTATGTTGAGTTTCTTATATGAGATACTTAGAGTTGTAAACAAACCAAACGTTCAACGAACTGTTCGTGAAATGTTCGACAAAAAGTTTGTTTGTTCAATAAATGAACGAACACAAACAAGAAATTTTGTTCGTTTAGTTAAAAAAAAAAACATGAACTGAGGTCATGTTCGGTCATTTATGTTCCTCTCTTCCTCAGTAGTGCTTGCACAAGTAACAATTTATCATTAGGAGAAGAACGCGCCATTACCTATTGACCAGGCAAACGTTTATATTAATGTGGAAGTTCTAGTTAGCTACGATAGCTATGAAATAACGGTGATTAAACTAAACAAATAGAGCATAAATGAAATGAGAGCACAATATCTTTTCGCGGTACACACCTCAAGGGATTTGAAACCGACATCCCATCAGCTGCGATAAAAAAAATTCAGAACACAGTTGAGACTGACATAACCAAGTTCGGTTACTCTGGTTATATGTAGACCTAATTGTGGTTTTTAACATGGTAGGGGATGGAAACGGTGGAGATATTGAAAAGATGAATTGAATGAGAAGAATTAAGTTTGCATTTAACCATACGGATGATATGATATTCAATCATTATTCAATTAAAGGATGGAGGATCAGAACCTATGGCAGCATTGAATTGGGTTGATGAACCATGGTTACATCTTCACAGGAATGTGTATTAGAGATATGTATAGTTAACATCAAAGGTTGTACATGAGGGAACAAAGGGAAAAAATGGACAAAATTTTGAGATTTGTAAATAGACTTTTGGACTCCCATCTTAAAATACAGTTGATTTTACCCTTTTGCCTATCTAAAATGTATTATATAGTAAATATAGAATAGATATAGATATAGATAAGTTAATTCATTAGGTGAAGTCATGGAGAACAATTTCATAAGATGTGATTCATTCCATTCTAGATGTTCACATACACATAAAAATTGAACCTAATCATCAAGGATTTAAAATTCTAATTAAGATCCTTCTAGCATATATTATGCTTGAGGAAAAAAAGACAAAAGAGTAGCACTTTCATATGGCAACATCACCAAAATCAAAGGTACACCAATTACAGCAAGTTATATTATGAAACTTTTTCTTGATGCTTAAAGTCCTATTTCTCATGGAAGTTGGAACACCTTACCATTACGGCAAATCCAAAAGAATTACATCGTAATGTGTATGGTTTATCCGGCTGTCCTTTGCAAATTTCTTGAAATCCACATCAAAGACAATACGAGCACCGAGATTTGTCAAATCAAGCATCTGAGACCGAGCATTTTCATACATCGTCTCCAATTCATCTACTGACAATTTTAACAAAAAGTTTTTAGTTACATTAAAATGTTCAATATTAAGTTTGAATTACAGCTTACCACAACTATATTGTGACATGACAACCATCTTGCTTGCATCACCCAATGTCGATGCAATGTAGTGAGCACGACTGAAATCCCCAACACATCCTATTAGTATTTTTTGATCTGTGTTGTATAGATCTGTGATTTCTGTTGTCCGTGGGCCTTCTTCGTCCTTTTTCATATCCTCCTCAGGTTCCTTCTTTTCCAACAGCTCCTCATTTTCCTTATCCTCATCTACTTGCGGTTGGGGCGATTTCAAATAGCCAGGTCGATCACTGCTGTACAGTCTTTGAGAGACTATATAAAAACAATAGTCAGGTTGAATTAATATTGTGCAACCCAAAGTGTAATAATATTTTTCAAAAAAAATAATTAAATCAAAAGTATGGATCTAAATAATATCTAGACTAAAACCTGAAATCATGAATAAACAATAAAATAAAAATAAACCCATATTCAATATTAATATGCATCCAAATATACAAACAAAGCCCCATATCAAGAATAAACAATAAAATAAAATAAAATAAAAATGCATCAAAATGGTACAAATAAAGCTCTAGCTGGACGACAATTAAACATAAAATGACAATGCTAAACAATAATAAAATAAAACGTACGGAATATGCAAACAAAACCGTAAAAGTTAAGGAAAAGAAGACCGTACGACGAGATGGTACAACGGCGACGGGTTGACGAAGAAAGCACATCGTCTTCGGAGGCAAAAGCTGGGTTGCTCTCACCGCCGTGAGTAAAGCAGAGCAGTGGGTTGACTTGGTCAACGATTTTATCAGTAGCTGTGACGACGCCATTTGACGATCTTCTTCTGCTTCTTCTTTCCGTGATGAGTTATGGAAATGAAATGAATAAATGTAACAATAATCTTTCAACTTAAAATAATAATATCCTAATCTGATTTCTACAATTTTACAATATATGCCCCTTTTGCTTTCTTTTGTTTCAGTTTCTACCCTGTTATTGCCATTCATCTTTTTTTTACTTTATTATTGTTATTATTATTCTTTTTAATTGCCATTCATCTTTTTTTTTGAGTTAAATGCCAATTTCGTCCCTGAGGTTTGGGCCAGTTTGCCACTCCAGTACAAAAGTTTTCTTTTTTGCAATTCCTTCCCTGAGGTTAGGATTTTTTTGCCAAATTCGTCATTTTCACTAACTCAGTTAAAAAAGCTCGTTAATGTCAGGGGTAGTGTTGTCTTTTTACCTCAGGGACGAATTTGGCATTTAAAATTCAACCTTACCTCAGGGACGAATTTGGCATTTAATTCTTAATTTAAAATAATTGTTAATTAAATAATTTATTATGAAATTATAATGGTTAAAATAAGTTAAATTGATAAAAAAATAAATAATAAAACTTTTTCCAAAATTAAAATTTAGTTTTATAAAGTTTATTAGTTTATAAGTCTAAAACAATTTTTGTAGAATTTTTATAAACCGTTTGGTGATATTTCTAGAATTTTTTATTTCTAATATTAATATCTAACCTAAAACAATGTATAACTCCAATGCTAACGCATGTTGAAAATAGAATTCATATTTACCGAAACATAATTAGTGACTTGCCTATACATGATTAATGATTTACCTGAACACTTTGTGTTTTTTTCCTGTATGAACAGAATTCTACAAAAAAATAGTCGTTTATTTCTCCGTTTTTTATATAACACTATGGTAAAGATAATAAAACGCTCGTTAATTTGGCGTAATTTTTTTCTTTAAAAAATCTCATATATAAAAGATATTAACGTTTAAAAATTATGGGAGGAAACATAAGAGATAAGAGAGAAAAATCCAATTTTGTTTTTAAATTCTTTTTTTTCCTAAAATATCTCAATGTCACATGGGATGACACATGCACACTCAAAGAAGAGAATGTCTCTTTGAATGCCATGACATTAAAATGGCTTTGGTTTATTATATGTATAGATAAAACTAGCTGATTACCCCGGGAAGGTCCCGGGGTTGAAAATTTTAATATGATTTAATAAAAAATGATAAAAGAAGAAAACTCAAATCACGAAAAGAGTAAATAACTTAAACATAATCAATCTTAGTTAAAAAAAACATTTATTGTTAAAAAAATAAAAAGCATAAACCATATTAAAGATAATACATTATAAAAAGGATAACCTTCAACATATATTCATCTTCACGTAATTTAAAATATGTTACAATTTGACTTTGACTTATATAGATGTAGAATTCATGAAGGGGGTTGAAAAATATAACCATTCTAATAATACTAATACTAATAGTAATAATTATTACTCTTGTAATTAAATAAATAAAAATAATAACCTTGTTATAAGGTGACACAATGTGTTGTAGTGTTGCGCAATTCTTTTTCCTAGCTTCTCTTGATGAAGTATACCTATCCATCTTTAGAAGAGTAAAATTCCAATGATAGCATGGCGATTGGGCTGAATTTCAACATAGTAGATAAGAACCTGGTTTAAAAGAAAAATCATGATTAATGAATAACATGAACACTTTGTGTTTTTTTCTGTACGAACATAACCCCACAAAAAATAGTCGTTTTTTCTCCGTTTTTTATATAGCACTATGGTACTCGTTGGAAAGATAATAAAACGCTCGTTAATTTGGTGTAATTTTTTTATTTAAAAAATCTCGAATATAAAAGATATTAACGTTTAAAAATTATGGGAGGAACATAAGAGAGAAAAATCTAAATTTATTTTTAAATTCTTTTTTCCTAAAATAACTCAATTTAATTTTAGTAATTGGGAATTGAGAATTGAGAGATAGAGAGATAAATTTAGGGTTTTATGTTTATCTTTTTTTTAATTAAAAAAGGAAATAATTTAAAAATACTAAAATCTTTCAATTATGATGCCACGTGGTAATTTCATGGAGAGGTTGAAGGCACCATTGCACGCCACGTCAGCAATGTTCAATTCTTTTATATATATTAATAATAGATGTTCATAATTATGGTACGCTAAATTAACTTTGGTTTCAAAACATTGATTCATCTGGGTTCCAATACGGTCTCCCGCATGAGATACATGTCCCCAACTAATATAGTCTAAACGAGTTCAATACAACTAGAGTACAGAGGACATTTTGAGGCAGATGGAAACATTAGACTATATTAATTTACCAAAGGATTTGAACAGTAATTTTAATATTTTTTTATTTATTCATTGTTGTTAAATATTATTGTTTTCATTATAATATCAAAACTGATGGTTGGTGCAGTGGTGTGTGGGTTTTTATACAACAGGCATGTCCTCGGTTCGAGCCTTGCTCTGCGTTTTTTTTTTCAAAATGTCCATAGTGGTTCTGCCATCTTTGTAAATTTTTCTCTAATGAGGGGTAATTCAGTAATTGGGGTCCATCGGTTTATCTCCTGGCACTACACGTATTGCATCTTCTGGAGGTCTTTTTATCACATTCCCTACTCAGCAGTCCACGTGTCTTAATTTCCCTTTCTCCACCTCCACAACTCATCCTTCCACTAATTTCCACAACACACTTCATCTGTCGTCACCACCAGACACCACCGCCTCTGTCTCCACTAATTTCCACAACACACTTCTTCTGTTATCTTGCACAATCCAGCGATTACTTACAAACACAAACACGACACACTTAACATAACAAACAATCACCAACACATCAAGTTCCCGCAAGAGATACGAAGAAACGAAAGGTTTGGTTTAGACCCGTCCGAAATTAGTATGGATCTGAGTTGGGTTGCTTTTTCCGACGACAGGGTTGGTGTCCGATGTGGGTTTTGGTAAGAACGTGTCGACGACGGCGGTGGTGATAACCGACAACAGTGAAGTTGTAACAGGGGAAGCAGGCTATGTTCTTGAAGATGTGCCTCACTTAACTGATTACATCCCTGATCTCCCTAGAAGTTGTTTATTTGATTACATGACTTGTGATTTTGTGTCTTATTTGTTTTGTTTTTATTGATTGATTGTTAGAGAATATGCTGTTGTTAGTTTGACTTATTTTTAAGTCGTTTGAGGGTTTTTGTTTCTTTTTTTTTATTTGTGTATGACGATACTACAAGAGTAACAAAAATTATAAATTAAGTTATTCTTATTTAATTTTAGCTAGGGCAAATTAAGATGATAAACAATAGTTATTTCAATCATATTCATTTTACATCATAATTAAACTACATATGTATTTTTTTCAATAACATTGGACTGACCAAAGTGTAGAAAGTGTGTTAGCTTTTTTTATGTGGTTATTTAGCTTTTTTTTAAGTACAGTTTAGTTTTTGTTTCCAATGTGTTGAAAGTGTGTTAGCCTTTTGGTTTTAACTATGTAGGTTCTGGGCAAATGGTGTTTCAAGTAAGGAAGTTTTAAGTGTTTTTTTTAGTATTTCAGGACGTTTGATGAATTCGGTTGGTCGCTGGTCCCATGGTAGAAAGATGTACACGTAGAGATTAAATGTAGAGGGATAGGAGTTCTTAGTATCGTCAGTAACATGTGTATTTAGAGAGCATATGGTGTTTCTGGTTAGATTTTGTAGAAATGCGTCGGAGTTGTGTTAGCCGTTGGTTTGAAATGTGTACGTTGTTTCGCTTAGGATGCAATACATCTAGGGAAACAGTGTGTGTTTGTATATTTGAAAGTTGAGGTTATAGTTGAATCGTCGATTACATGGTTAGTTTATATTCATTTGAAAGTTCCCCACCAATAGACATGCAAATGGCGTTTCAAGAAAGGAATTTTTAGGTGTTTTTTTAAGTATTTTAGGACGTTTGATGAATCCGCTTGGTCCGTGGTTGAGGTTTCGACATAAAAAGCGAATAGTTTTGTCAGTAACGTGTGTGTTTTATAGGTAGTTTGTTTTCAATATGACATTGCGCCTTTTAGAATTTAGAGAGCATATGGTGTTTCTGGTTATTTTTTCTAGAAATGTGTCGGAGTTGTGTTAGCCGTTTGGTTTGAAATGTGTAGGTTGTGAGCGAATGATGTGTCGACAGAGTTGGTTTTAAGTGTTTGTTTGAGCATTTCAGGGTGTGTGATGAATCCGGTTGATGGAAATGGGCGGACAGGCTGGATAACTTACTTTAAATTTAAATTTCTACTGATGCCAGATAACTTACTTAAACAATAAACAGCTCTTGCCTTATAAGTTAGCAAATGTATTGGAATCTATCACCCAAGCCTACCGCCGACCTGATCACGACCACCTCCGAGACGACCACTCGCCGCTACCCCCGTTCAAACACGCCGTCTCGGACCTGCACCGAATCACTTAAGTTAGCCAGTTCACAATTACATATCTTCACTGAAGTGTGTGCAATTTTTTTTTAAAACTTACTTCATTGGGATAAGTCTCACAAATTTACATTTTCATTTATGGTCAACTTTAGAGGCCCTATAAATTAAGTCACAAACAGGAAATGCTAAAAAGACAAATCAAGCCTGGATTAGATGCATAAATACATTCCATACCCTCATAAATTGGAGCTTGGTACTACTTATTCAGTTGTTACGATATGAATAAAATTCAAAAAATAGAGAGGAATATAGGTAATTGTTGTTCAGCAACAGCCATCATACATCAACCTGCACATATAGTTTGACCCACATCATATGTCATGCCTTCTAGGCGCCTGCACATTTAAGTGTCCAGGTAGTTACACCTTTTAGGCTGTCGCATTCCTTTGTTGGCTATTTATTGTTTTGGCGTTTTATTATTTTGGCGCTTTATTGTTTACGCGTTTTTTATGCATTTCATAGTTTACACGATTTGTTGTATAGACATTTACTATATAGATGCTTTATTATTTACGCATTTTATTACTTACACAACTCACAGTTTCACCTATTCATAATTTAGGCGCTTTATTGGTTACCTTATTTATTGTTTACGCATTTTACGTTATGCAAGTTTGTTAAACAACCATCTGCTTTACTTCAGTCTCCACCTATGTTTGTGCAGGTTTAAAACATTACACGTCTATTACGGCTGAATCATACATATTTTTTACTAGCACGACATTTTACACAAAGCGTTTTGGACTACAGGCGATGGCGAAGGGTGACAATCGAAGTGTCGTGGAACCAAAAGTAGCACTGAATTTCTGTTATCGCCTCGAAAGTTACGCATGTATTACTCCAAATAACTACACCAACAAGTTGGTTCACCCAGCTTTGATTATCTTTGGTTCGGCAACTCAAATAACACCTGTCGCAGATTGTCCAAACATACAAAAAACATATTTTATTATTTGCTCTCTTTGCTCATAAACATACTCAGGTTCGAAACCAGTTTGAAACAATGTTTTTTTTTTAAAAAAACAAATACGAAAAACATGCAACGCGCGTATGTTTATACACCTAGTTTATATATAACATGTTATTAAGTAGTTAATCATCAAGGTTTTTAAAAGGTTCTAATAAAAATCCTTCAAGCAAGCTTAGGGAAAACAAAATCACAAAAGAGTAGAGTGTCATATGGCAACATCACCATCATCATCAAAAGTACACAAATTACAGAAAGTAATAGTATGAAGATCTTTCTTGAAGCTTGAAGTCCTATTTCCATGAAGCACCTCACCTCAATACTACGGCAAATCCAAAATAACTCGATGGTAACGCGTATGGTTGATCCGGCTGTCCTTATCAAATTCCTTAAAATTAACATTGAAGACAATCGTTGCACCAAGCCTTTTCAAATCAAGCATGTGAGGCTTAGCATTTTCATACATCATCTCCATTTCACCTGTGAAACAACGGATTGCACAAAATGTTTTTAGCTAGTGACATAAAATGTTCGATATTAAGTTTGAATACAGCTTACCACAGCTATACTGTGACATGACAACAATCTTGCTTGCATCCCCCAATGCTAATGCAATGTGGTGAGCAAAGCTGAAATCCCCGACACATCCTATCAGTATTTTTTGATCTGTGTTGTATAAATCTGTGATTTTCGCTGTCCGTGGGCCTTCTTTATCCTTTTTAATATCATCCGGCTCCTCGTTTTCCTTCTCCGGTTTATTTTTATCTTCCTCTACTTGCAGTTGGGGAGTTTTCAAATAGCTAGGTTTATCACTGCTGTACAGTCTTCCAAAGACTATATACACACAATATTTAGGTAGAATTAATTTTGTGCAACCTAGAGTGATATAGCATATCATAAGTAATAACTAACAACAATGACCATTTTGTAACCTAAAGTAATAAAAAAAAACATTCATCCTACCGGCTGTGAACTCGTTTAATTGCTAATATTATTAATACTTACAAATTACAAGTTTACAACAAAATGTACAAATATATCCAAAACAATTACATTAATCTGAGGTAGAACACATTTGAAAAATATAAATAAAAAAAATGGGTCATACATTTATACAATTATACAGATCAACTAGTGATATTTTATTAAAGTTTATAGTAGCTAGCTAGAGTGATGATTTGCAACCATATAGTCAGTCATTCAGCACACTAGTACAAATGATGCTCTAGATCTAGACTAAAATCTGAAGTCATAGATATCAAACATATAACAAAATCAATATTATGCGTTTAAAGTTGAAACATACAAACAAAGCCCTAGATTAAGAATAGAAGTATAAAACATAAAATCACCATGTCAGGCAAATAATAAAATAAATAAATAAACAAATATATATACATCAAAATGTACAAATGAAGCTCTAGATAAACAATAAATCATAAAATCACAATGTAAAACATTAAAAAAATAACTACTACACAAACGAATTAAGCCTTAGAACAAGAACACAACAAAAAAATCAAGATGTTAAACAAAAAAATAAAATAAATATAAAGTACAAAATATACAAATAAAAACCTTAAAATTTAAAGAAAAGAAAGCCGTACGACGAGATGGTACAACGGCGACGGGTTGACGAAGAAAACACATCGTCTTCGGTGGCGAAAGCTGGGTTGCTCTCACCGCCGTCAGTAAAGCAAAGCAGTGGGTTGACTTGGTCAACGATTTTCTCAGTAACTGTGACGCCATTTGAGGGTATCTGGTGGTGATGACTGATGAGAGACTCAGAGACGCTTGTCTTGTGAGTAATGGAAAATGGAAATGGAAAGGAATAGATTGTAATAATATAATAATCTTTTAACTTTACAAATATCCTATTTTGATTTCTATAAAGTTACAATACAACCTCTTCTACTTTCTTTTCTATCATGCTTTTCCATTCTAATTAAAATTTCTATTTTCTATAGACCCTATCTATTGGCACCCTCATCTTGTCTATCCGCACCCCCCAGCCACCTTCAAAGCGTTGTACTTTGGCCAAATCTCAGTGCTTTGAAGCCCAAAAGCTGACAGCAGCACATGGGGCCTTGGGATTGCCTCTTAAGCGTTGAGCTTTGGGCAAATCTCAGTGCTTTGAAGACCTAAGCTTAGTGTTTTGCTGCCACGTTTAAGCCCACGGACCACTGCATTTTGCCCTAAGCTCAGCGCTTAGGGCCTTTTAAAAAAAAATTGTTTTAATGTTTTTTTAATTGTTTTAATTAATTTTAATTCTTTTTTAAGTATTTTAACTTGTTTCCAATCAAAAAAAATTTGTTTGATGTGTTTCGGTTCGTTTATTGCTCGTTTGTCGTTTTGAGTAGAAACATCCGAGTATGGACAACTTTCATAAATTAGTGTACGTGATACATGAACTATACAATCAATACTGTTTTTTATCAAAATACATATTTAGCATGTCTAATAGATATCATGGGCGTCCGGACTCTGTTTGACGCGTTTTGGTTCGTTTATTGCTCGTCCGGACTTTGTTTGATGCGTTTTAATTAGTAAACTTTTTAATTATAAATAGGGGTAACTTTGCTAATTATAAATATATTTTTGAACAAGCTCAGCGCTTAGGGCCTTTTTTTTTAAAAAAAATTTGTTTTAATGTTTTTGAACAATGACATAACCATTTTAGGGCTTAAACGTGGCAGCAAAGCACTGAGCTTAGGGCTTCAAAGCACTGAGCTTTGCCTAAAGCTCAGCGCTTAGGAGGCAATCCCAAGGCCCCATGTGCTGTTGTTAGCTTTTGGGCTTCAAAGCACTGAGTTTTGGTCAAAGCTCAGCACTTTGAAGTACGATGTTTCAGTGATGTGACTTAAAGTCTGATAAAGCTTTGACTGGTGTGACAATGATGTCACACGTGAGCCCTCTACGCCGAGCTTTGGCCAAAGCTCAGTGCTTTGAGGGGGTCAAAATAATTTTTTGGGGGGTGTGAATAGCAAGGTCCTTTCTATATTAGGTTATTGGATTTTATTACTCCCAACTATATGGTATTGGCCGCTGTCACTCCCAACTATCATTTTGATTACTGCCACTTCCAACTTAACACTTTGTTTGTTGTGTCACTCCGGAGGTACTTGCCACGTCAGATCCGGAGTGACACAACAAACAAGGTGTTAAGTTGAGAGCGGCAGCGGCCAATACCATATAGTTGGGAGTAATAAAATCCAATAATCTATACTATATTATAATGCATGAGGGAAGAGTATTTTAAGATACCCAAAAGTTAATAACTTATTTTTCATTAATAACCCTGAAATGAGAGTAAAATAGACCTTCATACATTATTTACATTTAATACCCTATCTTAGTTACATTTTAATCCCTTAAACTTACTTAACTTTTGCTTATTTAAACTATAGTTAAACTTATTTTCCTTATTTTAATAAACCATCCACCCATGATTTTTAAATAGTCATATTTTTTGCATACTTTTATACTTTTATAAAAAAAATTACAATTATAATAATAAGCATTTTATTATCTTTAATTTGAGTATAAGTATTGCTATTTTTTTTTATTTCAAAAATCTTTATGTGCTACGTGATTAATGATATCTAAGAGTGAGCAATAACTAAACCGTTCACCAAAGCCAAACCAAAAAACAGACAAAACTGAACCAAAATCTATTGAAAACTGAAAACATCCGATTTAACTTAAAATTGGTTATCGTTTTCTTTTTGTACCCTTAGTTAACCCAAATTAGTTAAACTGAAACAAACATATTAATATATTCATAACAGAGTGCCCGCACGATGTGGTAGAGAACACAAACACTTCTAATGGTTCATGATTGCGTTAGGTTCAGCTCGGTTATAAGCCTCAACCGAAAAAAAATTGACATTATCGGTTTATCGATCTTGTTAACCAACCGGTTAATTGGTTCAGCCTATTTGGTTAGATTGTCGTTTTTAGTACGGTTTAGTTAATTTTGGTTAATAACCAAAACCAAACTTTGGTAAAAATTTTGCTTAGAAACACATGAAATGAATGTATAAATACATGTAATGGATGAATAAAAGATATAAATGTATGAATGGTTCAATTTTGGTTTGTTAATTTTGGTTAACTTAGGGTACAAAAACACTGATATTAGGTTAACTCGATTTTGGTTAATTTTCAGTTTGGTTTTGTATGTTTTTGTTCGATTTCGGTTGAGGTTCAATTATTGTTCACCCCTAGATATTGTTAATTACGTAAAAAAATAATTTTTTTTAATGAAAAGTATATAGCAAATTATACTCTAATATGGTTTGAAGCTGAGTAGATAGGTTTATAAATTGTAGTGGCGCTATAAATAGAGGGGGTTTTGAAATTTTTAGCTTTTATAACTAGGCCTGTAAAGGAACCGAACGAAGTTCGTGTTTGTTCATTTAATTTAACTGAACACGAACACATAATCAAACACATGTTTGTGTTCATGTTCGTTCATTAAGAAATTTGTAATGTTCTTGTTCGTTTATGTTGTTCGTTTAAAACCTAAACGAACAGTTCACGAAAGAACATAAACGGACATTCATGAACATAATAAATGTGAACGATTTTGTATTACTGAAAAAACTCAATTACTAATTGATTATATATTTATACAAGTAGCTAAAGCCCAATTTATGTTTGTATTTATGTAAATATAACTACGTATGTAATTAATAAACTTAAACGGACATAAATAAATGAACATAAATGGACGTTCACGAACATAAATGGACAAACTCAACGTTTGTTCTTGTTCGTGTTTGTTCATTTATTAAATAAACGACATAACCGAACTTCTCGCCGAACAAGTTCATGAACAGCTCATGAACATTCTGTCACACCCTCAAAATCCACTTGCGGAGTTTTACCGCGAGGTGCATGACAAACCAGGATCCAAACCAACGATCACAATAAACAAGTCTAAATGAATATAAATGCAATTTCAAAACATAGTTTAAAAATCCCGTTTACAGCGGAAGCTTATTCAAAACAGTATCTCAACAATGAAACAATAGTTCAACGTTCAAAGGACCATGCAACCCTAGTTAGACGCCGTGCAGACGCGTGCGCCCTAGTCCAGTCGTGCTACCTTAGCGACCTGAGAAAACATGTAAAAGTTTACGTCAGCACAAAAATGCTGGTGAGTTTACAGGTTTTGTATCCAAGTACCAAGTCCACCTGTCCATACTATAACAAATCGAAAACCAGTATACGCTAGCTAGGCGTACGTTTTGTTACTACCACGATTGGAAAACCATTACTAACTCGAATACCAGATGTTATGCCCGAAAAGTACCAAATGTTCCTGTTGTTCCTGTTTGAGACAATATGCACTCGCCCGGCCCTCCAAGCCGACGAGCGGGGTTGGTCACTCCCAATAGCGCTATTCACATTTCCCCGTTGTGCAAACCCGCACATTCATGGTTCCCCCCGGGACTTCCAAAGATCGTGTAGTACACAATAGAAACCCATAGTATGACAGTAGTTACCAAATAATCGTTTTAACACATGTTTTCTCCCCCGAAAGTATAAAACCAGTTTAAAAGAGTGGCCGTAAACTCACCTTAAGTTGCGTTACTCCTTAACCCGAGTAAACTCAGCTGCTACGCTGGTCCCGTAAAGCGGCGACCTAACATACGACAGTTACAAGTACTTAGACTAATAACCCGCAGGTTAATTAGTCCCTAGATGTCCAGACCATAACCAAGTTCGTTTGAAAATACCGTGACTGTTTAACTGACCCAAAGTACAAGACTCGACATCCCATTGGTGACCCGAGACTCCCCGTGTTATGTTTACGCTCCAAAACATACAATAACGCAATTACACTTAACATACGTTAACACACAACAAGTTATAGCACATAGTTCACGTATCACCGAATTACATCCAAACATATGTTACTAAGTTATTATATATGTTACGAGGTTCCTAGCATGTTACTACATGTCAAATCGGGTCTCGGAATGCTAATTTACACTTACAGCAGCAGTACACGTGATTAGGAAACGTAAACTAGCATTTAGGACTGATTGCATATACAAACTAGCAATTAGGGCTAATTGCCTATAGAAACTAGCAATTAGGGCTAATTGCCTATAGAAACTAGCAATTAGGGCTAATTGCCTATAGAAACTAGCAATTAGGGCTAATTGCATGTAAAACTAGCAATTAGGGCTAATCACCCCTAATGTCACACGAGTAGGCTTCTACTCGCCTGAGTTATAGGCGATTAGCACCCTACTCGCCTATAACATAGGCGATTAGGAATGCTACTCGCCTGTAACCTTGCTGTTCCGGTTTTTCGCGCGTTTAACGCTCCAAATCAGATCCAGAACGTGTGTAACCACCCAATATCATCCCAAACACTATCCTAAACATGTTTAACCCAAAATCCTTCGTTTAACCTCGTATAATCAGTCCTGCATGCAACCAAGTAATCCAAACACCATTCACATAGCATGCAACATCATACTAACACGCGTAATCATAACCCTAATATCCAATTACTGAGATTTCTATCATCATACTATCAATATCAATTCTGATCTAACATAATAACATATCAATCCATCATCATGAATCATAAAAATCCTAGCTTTCTAATCATACACACCCATAACGCATGTATATTAGTTATAATCCGATTAACAACCCTTATTAACGATTTTCAGAAAGCTTTTTCATTTAAAAACAGGTCTGGACCATTAGGGATTGATTAAAAACGTTTATAAAGATTTATGGATGAAAACCAAACCTTAGGATTATGAAAGAATGATGATTCAAGCTTGAAACCTTGTGTTTTGATCAAAAATCGCCTTCCAGAGGTTGTTTATGTGTTGGGGCGGGTTATGGGACGACTAGGGTTGGTATAATGAAGTTTAGGAGGTTAAGAATGGTATTTATAGTCGTTTTTAGTCGTCCAGCCCGTAACTAGCGATTGTGCAGCCCTTACACGCGATTAGGGCTGCTAATCGCATGAAAGTTCATGCAATTAGGCCTAATCGCATGAACCTTCACACGAGTAGGCCCCTAATCGCCCTTAATGTCCCCTACTCGCCTCCCCTATAGGTGATTAGGCTTCCTAATCGCCTATAGGGGTTAGTTTCGTGTGTTTTGCGCGTTAAACCCCGTTTTAACATATGTTAACACATATTCACATACCGACAAGTCACATAATGATTGTAAACACATAACACAAGTAAATACACATGTTCACACTCGTTCACCAATTCCCGGGACTCGAGACTCGTATGTTCCGTATGCCCTGACGATCCTACAAATCGTCACCGTTTGTACACTTGGTTAAGGACCGACATCTAATGAACCTCTAGACCAACATCCAATGACCCTCAAGACTAAACCGATGGTTCCCGAACCATAACCCGACTTAACTAACCCAGTTAAGTACAATATACGCGTGACTCGCTAAGGTAGACTTTCATCTAGACAACGTTGTTAACCAGAATTTGCCGGGTGTCACACATTCGGTTTGTTTACAAGCCTATTTTTACCTCTATTTCGTGTATTTATACCTCAATTTCATGTAATTCTAGGCAAAAAAAAAAATTAGCCAAAGTTTGTTTTTGTTATTCACCAAAATAACTAAACTGGACTAAAAACCGATAATCTAACAATACTAACCGAACCAAGGAACCAATTGTTTAATAAGATTGATTAATTTATGACTTTTTATTTTAGTTTCGGTTGAGGCTAATAATCGAACTTAACCGAACCATACACACCCTTAAACGTATTTTAATGTTGAGTTTCTTATATGAGATACTTAGGGCTGTAAACAAACCAAACGTTCGGCGAACTATTTGTGAAATGTTTGGTATAAAGTTCGTTTGTGTTCGTTTATTTAATAAATGAACGAACACAAACACGAAATTCTGTTCGTTTAGTTAAACAAACAAACATGAACAGAGGTCGTGTTCGTTTATTATGTTCGTGAACATTCGGTAACGTGTTCATTTATCTTTGTTTCCGTTCGATAGTTCATTAGGGTTTTTAACCTTTTATTTTTAATTGAAGTACTTCAAATTTCTCAGTGGTATATTATTTAATATAATACGTATTAACATTAATTTAACTATTTTAATAACTGTTATTTTAGGTGGATTAAACGAATATTTCAAGTTTAATATAATAATTTTGTGTTCTACGAGGCAATATGTGATCAAGATTATGTCAAGTATATTTGGGAAATTAGATTAGTATATTTTGGGTAGACACTGTTCATGATGAAACTTTTGGAATTTAATATATGTTAGTTTGTGTTCGGATTTGTTCATTAATGTCTGCTCTGTCCGTTTAGGTTCATTGGTGTTTTTTTGTGTTCACTTTTGTCTTAATTACGAGGTAGCGGGTGGTGACAATGGTAGTGGGTTGTGGTGGCAGGTGGTTACGGCGGTGGTGGTGGTTGATGGCAGTGGTGGGTGGTGACGATGGTGGTTGGTAGGTTGTGTGTTGTTAATGAAAGGTAAAAGAGGTGATAGAATGAAAAAACAAACATGGGAGTATGGATGGAATAGTTTTGAGTGAATGGAATGCCTTGTGGAATGGGAGATTCCACTTTATTGACCAACCAAACACAATATTTTATTACTTCGTAATTAGGACTACAAACAAACTGAACTTTCAGCAAGCAGTTCATGAACCGTACGGCGAAAAGTTTGTTTGTGTTCGTTTGTCTAATAAATGAATTAACATGAACAAAAAAACTGTTCGTTTAGTTAAACGAACGAACATGACAGAGGCAACATTCGTCCGTTTATGTTCGTGAATGTTTAGTAATGTGTTTGTTTTTGTTCGATAGTTTAATGGTAATTTTTTCTGTATTCTTTAATTTTTATTTATTTTACCCAAATAAATAAATAATTTATGTGAGCTAATTATATGGCTATATGAGATCAATAAACCATACTTTTAGTATAATAATTAAATAAATAATTAATAAATATTTCATGTTTAAATAAATAATAATGAAGACTTCAAGTTTAAGATGCGAGCTTAGTTTTTTGAGACACTGCTTTATTATGTTTATCAATGTTTAATACTAGGTATGTTTGTATAACTAGGTTATATTTTGGGTTAGTCTAGGTTATTCGAAAGTTAATATACGCGTGACTCGCTAAGGTAGACTTTCATCTAGACAACGTTGTTAACCAGAATTTGCCGGGTGTCACATCATCCCCACGTTAAAAGAATTTTCGTCCCGAAAATTGCACAAGTACCAAAAGAACAAAAGAAATAACGAAGGAAACAAACAAAAAGATAGAAACCAAAAGAGAGATTTACCCGAGTTGTCACATAATCCCCACGTTAAAAGGAATCTCGCCCCGAGATTCATTCAGCTGCAGAAGAGACATGTCTCGACTCGAACGCTTCCTTAGGAAAAAGATGAGGATACTTAGACTTCATCTGATCCTCCCGTTCCCACGTATATTCCGGTCCCCGGTTCGAGTTCCACCGAACCTTAACGATACGAATCTTGTTGTGACGTAGGCTACGAATCTTGTAATCAAGGATCTCCACAGGTTCTTCCACAATCCGAAGACGATCATCAACCTTGATTTCTTCTAGTGGAACGATGAGAGACTCGTCAGCCAGACACTTCTTCAAGTTTGACACATGGAAGACGTTATGTACGTTACCGAGCTCCGTCGGTAAATCAAGACGATATGCCACCGGCCCAATCCGTTCCAGGATCGTAAATGGGCCGACATACCGCGGATTGAGTTTGCCACGCTTCCCAAAGCGTATGACGCCCTTCCACGGTGAGACTTTTAGAAGTACTTTGTCATTGACTTGGAATTCCAATGGTTTGCGACGCTGATCGGCATAACTCTTTTGCCGGTCCCGTGCTGCTGCCAATCGGTTACGAATCTGTACGATCTTTTCCGAAGTTTCGTACACTAGTTCAGGCCCAGTGAGTTGACTCTCACCCACCTCAGCCCAACAAAGAGGAGAACGGCATTTCCGTCCGTATAGTGCCTCGAACGGAGCCGCCTTGATGCTCGTGTGATAACTGTTGTTGTACGAGAATTCTACTAACGGTAGATGAGCTTCCCAACCCTTGCCAAAATCGATCACACATGCCCGCAGCATGTCTTCTAAAGTTTGAATTGTGCGCTCACTCTGACCGTCAGTCTGTGGATGATAAGCCGTACTCATGTCTAGTTGGGTACCCAAAGCCTTGTGCAAAGACTTCCAGAAGTGAGAAGTAAAATGGGAGTCACGATCCGAGATAATAGAAACTGGCACCCCGTGCTTAGAAACAACTTCCTTCAAGTAAAGGCGAGCCAAACGATCCATGGTGTCGGTCTCCTTAATAGCAAGAAAATGGGCTGATTTCGTCAACCGATCGACAATCACCCATATCTTGTCATTCCCGCTTGGTGATTTAGGAAGTTGTGTGATAAAATCCATAGTAATCCGTTCCCATTTCCATTCCGGAATTTCAGGTTGTTGCAAGAGACCCGACGGTTTCTGGTATTCCACCTTGACCTTAGCACAGGTCAAGCATTTGCTTACGTATGAGGCTATGTCCGACCTCATGTTTGGCCACCAGTAAAGCACCTTCAGATCTTGGTACATCTTATCCGAACCAGGATGAATAGAATACCGGGACTTATGAGCCTCATCAAGGACAAGCTCCCGTAGTCCCCCGAATAAAGGAACCCATATACGTTCTGCGAAATAGTGCAGGCCATCAGGCCTTCGCTCTAGGTGCTTGTTGGCACCGTGCATAGTTTCAGCTTTAAGGTTTTCCTCCTTCAAAGCTTCTAACTGGGCAGAACGGAGTTGATCAGGTAAGGATGAATGAATGGTGAGCTGCAATGCCCGAACGCGATGAGGTTTAGTAGATTCCTTCCTGCTCAAGGCGTCTGCTACAACATTCGCCTTGCCAGGATGGTACTTAATAGCACAATCATAGTCGTTCAGAAGTTCAATCCAACGACGCTGCCGTATGTTCAAATGTTGTTGGTCGAAAATATGTTGGAGACTCTTGTGATCGGTGTAGATGGTGCATTTGGTACCGTACAAGTAATGTCTCCAAATTTTCAACGCGAAAACCACTGCACCCAACTCTAAATCATGAGTTGTGTAGTTCTTCTCGTGCACTTTGAGTTGACGAGAAGCATACGCAATCACTTTCTCGCGTTGCATCAACACGCAATCGAGACCATGAATAGAAGCATCACAGTAAACAACAAAATCATCAGGGCCCTCAGGTAAAGACAAAATAGGAGCAGAACACAGTTTAGACTTCAGTTCTTCAAACGCTGACTCTTGTGATTCACCCCAGTCGAATTTCCTATCCTTCTGAGTGAGAGTGGTGAGGGGTTGAGCAATCTTCGAGAACCCCTGAATGAAACGACGATAGTAGCCCGCAAGGCCTAGGAATTGCCGCACCTCAGTTGGCGTCTTTGGTGCTCCCCAGTCCTTGATCGCTTCGATTTTAGCTGGATCGACATGAATCCCTAGTTCATTAACCACATGTCCTAGGAATTGAACTTCGCGTAACCAAAAGTCACACTTTGAGAACTTGGCGTAAAGTTGTTCCCGTCGCAAGAGTTCCAAAACTAACCACAGATGTTCCTCGTGTTCGGTCTCGTTTTTGGAGTAGATCAGAATGTCATCAATAAACACAATGACGAATTTGTCAAGATATGGTTTACAGACGCGGTTCATCAAGTCCATGAAAACCGCCGGTGCGTTCGTGAGACCGAAGGGCATGACCAAGAATTCGAAATGGCCATAACGTGTTCGAAAGGCAGTCTTGGCAACGTCAGCCTCCCTGACGCGCAGCTGGTGATAACCGGACCTCAAGTCGATCTTGGAATAATAACTAGAACCCTGAAGCTGGTCGAATAGATCATCAATACGTGGAAGAGGGTAACGGTTCTTGACGGTCAATTTGTTCAGTTCTCTGTAGTCTACACACAATCGGAAACTTCCATCCTTCTTCTTAACAAATAAAATCGGGGCTCCCCAAGGGGAAGAACTTGGTCGGATGAAACCCTTGTCCAAGAGTTCCTGTAACTGACTAGACAATTCCTGCATCTCGGGAGGTGCAAGACGGTAGGGGGCCCGAGCAATAGGAGCAGCCCCTGGTACAAGATCAATACCGAACTCGACTTGATGATGAGGAGGAAGGCCAGATAAATCATCGGGAAAAACATCAGGAAACTTGCGTACCACCGGAATATCGTCGATCTTCTTCTCATCACTAGAGGAAACAGATAAAAGCGCCAAAACGGCGGGATAACCCTTTCGAAGACACTTAAGGGCTTTCATGCTAGAGATGATGTTTAGCGGAACACCACCCTTGATACCGTACACAGAAAGGAATTCTCCATCAGGGAGAGGAATCCGAATAACCTTATCGTAACAGACAATCTCCGCGCGATACAAAGATAACCAATCCATTCCTACCACAACGTCAAAACTACCCAAAGGTACCGGCATCAGGTCGATGGGGAACGATAAACCCGACAACTCTAATTGACACTTCCGAAGGACACTAGTAGCTTCAATCGTTTTACCGTCAGCCAACTCAATAATATACTTGGTCTCTAATGGTACGGGTACTACATCTAGCAGTCGACTAACATCCATAGATACAAAACTCTTGTCGGCACCAGAATCAAATAACACACTAACAGAACGATTATTGAGAAGAAACGTACCGGTGACTGTGTCAGGGTCCTGTCTAGCCTCAGCGGCTCCAATGACGAAGGCACGTGCATTTCTGCCGCCGCCCCCGTTGTTCCCATTACCGTTGTTTCCACCCTGCTTCAATTTTGGGCAATCCTTCTTGTAATGCCCAGTGTCACCACAGTTGTAACATCCTTGTCTTCCTGTAGTCCCTTGAGTAGTCGGAGCTGAGCTGTTAGTCGGAGCCTGAGTCGATGGAAGTGTAACCCGACAATCTTTAGCATAATGCCCAATTCGCTGGCAGCGGTGACAACGGTTACTGTCGCAGTTCCCTTGATGATGGCGTCCACACTTGTTGCATTTGGGCAGTTTTCCCGCATAACCACCCTGCTTGTTACCCGAAGAAGAAGAAGAACCCCCATTGTCGAACCTCTTATTCTGCTGTGCTGGCCCAGATCCCTTCCCGTCATTTTCCCACTTGCGCTTGCTGTTCTCTGGGGCCTTAACAGTCGAACCCTTCGCAGGCAAAATACCCTCATTTACCTTTAAGTTGGTCATCCTATGAGCCGATCGAACCACCTCTGCGTATGTAGGATGATTTCCCGCAGCCACTAACCCTGCAATTTCCGGTACTAACCCCGAGACATAGTGTTCAATCCTACGGTATTCTGGCACATGCAGATCGGGACACAGCACTGCCAACTCATTCCGCCTCACAGTATACTTCTCAATTTCCGACCCAGTCATCTTGAGGTTCCACACGTCATGCTCCAGCTTCTGTACCTCTTCCCTCGGACAATACTCACGCTTCAGCAACTGTACAAAATTCTCCCATGGCATAGCATATGCTTCCCCAATACCCATATTCTGGGTGATGCCATTCCACCAAGTCAATGCCACATCCTGGAATAACGCAGCTGCATACTTTACCCGATCTTCTGGGAGACAGTTACACATCAGAAATACTGACTCCACTTTCTCCAACCACCTAAGCAAGCTCACCGCACCCTCAGTGCCAGAGAATTCCTGGGGCTTACAGTCCCGGAACATCTTGTAGGTGCACATAGGTGGGGGTGGGTCAACAGGACCACCTGAAATGAAACGTATGAGAAACCACGAAATACGTAAACAAGGTTCACCAATGAAGCAAAGGAAATGGATAAATCAACTTACCACCACCGTTGTGCCCTAACTGAAAGGCAGCTTGGAGCAAGTTGTTCAGATCAGCCTGCGATAGGTTAATACCTCCACCACGACCACCAGCACCACCGCGACCACCACCACGTCCACCATTGCGACCACCTCCACGTCCTCCTCGTACTCCAGACATGATTCTGGCAGAAAGAACGAGAAAATTTAGTTTCGCAGCTAAAAATAACCACTAATGTTCACAAGATCAAAGCTAGATCCAATCCAGGACTATCCCCTCAACCCAGAGCTCACTAGGGCTTCCATGCATTTCGGTTTATGATTTTGTGTGCACCCAAAATGATAAACCGCTCTACATGGTCCTCCAAGTGTTCTCCTAGTTCAAAGTTCAAATCACCGAACATAGACTCTTAGCTACACACCGTAATACTACGGTAGTTTATGACAAGTGTTTCTATTGGCGTACGAAAGGGAGATGTCCGAGCCTTGGACAAATCTCAAGAGCAAACGAGTTACTCCGATAGACTACACTGCCTAGATAACAAGTAACCCAACCTAAGATAGAACGGATGATGTAACGTAGAAAGACCAATGATTTAGAGACACCCCGACAAGACCATACGTAAACCACTATAACATTTAGTACCATGTGATCGTCTAGTGTGTGCGACTCGGCTATAGACTAGACTCTACATGCAGTCCTAGTTCACTATAACCATTGGCTCTGATACCAATCTGTCACACCCTCAAAATCCACTTGCGGAGTTTTACCGCGAGGTGCATGACAAACCAGGATCCAAACCAACGATCACAATAAACAAGTCTAAATGAATATAAATGCAATTTCAAAACATAGTTTAAAAATCCCGTTTACAGCGGAAGCTTATTCAAAACAGTATCTCAACAATGAAACAATAGTTCAACGTTCAAAGGACCATGCAACCCTAGTTAGACGCCGTGCAGACGCGTGCGCCCTAGTCCAGTCGTGCTACCTTAGCGACCTGAGAAAACATGTAAAAGTTTACGTCAGCACAAAAATGCTGGTGAGTTTACAGGTTTTGTATCCAAGTACCAAGTCCACCTGTCCATACTACAACAAATCGAAAACCAGTATACGCTAGCTAGGCGTACGTTTTGTTACTACCACGATTGGAAAACCATTACTAACTCGAATACCAGATGTTATGCCCGAAAAGTACCAAATGTTCCTGTTGTTCCTGTTTGAGACAATATGCACTCGCCCGGCCCTCCAAGCCGACGAGCGGGGTTGGTCACTCCCAATAGCGCTATTCACATTTCCCCGTTGTGCAAACCCGCACATTCATGGTTCCCCCCGGGACTTCCAAAGATCGTGTAGTACACAATAGAAACCCATAGTATGACAGTAGTTACCAAATAATCGTTTTAACACATGTTTTCTCCCCCGAAAGTATAAAACCAGTTTAAAAGAGTGGCTGTAAACTCACCTTAAGTTGCGTTACTCCTTAACCCGAGTAAACTCAGCTGCTACGCTGGTCCCGTAAAGCGGCGACCTAACATACGACAGTTACAAGTACTTAGACTAATAACCCGCAGGTTAATTAGTCCCTAGATGTCCAGACCATAACCAAGTTCGTTTGAAAATACCGTGACTGTTTAACTGACCCAAAGTACAAGACTCGACATCCCATTGGTGACCCGAGACTCCCCGTGTTATGTTTACGCTCCAAAACATACAATAACGCAATTACACTTAACATACGTTAACACACAACAAGTTATAGCACATAGTTCACGTATCACCGAATTACATCCAAACATATGTTACTAAGTTATTATATATGTTACGAGGTTCCTAGCATGTTACTACATGTCAAATCGGGTCTCGGAATGCTAATTTACACTTACAGCAGCAGTACACGTGATTAGGAAACGTAAACTAGCATTTAGGACTGATTGCATATACAAACTAGCAATTAGGGCTAATTGCCTATAGAAACTAGCAATTAGGGCTAATTGCCTATAGAAACTAGCAATTAGGGCTAATTGCCTATAGAAACTAGCAATTAGGGCTAATTGCCTATAGAAACTAGCAATTAGGGCTAATTGCATGTAAAACTAGCAATTAGGGCTAATCACCCCTAATGTCACACGAGTAGGCTTCTACTCGCCTGAGTTATAGGCGATTAGCACCCTACTCGCCTATAACATAGGCGATTAGGAATGCTACTCGCCTGTAACCTTGCTGTTCCGATTTTTCGCGCGTTTAACGCTCCAAATCAGATCCAGAACGTGTGTAACCACCCAATATCATCCCAAACACTATCCTAAACATGTTTAACCCAAAATCCTTCGTTTAACCTCGTATAATCAGTCCTGCATGCAACCAAGTAATCCAAACACCATTCACATAGCATGCAACATCATACTAACACGCGTAATCATAACCCTAATATCCAATTACTGAGATTTCTATCATCATACTATCAATATCAATTCTGATCTAACATAATAACATATCAATCCATCATCATGAATCATAAAAATCCTAGCTTTCTAATCATACACACCCATAACGCATGTATATTAGTTATAATCCGATTAACAACCCTTATTAACGATTTTCAGAAAGCTTTTTCGTTTAAAAACAGGTCTGGACCATTAGGGATTGATTAAAAACGTTTATAAAGATTTATGGATGAAAACCAAACCTTAGGATTATGAAAGAATGATGATTCAAGCTTGAAACCTTGTGTTTTGATCAAAAATCGCCTTCCAGAGGTTGTTTATGTGTTGGGGCAGGTTATGGGACGACTAGGGTTGGTATAATGAAGTTTAGGAGGTTAAGTATGGTATTTATAGTCGTTTTTAGTCGTCCAGCCCGTAACTAGCGATTGTGCAGCCCTTACACGCGATTAGGGCTGCTAATCGCATGAACCTTCACACGAGTAGGCCCCTAATCGCCCTTAATGTCCCCTACTCGCCTCCCCTATAGGTGATTAGGCTTCCTAATCGCCTATAGGGGTTAGTTTCGTGTGTTTTGCGCGTTAAACCCCGTTTTAACATATGTTAACACATATTCACATACCGACAAGTCACATAATGATTGTAAACACATAACACAAGTAAATACACATGTTCACACTCGTTCACCAATTCCCGGGACTCGAGACTCGTATGTTCCGTATGCCCTGACGACCCTACAAATCGTCATCGTTTGTACACTTGGTTAAGGACCGACATCTAATGAACCTCTAGACCAACATCCAATGACCCTCAAGACTAAACCGATGGTTCCCGAACCATAACCCGACTTAACTAACCCAGTTAAGTACAATATACGCGTGACTCGCTAAGGTAGACTTTCATCTAGACAACGTTGTTAACCAGAATTTGCCGGGTGTCACACATTCGGTTTGTTTACAAGCCTATTTTTACCTCTATTTCGTGTATTTATACCTCAATTTCATGTAATTCTAGGCAAAAAAAAAATTAGCCAAAGTTTGTTTTTGTTATTCACCAAAATAACTAAACCGGACTAAAAACCGATAATCTAACAATACTAACCGAACCAAGGAACCAATTGTTTAATAAGATTGATTAATTTATGACTTTTTATTTTAGTTTCGGTTGAGGCTAATAATCGAACTTAACCGAACCATACACACCCTTAAACGTATTTTTATGTTGAGTTTCTTATATGAGATACTTAGGGCTGTAAACAAACCAAACGTTCGGCGAACTATTTGTGAAATGTTTGGTATAAAGTTCGTTTGTGTTCGTTTATTTAATAAATGAACGAACACAAACACGAAATTCTGTTCGTTTAGTTAAACAAACAAACATGAACAGAGGTCGTGTTCGTTTATTATGTTCGTGAACATTCGGTAACGTGTTCGTTTATCTTTGTTTCCGTTCGATAGTTCATTAGGGTTTTTAACCTTTTATTTTTAATTTAAGTACTTCAAATTTCTCAGTGGTATATTATTTAATATAATACATATTAACATTAATTTAACTATTTTAATAACTGTTATTTTAGGTGGATTAAACGAATATTTCAAGTTTAATATAATAATTTTGTGTTCTACGAGGCAATATGTGATCAAGATTATGTCAAGTATATTTGGGAAATTAGATTAGTATATTTTGGGTAGACACTGTTCATGATGAAACTTTTGGAATTTAATATATGTTAGTTTGTGTTCGGATTTGTTCATTAATGTCTGCTCTGTCCGTTTAGGTTCATTGGTGTTTTTTTGTGTTCACTTTTGTCTTAATTACGAGGTAGCGGGTGGTGACAATGGTAGTGGGTTGTGGTGGCAGGTGGTTACGGCGGTGGTGGTGGTTGATGGCAGTGGTGGGTGGTGACGATGGTGGTTGGTGGGTTGTGTGTTGTTAATGAAAGGTAAAAGAGGTGATAGAATGAAAAAACAAACATGGGAGTGTGGATGGAATAGTTTTGAGTGAATGGAATGCCTTGTGGAATGGGAGATTCCACTTTATTGACCAACCAAACACAATATTTTATTACTTCGTAATTAGGACTACAAACAAACTGAACTTTCAGCAAGCAGTTCATGAACCGTACGGCGAAAAGTTTGTTTGTGTTCGTTTGTCTAATAAATGAATTAACATGAACAAAAAAACTGTTCGTTTAGTTAAACGAACGAACATGACAGAGGCAACATTCGTCCGTTTATGTTCGTGAATGTTTAGTAATGTGTTTGTTTTTGTTCGATAGTTTAATGGTAATTTTTTCTGTATTCTTTAATTTTTATTTATTTTACCCAAATAAATAAATAATTTATGTGAGCTAATTATATGGCTATATGAGATCAATAAACCATACTTTTAGTATAATAATTAAATAAATAATTAATAAATATTTCATGTTTAAATAAATAATAATGAAGACTTCAAGTTTAAGATGCGAGCTTAGTTTTTTGAGACACTGCTTTATTATGTTTATCAATGTTTAATACTAGGTATGTTTGTATAACTAGGTTATATTTTGGGTTAGTCTAGGTTATTCGAAAGTTAATATATGTCTCTTTATGTTTGTTTCCATTCATTAACACTTCTTTATGTTCGTTTGCATTCATAAGTGTCCGTTTGTGTTTGCATGCGTTAATGAATAAAATTAACAAACGAACACGAGGTTTTCATAACAAACGAACATTAACAAAAAATCTCGTTCGGTAAGTGTTCATGAACTATTCGTAAACACATAATTTTTTTAACAAACGAACACGAACAAAGCCATATTTGTGTGATGCGTTTGCAGCCCTACTCGTAATAGTGTATTCCATTTCCCCTTCAATTTGAGCGTACCGAACACTATCTAAAACCATGAGAATTACTTTTTCTTCCAACCTCACATGCTTGTGTTTCTCCATTCTACCATTTTATTGCCTTTTCACACCCTACTCGATTGCATGTCAGATTTTTACACTAATATTATGTTCATATATCTTTCACCAATAAGCCAATAATAATAAGTTATTATTGACCAGGTGTCCAGGTTAATGTTACGATAAAGCTATAGCGGGTTAGGAATCATTATACTTGTATATATAGTATACGTAATCTAGTATTCTAGACTATAGAGAAAGAGACAGGTTGGAAGACAACTTTTTGGTGATTTAAGCTAAGATTGGTAATTGGTAAGATCTCTAGGAATTATCATCAAGATCTAATGAGAGGACATTTCACCTTCACCATTTTGGATTTGTTCTTTAAAATTTAAATCAACATGAACATGTTTATCTTGTTTGCTTTATTATGGAATATTTTTTGTAACATGAGTACGTGCTATATTATTTAAAGCTCCCTACTAATATGTTAATTTATTAGGTGAATTCATGGGGAACAATTTCATAAGATGTGATTCATTCAATTCTAGGGATGAGCTCAGGACGGTATCGGTACTGAACCGATACCGATCCCGACAATACCGATACCGAAAAGTCCAAAAAACAATACCGATACCGATACCGGTATGGTATCAGTATTTTGCCTTAAAATACCGATCCCGTACCGATACTGATAATACCGAAACCGAAAATCCATAAATATGGATACCGATCCCGAAACCCCTCGGTTCGGTACCGAGATCGGAACGGGATCGGTATTCGGCCTTGTATGCTCATCCCTATTCCATTCTAGATGTTCACATACACATAAAAATTGTACCTAATCATCAAGGATTTAAAATTCTAATTAAAATCCTTCTAGCAACATCATATAGCAACATCACCAAAATCAAAGGTACACCGATTACAGAAAAGTCATATTATGAAACTTTTTCTTGAAGCTTGAAGTCATATTTCCCTGGAAGTTGGAACACCTTACCATTACGGCAAATCCAAAAGAATTAGATCGTAATGTGTATGGTTTATCCGGCTGTCCTTTGCAAATTTCTTGAAATCCACATCAAAGACAATACGAGCACCGAGCTTTGTCAAATCAAGCATCTCAGACCGAGCATTTTCATACATCGCCTCCAATTCATCTACTGACAATTTGAACAAAAAGTTTTTAGTTACATTAATATGTTCAATATTAAGTTTGAATTACAGCTTACCACAACTATATTGTGACATGATAACCATCTTGCTTGCATCACCCAATGTCGATGCAATGTAGTGAGCACGACTGAAATCCCCAACGCATCCTATCAGTATTTTTTTATCTGTGTTGTATAGATCTGTGATTTCTGTTGTCCGTGGGCCTTCTTCGTCCTTTTTCATATCCTCCTCAGGTTCCTTCTTTTCCAACGGCTCCTCATTTTCCTTATCCTCATCTACTTGCGGTTGGGGCGATTTCAAATAGCCAGGTCGATCACTGCTGTACAGTCTTTGAGAGACTATATATAAAAACAATAGTCAGGTTGAATTAATATTGTGCAACCTAAAGTGAAATAGGATATCATCACAGAAAGCATGCATTATGGCACATTTAATATCATCATGTCACACTATCAAATCAGCAAAACAACAATAAGTAATAATGACCATTGTGTAACCTAAAGTAATAAAAAAAAGCATTCATCCATCCGGCTGTGAACTCGTTTATTTTCAAATAACTATTAGTGTCGACAACAGAAGTCGCATCAAGTATCCAATTGTACTAAGTTGGACTATCCGATTGCATCACCAACACAGCCCATTTAACCCGAACTACATTCAACTTTTTCGCTTATTAATACTTAAAAGTAACAAGTTTACAACAAAAGAAAACTACACATGTATCCAAAATAATTACATTAAACAATTACAACACGGCCATTTAACTCAAACTGCACTCAAGCTTTTCCCCATATTAATACTTAAAAATTAAAAATTACAAGTTTACAACAGAAACTTACAAATGTATCCAAAACAGTTACATTAATATAATGTACAACAATTATAAAAAAAAAAAAAAAAAAAAGCTAAACAGCTATAGTGTGTGTGTTTTGTTCATTCATCACACTTGTAGTTAGTAATAATATTTTTCAAAAAAATAATTAAATCAAAAGTATGGATCTAAATAATAATATCTAGACTAAAACCTGAAATCATGAATAAACAATAAAATAAAAATAAATCCATATTCAATATTAATATGCATCCAAATATACAAACAAAGCCCCATATCAAGAATAAACAATAAAATAAAATAAAATAAAAGTGCATCAAAATGGTACAAATAAAGCTCTAGCTGGACGACAATTAAACATAAAATGACAATGCTAAACAATAATAAAATAAAACGTACGGAATATGCAAACAAAACCGTAAAAGTTAAGGAAAAGAAGACCGTACGACGAGATGGTACAACGGCGACGGGTTGACGAAGAAAGCACATCGTCTTCGGAGGCAAAAGCTGGGTTGCTCTCACCGCCGTGAGTAAAGCAAAGCAGTGGGTTGACTTGGTCAACGATTTTCCCAGTAACTGTGACGACGCCATTTGACGATCTTCTTCTTCTTTGTGTGATGAGTTATGGAAAATGAAATGTATAAATGTAACAATAATCTTTCAACTTAAAATAATAATATCCTAATCTGATTTCTACAAAGTTACAATATATGCCCCTTTTGCTTTCTTTTGTTTCAGTTTCTACCCATGATAATTAAAACTTTCCATTCATCTTTTTTTTTTTTACTTTATTATTGTTATTATTATTATTATTATTATTCTTTTTAATTTAAAACTTTAGGAATTCAAACTGTACAGACCCGATAAGGCCTTACAGGTTTTGTCTAGACACGAACCTATACGATCTTAACAGATTTCATGTTTGACCTTAACAGGTTTCGTTTCTTTAACAAGTCGACATAATAAGACCTTAACAAGTTTTGTGTCTAGACATGTTAACGACCTGTTAACATGTTAAGCACCTGTTAAGGCATGTTAATAATTTTATTTAAAAAAATTATATGGGGTGTAGGTATACCTTACACATATGTGGACTAAAGATGAAGGATTCTTAATTTGCAATGTACAAATCACAGAGTATAGACATAGACACTACTCAGTCATCCCTCCACTTCCGTCTCAACTCCACCAACCCCGTCCACTGTCTCCGTCACATGTCCACCGTATTCATCCACTGTCACACATCACCCATCCTCCTTCTCAATCCCAACATCACTCAGTCTCTTATTCATAGGCTTGTGGATACAATTTCAGGGTTAATATTTATAAAACAGGTTCTTGTCTTATCGCGTCTTATCGTGTTTTATCGTGTTAACATGTTATAAACAAGTTCGTGTTCGTATTTGGAAAAAATGACACGATAATTTATCGTTTCGTGTTCGTATTTACTTGTTGTGTGTTCGTATTTACTTGTTACGTGTTCGTATCTTAACAGTTCATGTCTGACACGATATGTCAGCCTTATGTTTAACTCATATTTCATTTTAGGCTTCTTATATATGTCTAATGCAACCCTAATGATTATTGTTTTAACTAGATAAAGGGTTTATTGTGGAGTGCATGATAATGTCAATTCATCTTAGTTAGTATCGTTAATGAATCAATATATGTTATGTTTTTGTTGCCGAGCGGCTATTACATATGAAGTCATGCAACTAAGTAGTCAAATTGTTTAGTATTCATTTTTTTTTTTTTTTTTTTGTGTGTGTATTAATTGTGATGACCTGGGTACCATACGGCTGCACCAAGACAATAAAACTAACTCTAAATAGATAGGGCGGACGAATAGAACCAAGACAACCGGACCGAATGAACGAATGAACCGTATCCCTTTGCATACCGGATGAAGGAATAACAATACGGACGGACCAATGGACAAAGCATGATACGGACAGACCAAAGGACATAACATGCAGCCCACTGGACAAACTGAAAGACGGCCATGGACCAACGGACCAAATGATAACAGTAAACGTCGCCCACCAAAACGTAATAAAATAATATATCGCCCATACCAATCAGGCTGAACAGTGACGGCTGTCACTGTTCACACCGACTCCCAATCACGTCTCATTAATGCTCAGGTGTATACTCGCCTTATAAATACCCGCCTCCTGCGAGGTGGTTGGACACATTAAAAACCCTCATAAATACCATCGGTCTCGCCTTAGAGGCCGAATATCTTTATACGACATACCTTGATTTCTCAAACATCCAACAAATTGTTTCTTAAAACTATGTTAATTTAGTTTTAAGTCTAACTTCATGAGCACAACAAAGAAGGAGCGTTTAAATGAATTATGCTAATGTACTAACAATTTGTCAATTTATGTAGGGTACTCATGAAAAAAAAGAAGAAGCAATATTACTAAGCTGGAGGGTATGAGTCTAGTATGATGCCGTTAGAACTAGATCATGTTAGGCTGGTCTTGCCCATAAGGCCTTTTTTTTTTTGAACGGCCAACAAAACTTTATTAGAACGCTAACAAGATGCTAGCAAATAGTCCGAATACAATATCCGAGAACAACACGACAACAAAGATAAACATACAAACAAGGAACCCGAGCCTATCCCATCTTGGTCGTGTCAAATCTACCCCATGAGTCCCACGACATATCCATCATCTTCCCACGATTTGTAATCCAAAGGTAGCTCATAACCTTTATTTCTTCCCATAAGGCCTTAGTTGCCACAATTCTCTCATATACAAAGAGGCTTAATCATTAAAGGGTCTCTCCTCATTTAGAAGATAAAACAATTATGCATATTGAACATTATATTTAATTAGAAGTTACAACCTTAATATGGATAAGGTTGCATTTGATATAATCCGTCCCATTCCACTTGCAAATATGAGTGAGTTAGTACTTTGGTTAGGTTATGGGCCATATATGTACATATACCCGATCCAGTTTTTATAATTCTACAACCTTTTTTGGTTGCAAACGGTTATTTTTTAGAGGAGTATTCAACTACGTATTAAACAAATTATCCTTTGCTTCTTGGCATGGGTCAACTTAAGACCCTTTTGGCCTTTTCAATTAATAATGCTACTCGAATTATGAGACAAATAAAAAGGCAACAAGCCTATTAATTTAGTGAATGGTGAGAGGAGACAAAGATGTCTAACTATGACTTATCTGACATGAAGTACATTTTTTGGATGATTCAATTCGGCTATTTTTACTTATAAAATCATGACCGAACTGTTGGTTTCTTGGCCAGTTCGAATATTGTTTCGGTTAGGGCGGACGGAGCGGTCCATGATGGGCTGGCCGTGATGGCCGTGACCATCACGAACACCGCCCCACCTATTCTGTGATGCACTGTGATGTTCGCGACCGTGGTATATATCACGGAAGAAATTCAAGAAAAGTGAAGGTGGTGGGTGGTCCTCACTAAAAAGCTAAGACTGTGGGGTGTGGTCCCGAAGGTCCCCCCACCACCAAACATGACTCAGCATAGAAAGAGAGAGGAGAGAGAGAGAGATAGAGAGGAGGGGACGGGGAGAGCGGGAGAAATCTCCCGAGCACACCGAACATGGAGGGGGGGGCGGTGTTCCCCTTCGGGGAAGCCCTCCAGGTCAGCTCCCTGAGCTTCTTTCCCGAGCCACACCCCACAGTTTAACAATCTCAATTAATTTCCACCACAAGTAGGTGGGTGGTCCCCACTAAAAAAAGTATCTCTTTTGGTTTTTATTTATAAAAAAACAGTGGTTGGTGTGATGGAATGAGGTGTCACAAGGTGATTGAGTATGATGGTTTTAATGATAATTATGAACACCGTCACATGGGTTTAGTGATAAAATGTGATAGAATATGATGAAATGAAGTGTCACAAGGTGATTGGGTGTGATAGTGTGATGAGTGTGATGGGGTGATGACCACCCCATCCACCCTTATGGTATCTCGAATTTTCTTTCCCGAGCCACACCCCACAGTCTAACAATCTCAATTAATTTCCACCACAAGTAGGTGGGTGGTCCTCACTAAAAAACTATCTCTTTTGGTTTTTATTTATAAAAAAATAGTGGTTGGTGTGATGGAATGAGATGTCACAAGGTGATTGAGTGTGATGGTTTTAGTGATAATTATGAACACCGTCACATGGGTTTATTGATAAAATGTGATAGAATGTGATGAAATGAAGTGTCACAAGGTGATTGGGTGTGATAGTGTGATGAGTGTGATGGGGTGATGACCACCCCATTCACCCTTATGGTATCTCGGATTTTCTTCACACATGTAAGTAAGGGTGAGCAAAATTAACCGCCATAACCAATAACCGAACCATAACCGACATAACCGAACCGATTTTAACCGGTAACCGACATGACCAATGGTTATGGTTATGAAATTTCTTTAACCGACCGAGCGGTTATGGTCATGGTTATGAAACTTTGGTTAACCTATATAACCAAAACCGAACCGAACTTCTAGATTTAAGTCTATGTAATAGGTTTATGTTTTACACTAACCATGTAGAGGTTTTTCTACTAAGATAAAAGTATGCTAGTAACAAAACTATCTTGATGTAGGTGACCTTTATTCTAATAAAGAATTAAACTTAGGCTTAGGTAAGTTTTTTTATTGTCTAGAAATATCTTATTAGCAAGGATCCTCCATTGGTAGTTTAACAAAAAAAATAAAATATAATCTTGTTAGTCTTATAAAAAAAAGCTTACGATAAGTCCACCATCGTAGGCTTCATTTTTTATTTTGTAGATTTTAAATTTTAAAC
Source organism: Ambrosia trifida (assembly GCA_028751855.1). Classification (NCBI taxonomy): domain Eukaryota; kingdom Viridiplantae; phylum Streptophyta; class Magnoliopsida; order Asterales; family Asteraceae; genus Ambrosia; species Ambrosia trifida. The sequence continues at coordinate 100,082,835 of CM054124.1, read as the reverse complement.
TTTAGTTGAAAGTTAGTTTTAGTTGAAGTTTATGGTTAATAACCGAAATAACCATAACCGAACCATAACCGAATTCATAACCGATTAACCATAACCGAAGTTTGATTATGGTTATGGTTAAGGAAATCCCATTACCGAAATAGCGGTTATGGTTATGATTAATGGTAAAAACCGTACCAAACTGACTCATGCACACCCCTACATGTAAGTAGTAGTGAGCTTACAAGAAATCCGACATGACTTACTAATTCATACTTTGAACATGTACGTCTACAAATCAAACATGACATACCACTCCACACACAATGTTGTTATAGTTAAACGATAAAAAAATTATACATAATTTTCGCCGATCACATCCACTAATAATTAATGTTTAGTAGGCCCTTTGTCTGATTCAGATGAATACTTAACGGGTGTTGTATGATAAGCGCGGGTGTTGTATGATAAGCGCATATATCGATCCATCCAAGTCAGATGAGGCGGGTGTTGTATGATAAGCGCATTTATGGTACAACCAATGGAACGATGCAGTTCCTTTCTTCTCAAAATCATTGCAAATAATGTCCTAAAAACAACAATTCATCTTAACAAACAATCAACAATGTATAGACTATAGCATTATTGCAATGTGTTTAATTATAGTATAACCTGTGTCCTGCCCAGTGCCCAAATGCTCCTCAGGAATTTCCTCTTCAGCTAGCATTGTGTCCAACATCCTAAAGTATACCCGCATATCCCCTATTGACTTGCTGCATATCGGGCAAGTATAGTGGTCGCAAGTGTATTCCTAACAAAAGCAACATCACAGAGTTAATATATCTTCTGATTGAAGGAAAACATAAATATGTTGGCCCAGATTTACTCAACCACACTCGATCAAACGAATTTTTTGATCAAACACCAAATCACGACTCTTTTCTTTTTATTGCATAATTTTGCACACAAATTACATGGACCTTAACCATCTATTAAAGACTTCCTAAACATGCTATGACTCAAAACTCTTGTAACCTAGTAATTTAACCAATTAGATATACATGAAATTAATTAAAAGTATTATACCAATAATTAAACATACTAATTAACTAATCCTATCTTTAAGACTTTCTTATGATTTAACCCCTTTAACTTTCTTCATTCTTCCACACGTTTACAAATAAGGATTAAATTCCTATAACTATATACAAAGGTATGAGATGAGACAGATAAATGCCTGAAAACATGAGGAATGCATAATATGACCACACGGAAGAGGCTTTAGAGGAGTCGCGGATGTGAACATGTACTCCTGGCAAATTGGGCAATTATCTTCAAGACACTTGTTAATGCAAGTATGCTCTTCGAGTGAGATTGTCATGCATGCATTGCAATTCATGCAATGGAAATAATCAATCCCGAGACCTTTTCCCACTCTGCACATGTTACAGTGTGGGCAGTGATAGATTTCCCTCTCATCATCAAACAGTTTACAGATGGGACAATAGTATTTGGCCATGGACAGATTGTTACAAGAAACGGTTGAGCATGTTGGACCAATTGGTTGAACTATCAAGCATTTCATGCACATCATCATGGTTGTGGCTTTCCTGCAACTTAAAAATGTGAGAATCTTATAACATTAATATTATTGTTTTTATGTCTATAGAGAGAAAAGTTAGTAGTGAGTCAACCTATCCATTATGTGATCACTTGCATCATTATGGCAATGCCTGCAAGTGTAAAGCTTGTTGCAACATGAAGCAACAAGCTTGCAGTTCCTCTTGTAGTGTTCACATCCAAACACTGATTCGTTAGAGTCGCGATAAGATGGGTAAACACCTTGATCTTTATCTAGCGCGCTGAGTAAAAAAAAACACAAAACTCTAACTCACAATCCACATATTAGTACAAAGGGAAAAGAAAGAAAAGTATAAAACTAATATCGACCTCATCTTTAGGTTGTGGATCGGCTCGGGGGGGATCGATGGTCGACTACTCGAAGCAAAACAACCGAATTTATAGGGAGTTAGGACTTTAGATGATTGGGACAATGTACCAAACACAACCATCGCCTCCCAATCTTTTAACGGCACAAACCTTCCACGTGTGTCCATGGGTTAGAGATGGAAAAGGCATTAAGCATGCCTCATGCAGCCTTTTATACCATTTACTATTGTATTATTTTGACTTTATGAATCAAACAAACATTAACAAAAGTTGCAAAAACTCATACGATATGTTTGTCTAAACTCATATTTATAATTTAACTTTATATTTACTTTCAGTATCGATAATCTTTTTAAACAAGTATATCTCTGAGAGAGAATAACTTTAAAAATATGATGGGAGTATTGAATCAAACAAACATTGGGGAAGTTGTCTAATTCTTTCTATGAGACTATGATGAAAGTTGTGCATTGTTCACAAACGTGAATTTTTATATAAATCCTACCAAATACATAAAAAGTCTAAATGAAAATAAGACATACAATAAAAAAATCACATAAATGCCAAGAAATATATATTTAAACATAAAGATTTGAAACGATAAAAAAAATAAGTGTAAACTGTCATTTTCGCTCTTATGGTTTGACAAAAACTTCATAAAATGGCAAGGATTAAAAATGGCCATATTTATGCATTACTTGTCAAATTTCTTAATCTTTAACCACATTTATGTTCGTACCTGAATATTTATCCATTACCCATCCTGAATGTTTCATGTTTTAGTGTTTCTGATGTGTTGTGAAACACATCTTGTTAATATGCTAGTTTTATATATATTTTAGTGGTTGATCGGTATATTTTAGGTACACTTTATTTGATATTAAGTATTATATAAATGTATTGATTTTCTTGTAATATACACTATTTTTAATTAGTTTTTGTATTTTATATGTTATGTGATAAAGTATGTTTAAACAAAAATAATAATAATAATATGAAGACTAAACTTGGAAAATCAACATCGAATTCTTAATTGCAATTGATGATCTTATTCTCTTGTGTTTTGTGGAATCACGAGTCAACAAAGAAGCATTGCAATTTTTTTTTGAACGGCCAACAAATTGGAATCACTCACGGAACACTAGAGTATCATCATGTCACCAATGTTGTCACCCGATCATATTCTATTACCAAGTCACCAATTTAGAAGGAAACTCATAATTATGAGAAAACCCCCTTTGTGAGATTTGAACACAGGACCTTATGGTCCCCAAGTCTTATCTCACCACCAAGATGTCGCTGGGCTATAATGCCTTTGGCGAAGCATTGCAATTAAAAATACTAAACATGTAAGGGGGGACGGGGCACTACCAGAATTGGGCACGGGTACCTCATTACCAGCACGGTAACACCGCCACCACCCGTACTGGTAGGGGTCCCGTGGACCGTTTTCTGGTTCTATCTAACGGGCTGGTAACCGTGTATTTGCTGATTTTTTATTTACTTTAATTCCTTTTTTAATTATGTATAACCGTTTGGAAGCAACATTTTTGTTTATTTGTTTTTTACGTAAGCCGTTCAGAGTTAAAATAAATTCAACCAAAAGTAAATAAAAAACATAAAACAATATTTATTAATATTAAACATAAATAAAATACATAAAAACATATTAGATAACTAGAGTTCACGCATGAGTTGCCAGGCTTGGAGATGCTCAAAGTTGCCGTTGTAACGACCCGCATACGTCACCTGGGTCAATTCCACAGCCAACTCCGACACAATGCCTGGATGCCGGGTCATGGTTTGCTCATAGCAGGTGGTCCACCGATCACATTTGTTTTTTAGATCGGTCCATTTCCTCTGTAGGCTCTCAATTGTGCGGTCGTTCTCGCCGACTTGGGCTTTGAAGTCACCCAAGACACGGTCCCAGAAGCGTGTGTTCCTGCTCCCGGAGCCTTGGCGGCGTTGTCGTTGCAAGGATGGGTCGTTTTGTGCGTCTCTAACGCACACGACCAGAGCAATTTCTTCAGTTTCGGTCCAACGAGTCATTTTTGTGGGTTTTGTTGATGTTGAATTGTGTTTTCACCACCGTCGTTTATATACAAAAATTCTCAACCGTATTGCATGTACAAATTCAATTTTCCTGACGGTTAGATAAGACCGACTTAAATGGATATAAATTTTTTTGACCATGTTGGGTGGAGTTGATTACGGACTGACGGTTTGGTAGAGCAATAAACCGTGTGTATTTAAAAAAAAAAGATTTGTATTTGTATTTAAATGAAAAAGAAAAAAGAAAAAACAAGAATTAGTGGAGTGCTGCCTACAAAAAAAGTGAATCAGTGAAGTAAATCAATTAAGTGATGTGGCAGTGCATAATTGGTTAAAATCACTTAAGTGAAAAGCTAAATCTACAAGCGCCCCTTATGCCCTAACTAATATATGTTATTCTTTGGAGTTTTGTAGATAATAAATATGGATATATGGAGTTCCAACAAACTCTCTTGAAAAATGGTTACCAGAAAATTCAATGGAATATGATCCACTAATCCGGGTGAGCTACATTAAAAGACATGGGTTTTGGGGTGTAAATTGATTAGGTCACTCCAAAACTAAAAGAAAAATTAACACTAGGTTCCAGAGTTTAATAATAGAAGGAAAGGAAAGGAAGCGGAGAGAAAGGGGAACAGTTTTACGTTCCAGAGTTTTATTAAAGAAAAGAAGTGGAGAGAAGAGGAAGGAAAATTGTCCCAAATAACAATCCTTCCAAATTGGAAGGAAGCGGAAGGAAGGGAGAGTAAAATTTTTTTAAAGTATATCATTTACCAATATACCCTCTCCTTTAACATATAATAAAATCTTACAAGGGTATAATTGTAAAATATACGTTTCTTTTCTCTTCCTTTCAACTCGGGAACACATAAAATCTTTAGTTTCTTTTCTTTTCTTTTCAACTCGGAAACACGAAATATAATTATATATTTTCCTTTCTCTTCTCTCTTAATATCCCTTTCTTTTCTTTTCTTTTATTTAGTAAACTCGGGAACACAGCGTAAATGGTCTAACTCTTCGCTTGTTAGGTTATGTCATCGCGAGAATAGAAATAAATAAGGTCGGTGGTGATGTTGAAAAATAAAAAGGGATTTATTTTTCTTGACGGCTTAGAGAGGCTACATTACAGGTGACACCACAATAATTTTGGGTGTGCAAGTGAACGAGATGCAAGGCTAAACTCGTTGTAACTTTTTCTAAACAAACGGTTCGCATAAGTTTCATACGTTTTCTGTTTATATTAAGTATTGGATATTGTTTTTGCTTGTGATGACAAACATCTTAAACATTATTGATGTGTTAATTAAACAATTGTTTGTGTTTTGAGTCCTTTCTTTACAACTTGTTCGGTTGATAACAGGTCTGGATCAATGGTGTGGGTCCGGGTTGGTTCAGGTTGGGTCAGCTCGACAGCCGTAACTATAACGGTCCTAAGGTAGTGAAATTCCTTGTTGGGTAAGTTCCGACCCGTATAAAAGGCGTAATGATCTTGGCACTGTCTCGAAGAGAGGCTCGGTGAAATAGACATGTCTCTGAAGATGCGGACTACCTACACCTGTACAGAATGACCCTATCAAGCTTCATTGTTCTCTGGGATCGACTTTGGGCCTTTCCTACATAGCTTAGGTGCAAGGTGAAAAAGTCCTCTTTTCGGGGGGTGGGGAGGTTCGAGCCATTAGTAAGATACCACTCTGGAAGATCTAGATTTCTAACCTCGTGTCATAACGTATAGGCCAAGGGACAGTCTCAGGTAGACAGTTTCTATAGGGGGTAGGCCTCCCAAAAGGTAACGGATGCGTGCAAAGGTTTCCTCGGGCTGGACGGAGATTGGTCCTCGAGTCCAAAGGCATAAAGGAGCTTGAATGCAAGACCCACCGTCGAGTAGGGACGTAATGATCTGACAATGCTGAGTGCGGGTCAAGTCTGTGTCATGTCTGCTGGTTTCAACGGTCTGTGTAGTGGTCCAGGTCAGTACATCGTTTAGAGGTCGGTTCGGTCCGTCAATGGAATTCAGGTTAACAGTACGGGTTGGGAAGACCGGTCAGATCGGTTCAGCTGTCCAAGGTTAGCGTGGGTTGGTGGGCGGTCGAGTCGACGGTGCATGGCTTGTTGGTTTTGCGGGTCGAGGTCAGTTCGAGTCAGCTATGCAAGTCAAGTATTGCGTGTCGGGAGGTTCAGGTCACCAGTGCAGGTAGGTTATGTTTAGCGGGCCAAGGTCGATTCAGTTCGACAGTGCGGATTGGCGATTTGGGTCGGTTAGTTCAGTTGGTCAGGTCAAGTCGGAGGCGTGAGTCGTGAGTCGTGTTAGGTCTGCGTTGCGGGATATCAAGCCTCGGTCGAGTCAGGACTCGGGAGTGTGGGGTCGGGATCAAATGTCTGGATTTGGGCGATCGTAGTGTAATCTTTGGTAAATTGATGAATATTATTGAGGTACAAGAGTCACTTAAATACAGAACTACAAGGGATAAAATAGGAAACAATATCTCCTAATTCTAGGGGGAGATATATGTAACACCCCAACCGATGGCGGAAACATCGGGGTGTCACGTATTGATGATTGTTCAGTAGCACATGGTATTCAAGTTTTAATCGAAATTTAATTAAAGTAAAATATCCAAAATTTGAAATACATATCAAAGTCTTGAATGAAAATCTAGTACATCAAATAACCAAACAAAGCATAAACTTCAATTATCTCCTCATGCTAGCTCTAGACTTCAAGCATCAGTATTTCCTGTTGAGTTAGGAAAAATGGGGGGGGGGGGGTCAACTAGAAGTTGGTGAGAATACATAAGCCATGTCAAGCAATTAAGTTTTAAAAGAATAAAAGTTTAGCAATTCATATGTCTAATGTAAGTTTAAGTCTACATGAATAAACATGAAGTATAGTATGCACATAATCAAACCTCCGACAAAGTTTAGGTCCATCCCGCATCCACGGTTCACCTTAATATAACATTGGAACGATAACAATCACCCGCGCTCCCCATAAAAGACGGTCAACGAATCTAGGCCACAGCTAATGATTATGTAAGTTGAAGTTTAAGTCTAATAGTATTTGTCTAAGTCATGAGGCATTAAAGTTTACAACTAGACATGTATGTAAAATTGCTTAAGTATAAAGTTTCAAGTATAAAGAATTGCATAAACAAGGTTACGTAAACTCACCTTAGTAAATTGTTAAGTCTCGTGAAATAGAATAAGTGTAGCCCAACGTTGCCAAGTATTATCCTATGTTTAAGGTAATAAATAAGTCTAAGTTTTCTGTTCTACAAGTATTTCTAGGGTTCTTAATTTGGGGATAAGTATTTGTTTAATTATTAATTAAGTAAATTGTTTAATAAATAAAAGAAATTTGGAAAATAAATAAATAAAAGTCTCATTGTAGGTTTTTGATTAAGGATGGTCACATTATAAGGTTTTAAATATGAAAATAATTTTTATACAATTATTTTCTTATAAATTGAATATTTAGTCTATTTATTTCTATTTGTCAAAACATAACTTTAATATCTAAAAATATTAAAATTAAATAATTTTCAAATTAAAATTTGTATTTCTGTTCTAAATGGATAGAAATAATTTATATAAAATTTTGATATAAAAATATTGAAAAATGAATTTATTATGGTTTATTTATGATTAAAATAACAAAAATCGATTATAAATATTAAATAAATGATTTTTCTGAAATAAAATTTATTTCTGAAATCTTTATTGATTTATAAGTTTAAAATAATTTTTGTGGGATTTTATAAAGTCGTTTTGATATTTTTATAGAATTTTAAAATTATTAAGGAATAAACTTGTAATATTTATAATATATAGTAAATAAATGATTTTTGAAAATCTAAAAATTGTATAATAAACTTTGTTATGAGATTGACATAATATAATTTTTATAGAATTTATAGAGCATTTTTAGTATATTAAAACTATTTTTAAAAATAATAATGAATATATAGGTATAAAAGAGTTAAAAAAATGGTTGCATGTGCCAGGACTCGAACCCGAGTCTCTGACCGGTTCATGCTTTAAGATCACAAGCCAGACCAGCTGGTCTGACCCTGAGAACGAATAAATCTGGATTGCAATTAATTATATAGGTTATCTGTTTCATGTTTATAATTGATTTGAGAAAGAAAGAAAAAAAAGAACACGCGTATGGGACTCGAACCCTGGCCTACGGCCGGTTCATGTTTTAAACAACAAACAAATACCAATTAGAACCTATGAACCCTAGTTTTTTTAATAATCTTAAATAACAAACAATAGCCTCTGATTTCATGGGGCTATTGTTTGTTGATTTCCGAATAACAAAAACCAACAAGAAATCGAGGCTTACAGTTGGTGTTTGTGATTGATTGGTCCGGTCAAGAACAAAATCAATAACGCGATCGCACAGTCTTGAGAGATGTGTTTTAACAGAAATTGAAAGTGAGAAATTGTTTTTCGGTGGGTTTAGCTACCAGAGGAGGGTTCAATTTATACTAATAACACGAAATCGTATGTTTAGAAAGTTTTGACCCACATTAAACGTATACGCGTAATTGCTCAATTTTTTTGGTAAGTTTTGATGAGGATTGGCGTGGGGAATGCTCTAGGGTGTCGGTGGGATCATTACCATAAACGAATTGTGATTAAAAACACGGATTGAATGTTAATTGGACGAGATCGATTCACAGTTGACTCTCCCAAAGTCAACTGTGCGTTCAAGGAAGGTATTTGCATGCTTGCGTCAGATAATTATCACAAATCATGGTGCAGCCCAGTTGGTTAAGGCTTGTGTGCACATTGAACCGGCCATGGACGCGGGTTCGATTCCCGGTCCATGCATTTATTTTTTTTTTGGCAATTATTTCACAATTTTAATATTAATATATGTTTATAGTATGGTTATATGAGTCCAAAAGTGTCACAAAATATTTTTTAGAACATACGGTAATGATAAAAATGCAACGTTTTATTAATCGAAGTCTCAAACGTACATAGAAATAATACGAAATGTTACAATATACAACATAAATACAATATTAATCATATTAAATATACACGCTAATAGACCCCCGCAGTCGAAGCAGTAGCCGGCCGAATGCAAAGACTGGACTTGAAACGATCAAACAAATGTCTTGGGAGGCCTTTAGTGAAGATGTCCGAGTATTGAAAATCTGTAGGAACATGAAGTACTCGGACTGCACCAAGGCAGACCTTTTCTCTTACAAAATGAATATTAATTTCAACATGCTTGGTGCGTTGATGATGCACAGGATTTTGCGACAGGTACATAGCAGAGAAGTTATCACAGTAGATGATAGACGCCTGCCAGATCGGAATGTGGAGTTCCAAAAGAATATTGCGGATCCAAGTTAGTTAAGTCGTGGTATTCGCAACCGCCCTATATTCAGCTTCCGCACTTACTCGAGATATTGTTGGTTGACATTTAGAGGACTAGGAGACCAAGTTTACTCCCAGAAAAACACAGTAACCCGAGGTGGAGCGTCGTGAATCGGGACACCCACCCTAATCAGCATCGGAATATGCCCTAAGATTCAAAGATTTGCACCGAGATAGATGTAGGCCTTGGTCTGCGGTTCCTTTAAGGTAGCATAGGACCCGTTTGAGAAAATTAAAATGAGGCTCCCGAGGGGCATGCATGAATAGATACACTTGTTGTACGGCATACGAGATATCTGGTCTTGTGAAAGTAAGATATTGTAGGGCCCTTATGACATCCGTCACTTTTCTTTGTATTTTTTTATAATTCGATGTACGTTAAACTTCAATTAATAAGACGGTTACATTTTCATTATTCTCGAATGTTTAAAAAAAATATTCTGTGATACATTCGGGTTTGTTTAATCATAATATAAGTTAATAATAATATAATAGTTAAAACCTTGTCTAAAAAATAAATGCTTGGGACGGGGTTCGAACCCGCGTCCCAAGCCGGGTCAATACACATCACACACCAACCAATTAAGCTACACCAACAATCTGTTTAGAAACCCACGCTTAATAATCTTATACCATAATTATTACAAACTAGTTGACTTGAAAAAGTCAACTGTCATCATCGATCATCACCAATCAATCCCTTTACGCATTAATTGAACCTGGTATGGAAAGGAATTGATTGCCATTGACCATACGCGTCAATTTACAACAATAATCGTCATCAATCATACCTATTTTACATACATACGCGTCATCTCATTCAATCCATAGTCAAACCTACCAAATCCACAATCCGACCCTTGCCCTATAAATTGGACGTGCCTAGACAGTCCCTACTCGCCGAATTACCTCTCACCACTCTCAATTTCTGATAACACAACCTGCAAATCAAAGTTTCGAGCCGCGTTGGACTTTTTCCTTGACCGAGCTTCGATCCCGATTCCGGTTGGTAAGTTCGTTTTTTTTTGTGTGGGTTATACTCATCGGCTCTTAGTGAACAATAGCCCCAAGGATTCAGGGGCTATTGCTCGCTAATTGAAACGATTACAAAGCTAGGGCTCGAAGTGGGTTGTTTTGGGGAAGAACACGTCTGCAACATATATCTATCTATATAATAATTGAGGTCATCTAGGGTTGAATGAAGCCCTTAGAGAGGGTTTGAGGTATCCATATTGTATATGAAGCTCCAACTAACTCACTATAAATACTCTTTTCTAAACATAAATCTACACTACATTCTTCCATCATACTCTCTAACAAATCTTCCAAGCAACATTCATCCTTCTTCTTCAATCGATTGATGGTATGATTTTGTATACGTTCTTTGTTCATACTATTATTGCGATTTATTTAACAAAATTGATGTTGTTTGTTCATTCTATTATACGATTTCCTTAACAGATCTGAAAAACATTCTTCATACTCTCTAACAAATCTTCCAACCAACATTCATCCTTCTTCTTCAATCGATTCATGGTATGATTTTGTATACGTTCTTTGTTCATACTATTATTGCGATTTATTTAACAAAATTGATGTTGTTTGTTCATTCTATTATACGATTTCCTTAACAGATCTGAAAAACATTTTTCATACTCTCTAACAAATCTTCCAACCAACATTCATCCTTCTTCTTCAATCAATTCATGGTATGATTTTGTATATGTTCTTTGTTCATACTATTATTGCGATTTATTTAACAAAATTGATGTTGTTTGTTCATTCTATTATACGATTTCCTTAACAGATCTGAAAAACATTCTTCGTTTTATGTTTCCGATCCAGAAAACATTTATATTTTCAGGTCTGTTTTTTGTGTTAACAAAAAATAGGGTTTTTTTTTTATAATCCGATCTGTTGTGATTCATATCTGTTGGCGTTGTTAAAATCATTTTCATATCTGTTGTTTACGAAAATTACTTTTTTATAGTTTCAAAAATTCATATGTTTTCTTATGAATGTAACTGATTATGTTTTGTGTTTAGAGTTTAGGTATAACTCATATGAGAATCGCTGTCTGCACCTTGAAACAAATGCAATGGAAATAAAATCTGAACTAGAAAACAAGATTTTGAATCTTGAAAATCTTCTCACGGAATCAAAGAAAAAGGTGAAGGAACTTGAAAACTTTACAGAATCCAAGTTTCAAAGATGGAAAAAGAAAGAGCGTGGCTACAAGAACTTCATGGATTTTCAATATGGGTCTCTTAAGGTTTGTATAAAAATTATGCATTCATCTTTGATAATGTTTGGTGCTTACATAACAGTTCATGTAATTGTACAAAATAGTATAATTTTGATGATAATATTTTGTGAACATATGAAAATTCTATTTTTGTGAACAAAATAGGATGGGTTCTGAGTCGCTTAAGTAAGAAGTTTTGATGACACAACAAATTTAATCCGAGGAATGCATAAGCAAGAAGTTTTAATGACACAACAAATTTGGTAAATTTCCGGCTTATCAATAATTGCTTGTGATATATGTGATGAATGATATCATTTTGGTTGTATTTATATTATCATGGATTCATGGGCACAAAAAGACTCCATTTCGTGCTACAATCGTACAAGAATGGCACTTTTAGATCCACTCTCGGAAGATGAATGTTCACCCAGATGTTCAACAGAAGTGTATGCCGGGATTCAGTGACCAGCCTTAAAGTTTTATGAATATATTGTATATTGCGAAGTTTGAATTGGCGAATAACTATTGTATATTTGTTACAGAATGAAAACTATAACTTTTGTAAAATAATTTAATGAGATTGAATCATGCCTTCAATTACCATTTATTATGCCATTATAATTATTATTACTAATTATTAATATTGACTAATTATAGTTGACATTGACTCATGCCTTCAATTACCATTGATTATGCCATTATAATTATTATTATTAATTATTAATATTGACTAATTATAGTTGACATTGACTCATGTCTTCAATTACCATTGATTATGCCATTATAATTATTATTATTAATTATTAATATTGACTAATTATAGTTGACATTGACTCATGCCTTCAATTACCGTTGATTATGCCATTATAATTATTATTATTAATTATTAATATTGACTAATTATAGTTGACATTGGCACATGCCTTCAATTACCATTGATTATGTCATTATAATTATTATTATTATTATTATTACTAATTATTAATATTGACTAAATATAGTTGACATTGACTCATGCATTCAATTACCATTGATTATGCCATTATAATTATTATTACTAATTATTAATATTGACTAATGATAGTTGACATTGACTCATGCCTTCAATTACCATTGATTATGCCATTATAATTATTATTACTAATTATTAATATTGACTAATGATAGTTGACATTGACTCATGCCTTCAATTACCATTGATTATGCCATTATAATTATTATTACTAATTATTAATATTGACTAATTATAGTTGACATTGACTCATGCCTTCAATTACCATTGATTATGTCATTATAATTATTATTATTGAATCGGATGTCTTGACGATAATGGAAACTTTTGAACCATTTGCAAAATTAAAGCCTGTATCATCGAAGCATTTTAATACTTAAATGTAATAGCCGAGATATATGCCAATATAAATGTTGGAAGCTTTGATCAAGATTTAATAGCTTTTGAATGAGTTTGAAATAATGCAATCCCTTGATTATTATCATTGATAGACATGCCTATATATAATTACAAAGCTTATCTCTAAGAATGGTAAATACAATTACAATTGATTACAGATTCAAACTCATTCAAAGGCTATTAAATCTTGGTCATAGCTTCCTGATTTATCTTGGCATATATCTCGGCTATTAAAATGAGTTACAAGAATCATTAATGTATTTATTCCGATTGAGGTTCTCTTCGACAATTTCTTTTCAAAAAATTAAAGAGACATACCTAATTATGTGATTTTCAATAGCCCCGGAGACAATTCCTTTTTAAAAATGGCGATGAAAAAATGGCAAGTTACAAGAATCATTAATGTATTTTGTTTTTTTTTTCGGTCTATATATAATGCTTTTAATATAATGCTTTTAATATTAATACGTGATTTTCAATTTACCTAATTATGTTTAATATTATTCGGTAAATTGAAGATTCCGATTCAATATATATCGTAATATTCAATAATTAATGTATTTATTTATTGTTACGAAGATACACAATAGTACAAATGTATTAAGTTTATTTATTTTGGTTGATCACTATATAAGCAAATATGCCATTATAATTATTATTAAGACAAATAGCTCTAAACACAATAAATCCACCATTGTTATTCTCTCTGTTATCAAGCATTCGAGTTTGATCAAGGTAATTCGATATCCAAGTTTTATACTCACATTTAGTAATATTATACTCACATTTAGTAATATTATACCTATAATTCCAGTAGTGGGGTTGTCGACGGCAAACGTTGCAATGTGTTGTGTGGTCATGTGTTGGCACGTGTGACCTTGACAACTTAATTTTGAATGCATTAAGAAAAATGTATTAAAAGACCAGTCAACACGAATGGCAGCATTTCATGCACTAATTTTGCTTATTTTTAATTCGGTCAACACGAATTAATTTTGAATGCAATAAGAAAATGTATTAAAAGACCAGTCAACACGAATGGCAGCATTACATGCACTAATTTTGCTTATTTTTTAATTCGGTCAACACGAATTAATTTTGAATGCATTAAGAAAAATGTATTAAAAGACCAGTCAACACGAATGGCAGCATTTCATGCACTAATTTTGCTTATTTTTAATTCGGTCAAGACGAATTAATTTTGAATGCATTAAGAAAAATGTATTAAAAGACCAGTCAACACGAATGGCAGCATTTCATGCACTAATTTTGCTTATTTTAAGTCTATTTTACTAATCAAGCTAAAAAATTCAATCATTCCATAATTATACTTCAACTATATAAGTACACCAATACACTGCTTTTTCACATTCAGTTTTGTGTTTCGAATACACTCCTTTTTCACATTCAATTACGTTTTATGTGTTTCGAATACACTCCTTTTTCACATTCAGTTTTGTTCCAGACTGTGGAAGCAAAGACTTTTGTAAGTCCATTTTTACCATACCTGATTTATTTTGTTTTCTTAACAAACATAGTTCTTTATCATTGTATTTAATATACAATTATGCTCGCGTCTCTCTGTCTTTGTGTTCAAAATTGCTTTATTGAATTGTAATATAATAATAAAAAGTAGGTTACACACATTGCTGATGATGGTAGGTGAACCATCTCCATTTTATTTAATTTTATATAGATAGATGTATATCACATTTGGTATAATATTAAAAAAAGATGAACTCATAATAACCGTAATAAATCATCTAAAAATCCGCTTTAAGAAAAATGTATTAAACATTGTAACACTATATTTTTGTGTTTTGCATTGTATATTTTATATTCTACAATTTCTTAAAGCGTAAAATACGTGAGTTTGTCAAATATTTTTCAATCATCAATACTATGTTTTTTTAATTTTCAGGGAGCATACTTATTTTATTGAAGAAAAAAAATAACTTTTACAATGTCAGAACCCCCAAAAGAGATTTTTAGTTTACCGAAATCTAAAGTTGGTAACCTGAGGCGTAAATCTAACGGTAATCATTACGGTTTTTTTTACATTTGTTTACATTGATATATGTTTATATTTTATTATACTAACAAATATTATAAACATGTATGGAGATATCAATACTGCAACACCGTTGTCCGACATATCAAATGGTACATAATTTGTTATGTTTGATCTTATAAATTTAATTCTTAAATTTCAATTACAAAATAATACGTATAAGTATACTCTATTGTTCAGTGAGTCTTAATGTCTCTGAGAGACGTAAACGGATGAATGCATATTTGGATAGCATAAGTTCCAATGTCGGTTCTTCAGCTTCTAATGTTGAAAATGTAGAAGGCTCTCCAAACGATTTCACACCTTCGTTAGTAACAATTCAAGGTAAAATTTTCTTCTACATTTCACATATGTCTTATTGCTTACTACAATCCGTTGTTTTTTTACTTAGTTGTCTTTATTTTTGTAGTTAACACACAGAGAACGCCTTTGTCAGACATCTCTAATGACCGTGCCGATTGCACAAAGCGAAAAAAAACAAATTTTGCATCCACAAAATCAAATAATCGTGTAACAATTGAAGGTAAATTTTCTTTTATACATTGCCCAAATGTGTTTTTGCTTACTCATTTCAATTTTTTTTTGTAATTATTTCTTTTTATTTTATAGTTAACACCCAGATAACGCCTTTGTCAAACATCTCTAATGGTATTATTTATCTTTTTTTATGTCATCATTTGTTCGCTTATGTGTTTCTGTTAGTATAATCGTATTGTATTTTCCCGTTTTGTAGTTATGTTATTTTCAAAGCATGACACTTATTTATTTCATTTTTGAACAGTCTGTCACGAATCTCAACATAGCAATTTATCAGAATTTTATAAACAAAGGCGAAAAGAAAGAAAGCATATCTTGGATTCTAAGCGGAGTAATAAAGGAAAACTAACTATAACACCTAACACTCAATCACACCCAGTTGACATTGTTGGTATGTGTAGAGATTACTTACTTTTACAAAGTATATTATAATACATGAACAGTTATCAAACTTATATTATTTTACTTTGTCAGGATCTTCAGGTGTTAGGTCTCCGCTTTCTAATGTTACCCAACAACAAGCAAATCGAAATACCAATGTACGCAATACGCGGTCAACATCTAATTTAAAACGAAAACGCCCGAGTATTACTCCCATACCGATGGCCGACTTGGAAGAATGCTTAGAAAATCTGCATGGAGTAACTTCAAACATTGTAATAAAAGGCATATCTCCAGGTACTCTTTATTCGGTAATTAATATAAAATATATTCAATTGTAATTCTAAATTACATTAAAATTATTTTATATATATAAATTTTCAATATCTATTTTTAGATTACTTGGACCATGGGGATCAAAATGTGACTTGTGAGGATTGCAATGCAAGATTGTGGAGTTGTGAATCTACAAGAGGGCATAAAAGAAGTGGTGGTAAACAAAATTTCTCTCTATGTTGTGGTTATGGAAAAGTTTTGCTTCCTCCTTTTAAGGAGGCACCGGACAGTTATAAAGAGTATTTTAATGGTGTTGATTCTAAAAGCAAATTCTTTTTAAAGAACATAAGACGGTTCAACTCTATGTTTGCATTTACTTCCATGGGTGGAAAAATTGATAAGTCTATAAATCATGGTAATGCTCCTTTCATCTATCGTATAAGTGGTGAGAACTACCATGCTTTGGGAAATCTTTTACCATCACATGGACAAAATCCAGTATTCTCTCAGCTATACATCTATGATACTGAAAATGAAGTTTCGAATAGAATCAATGTCGTTGGGTATGTTTTTTTTTCTTAATGTCTTTTGTTTCGAACGGTATACATACCCACAAAATCAATTTCATTAAGGGTAAGCAAACCCTTATTAGGAGTGAGAAGTATAATGTCCTAAGCAAACAAAGAGAAGGACAAACAGAGACATCAAGCATGGGTCAACGAGTTATTATTCCATCTTCTTTTACAGGTGGCGCTAGATATATGATGCAAAATTATCTAGACGCAATGGCAATATGCAAGTGGTACGGATACCCTGACTATTTTATTACAATTACTTGTAATCCTAAATGGCCAGAGATGAGAAGATATCTTCAAGATACCACTCTTAGACCAGAAGATAGGCCAGACATTTTATGCAGGTTGTTTAAAATAAAACTTGATTCGATAATTAAAGACCTGAAAGATAAACACTTATTTGGAACTGTTGAAGCTGGTACGAATACATGAAGTTTATTTTATTAGAACATTATTTATTTATTTTTTTAACCTTTATAACTTATTTTATTTTGTTTGCTACCAATACTTTGCAGTTGTATACACGGTTGAGTTTCAAAAACGTGGATTACCGCATGCACACATCTGTTTGTTCATGGCCGCTGGTTATAAGCTTCCAACAGTTGACCATATTGACAACTTCATTTCAGCTGAGATACCAAATAAAGATGAGGAGCCAGAACTGTATGAACTTGTACGTGAATTTATGATTCACGGTCCTTGTGGACCTTTGAACATGCGTTGTCCGTGTATGGTCAATGACAAATGTTCAAAAAACTTCCCAAAGAATTTTCAGCATGAAACCTCTATCGATAATGATGGTTATGCATTGTATAGACGAAGAGATAATGGTTCGTTTGTAGAAAAGTCTGGTGAGCAGTTAGATAACAGATATGTCGTTCAGTATAACAAGACTCTTCTTAAAAGATACCAGGCACATATCAACGTTGAATGGTGTAACCAAGCTGGATCCATTAAGTATTTATTTAAATACATTAACAAGGGTCCAGATAGAGTTACTGTTAATTTTGTGGAAAGCAAGAAAGTACCGGGTGAAGACATAGTGGTTGATGAAGTCAAAGGATTTTATGATTGTCGTTATATTTCTGCGTGTGAGGCTTCATGGAGAATATTCTCATATGATATTCATTACAGGACACCTCCTGTAATGAGATTACCTTTTCATCTACCCGGTGAACAAAGAATTGTTTTCGATGCTACGCAGGACATTGACGACGTTCTCAATAAACCCTCTTGTGCTACATCTATGTTTTTGGGTTGGATGGAACGCAACAAAAATGATGCCAATGCAAGGCAACTAACTTACATCCAATTCCCTTCACAATATGTTTGGAAAGCACAAGAAAGAAAATGGGAGCCTAGGCAAAGAATAAAGTCAATTGGTCGGATTCATTCAGTTCCTGCTTCTGTTGGTGAAGCTTATTTTTTGAGAATTCTTTTGAATAAGGTTAAAGGACCAACATCATTTCAAGATATTCTTAAAGTTGATGGGAAAGTCCAATCCTCTTTTAGGGATGCATGCTACGCTATGGGACTCTTGGATGATGATACAGAATATGTTGAAGCAATAAAGGAAGCGGCTTTTGCAGGTTCTGGCCCTTATCTAAGGAACTTATTTGCAACTCTTTTAGCGTCCAACAGTTTGTCAAGACCTGACATTGTGTGGGAGGAAACATGGAATTATTTGTCTGATGACATTTTACGCAAGAGAAGAATAGATTCAAACTGTCCAGGTTTTTAACTTTTTTTAATATATTATTACTTTAACATAGATTTTCTACAATTTTGTGGACATATACTAAACATAAATCATTCATAATTATTAGGAATGTAAATTATACTATTTTTAATGGTTCCACATATTCACTTATTCATTTTATATGTTAATTTTATTCTATATATTTCATTCTAACACATTTTTTTCCCAGATTTGATCCTTTCAGACGACGAAATTAAGAACTTAGCTTTACTTGATATCGAGAAGTTCTTATTGCGTAATAGTTCCAGTCTACGACATTTCGTAGGCATGCCATATCCCGAGAATGAGTTTCTATCGTCATTAGACAATCGTCTTATTTGTGAGGAGTTGGGATATGACACAAACAGTTTGGTTGAAGAATTTGATACTCAGTTCGCTTCTTTAACTGATGAACAGAAAAATATTTATAACTGTGTAATGAAAGCTGTCGATGAGAAGAAAGGAGGAGTTTTTTTTTGTTTATGGTTACGGTGGTACTGGTAAAACGTTCCTGTGGAAGACACTAGCTTCATCCATAAGATGTAAACGAAAGATTGTTTTGAATGTTGCTTCGAGTGGTATTGCATCTTTGCTATTGGCAGGTGGTAGGACAGCACATTCCAGGTTTCGTATTCCTATAAACCTAACTGAAGATTCTATGTGTTACATACTGTGACACCCGGCAAATTCTGGTTAACAACATTGTCTAGATGAAAGTCTACCTTAGCGAGTCACGCGTATATTATACGTAACGAGGGTTAGCTAGATAGCTAGAAAGGACATACGTGCATTGTCTCGGGTTTGAGACAACTTACAAAACGTTTTCTAGTCCGGTTTGGACATCTAGGGACTAATTAACCTGCGGGTTATGAGATGCTTTGACTCCTTGTGTGGGTCGGGTTCTGACTCCTTGTGTGAGTTAACATGTGATTTCATGATTAGTGAACCTCGGACGTTGGTGAATAACAAACTTAGGTGTCTCGGTGATATCTGACAACTTATGTGAAAACCATACGTGATTATGTGAACCTAACCCGAACACGTTAATAAAAATTATTAAAAGTGGAGTGTGAGGTTGATTAGGGTCTTAACGCATGGGGTTACACTTGTTACGGTCCGTGATAACGAAAACGTCGAAGGATAACGCGTCGGGAAGCGAAACGAGGCAAAAGCGCGCCACCCGGACCTGTGAGCGGCCGCTCACAGGCTCCGAGCGGCCGCTCGAAGGGCACTGACGGGTTTAAACCGCCTCAAACTCGTATTTAAACATCCTTAACTCCCATGCAGCCCTCATACTCAACCCTAATCGCCCCCTTACTGCCCCACACGAATATTTCACTCCAAAAACACCTGCTAAGGCTTAAGATCATCAATTGGGAGGCTCCAAGGCGCGCGATTGATTGATTTGAAGAGCTAAGGGTATAACTCATGATTTCTTACGCTTTTTACTTTATGTTTTATTGTAAAAATCCTATAACAAGTTTGTCCAGGTCTGATTGGATTTAATAAACATTAAAACATGAGTCTTTTTGAAGATTAAACGGATTAAACCTATTAATAAACGCGTAGTAACATCATAGGATGCTTGTTGCGCAAGTTATTGGTGTTTTGATCCTAAAAGCTTTGATCTTGACATGTTTGATAATAGGATCTGATGGGAATAGGTATTAGGAAAGTTGTATGATGATTATTAGGTATTATTGATTGATAATATGCAACTAGGGTTTGATATAATTGATGATATTGTACGATCAGAATCTGGACAGATTCTGAAAGTCGACTTGTAGGGTCTGTTTCGTGGCTTGAAAACAATTGATTTGATCGATTCTTTGCATGATTGTAACGTACAAGGTCTTAGCTTTTCATAATGGGCAAAACCATCGAATTTGGACGTCGTTTGAGTCGTTTTTGGAATTTTAATTGATTAGGGGTCATATCAGATTTTCGGATTTGTAAATTGGGTTAACTTTAAATGGTCATAACTTGAGATTTACAAGGAATTAGATTATGAAATTTTTACAGTAGGTCAATACTGGAAAAATAGAGCTTTTCCAAGTGGATTCATCTCGTTTGGATGAATACACAATTTTTAAGAATTTTCCTACTAAACTGACCTGTTGAGGAGATTTTCTGGACCTAGCTGTGTTGTACGAATTTTCATAATTTTTGTGTTTGGAATTGAGACAAAACAAAAATAGGTATTGTCGAGTGAATCCCAAAGTAAATTCAGTAAAACTTTGGGAGGTTAACTCACTGGTTTACTATTTTAAATAAATTCGTTTTGATGGCGCACAATCTGTCCTGAAAACACAGATTGTGCATTATGTGCTTATGTGCTTAATTGAGGTCTTAGGTGGTATGGAATTGACATGTAACTGAAGTACACTTGTCTGAGACACATACGGAATGTAGAAACTAATTGTAACCAACGTATTCACCAACGGGTCCGTAGGGTTTACTATTGCATGTAGAATCACTAGGCGTCGCATACACACTTTTGAACATTTAAAACGCCTTGGACAAACGAGTTATATGGGTAATGATATTACGCCTATACTCACTGAGCGACACTGTTATTAGGGTGTCGGTAGCATATATTGCTTGCTGTTCGGATTCTTTGCTTGCACGTTAAGGTGAGTTTACGGCCCCTCTTTTAAACTGGTTTCATATTTCGGGGGAGAAAACATGTGTTAAAACTATTATTTGGTAACTACTGTCATACTATGGGTTTCTATTGTGTACTACACGATCTTTGGAAGTCCCGGGGGGAACCATGAATGTGCGGGTTTGCACAACGGGGAAATGTGAATAGCGCTATTGGGAGTGACCAACCCCGCTCGTCGGCTTGGAGGGCCGGGCGAGTGCATATTGTCTCAAACAGGAACAACAGGAACAACAGGAACATACATCGGGCATACTTTTGGTATTCGCGTTAGTAATGGTTTTCCAATCGTGGTAGTAACAAAACGTACGCCTAGCTAGCGTATACTGGTTTTCGATTATTGTAGTATGGACAGGTGGACTTGGTACTTGGATACAAAACCTGTAAACTCACCAGCATTTTTGTGCTGACGTAAACTTTTACATGTTTTCTCAGGTCGCTAAGGTAGCACAATGGAACTAGGGCGCACGCGTCTGCACGGCGTCTAGTTAGAGTCGCATGGTTTTCATATGTTGAACAATTGGTTTACTTTTAAGATACTGTTTTGAATAAGCTTCCGCTGTAAACGGGAATTTTAAACATTGTTTTGAAATTACATTATCTTCATGTTAGACTTGTTTATTGTGATCGTTGGTTTGGATCCTGGTTTGTCATGCGCCTCGCGGTAAAACTCCGCAAGTGGATTTTGAGGGTGTGACAGATTGGTATCAGAGCCAATGGTTATAGTGAACTAGGACTGCATGTAGGGTCTAGTCTATAGCCGAGTCGCACACACTAGACGATCACATGGTACTAAACGTTATAGTGGTTTACGTATGGTCTTGTCGGGGTGTCTCTAAATCATTGGTCTTTCTATGTTACATCATCCATTCTATCTTAGGTTGGGTTACTTGTTTTCTAGGCAGTGAGGTCTGTTGGAGTAACTCGTGTGCTCTTGAGATTTGTCCAAGGCTCGGACATCTCCCTTCCGCACTCCAATAGAAACACTTGTCATGAACTACCGTAGTATTACGGTGTGTAGCTGAGAGTCTATGTTCGGTGATTTGAACTTTGGACTAGGAGAACACTTGGAGGACCATGTAGAGCGGGTTATCATTTTGGGTGCACACAAAATCATAAACCGAAATGCATGGAAGCCCTAGTGAGCTCTGGGTTTGAATGGATAGTCCTGGATTGGATCTAGCTTTGATCTTGCGAACGCTAGTGGTTACCATTAGCTGTGAAACAAAATTTTCTCGTCCTTTTTGTCGGAATCATGTCTGGAGTGCGAGGAGGACGTGGAGGTGGCCGCGCTGGTGGGCGTGGTGGTGGCGGTCGTAGTGGTGGCGGTCGTGGAGGTGTGGAACCTCAAGATGACTGGGTCTGAGATTGAGAAGTATACGGTAAGGCGTAATGAGTTGACAGTGCTGTGTCCTGATCTGCATGTGCCAGAGTTCAGGAGGATTGAACACTATGCCTCGGGGTTAGTACCGGAAATCGCAGGGTTAGTGGCTGCGGGAAATCATCCTACATACGCAGAGGTGGTTCGATCGGCTCATAGGATGACCAACTTAAAGGTGAATGAGGGTATTTTGCCTGCGAAGGGTTCGACTGTTAAGGCCCCAGAGAACAACAAGCGCAAGTGGGAAAATGACGGGAAAGGATCTGGGCCAACACAGCAGGGTAAGAGGTTTGATAATGAGGGTTCATCTTCTTCGGGTAACAAGCAGGGTGGTTATGCGGGAAAACTGCCCAAATGCAACAAGTGTGGACGTCATCATCAAGGGAACTGCGAAAAGTAACCGTTGTCATCGCTGCCAGCGAACCGGGCATTATGCTAAAGATTGTCGGGTTACACTTCCATCGACCCAGGCTCCGACTACTAACTCAGCTCCGACTACTCAAGGGACTACGGGAAGACAAGGATGTTACAATTGAGGTGAGACCGGGCATTACAAGAAGGATTGCCCAAAATTGAAGCAGGGTGGAAACAACGGTAATGGGAACAACGGGGGCGGCGGCAGAAATGCACGTGCCTTCGTCATTGGAGCCGCTGAGGCTAGACAGGATCCTGACACAGTTACCAGTACATTCCTTCTCAATAATCGCTCTGTTAGCGTTTTATTTGATTCTGGTGCTGACAAGAGTTTTGTATCCATGGATGTTAGTCGACTGCTAGATGTAGTACCCGTACCATTAGAGACCAAGTATATTATTGAGTTGGCTGACGGTAAAACGATTGAAGCTACTAGTGTCCTTCGGGAGTGTCGATTAGAGTTGTCGGGTTTATCGTTCCCCATCGACCTTATGCCGGTACCATTGGGTAGTTTTGACGTTGTGGTAGGAATGGATTGGTTATCTTTGTATCGCGCGGAGATTGTCTGTTACGATAAGGTTATTCGGATTCCTCTCCCTGATGGAGAATTTCTTTCTGTGTACGGTATCAAGGGTGGTGTCCCGCTAAACATCATCTCTAGCATGAAAGCCCTTAGGTGTCTTCGAAAGGGTTATCCAGCCGTTTTGGCGCTTTTATCTGTTTCCTCTGGTGATGAGAAGAAGATCGACGATATTCCGGTTGTACGCGAGTTTCCTGATGTGTTTCCCGATGATTTACCTGGTCTACCTCCCCATCGTCAGGTTGAGTTCGGTATCGATCTCGTACCGGGAGCTGCTCCTATTGCTCGGGCCCCCTACCGTCTTGCACCTCCCGAGATGCAGGAATTGTCTAGTCAGTTACAGGAACTCTTGGACAAGGGTTTCATCCGACCAAGTTCTTCCCCTTGGGGAGCCCCGATTTTATTTGTCAAGAAGAAGGATGGGAGTTTTCGATTGTGTGTAGACTACAGAGAGCTGAACAAATTGACCGTCAAGAACCGTTATCCTCTTCCACGTATCGATGATCTATTCGACCAGCTTCAGGGTTCTAGTTATTATTCCAAGATCGATTTGAGGTCCGGTTATCACCAGCTGCGCGTCAGGGAGGCTGACGTTGCGAAGACTGCTTTTCAAACACGTTATGGCCATTTTGAATTCTTGGTCATGCCTTTCGGTCTCACGAACGCACCAGCGGTTTTCATGGACTTGATGAACCGCGTCTGTAAACCATATCTGGATAAATTCGTCATTGTATTTATTGATGACATTCTGATCTACTCGAAGAACGAGACCGAACACGGGGAACATCTGCGGTTAGTTTTGGAACTCTTGCGACGGGAACAACTTTACGCCAAGTTCTCAAAGTGTGACTTTTGGTTACGCGAAGTTCAATTCCTAGGACATGTGGTTAATGAACTAGGGATTCATGTCGATCCCGCAAAAATCGAAGCGATCAAGGACTGGGGAGCACCAAAGACGCCAACTGAGGTGCGGCAATTCCTAGGCCTTGCAGGCTACTATCGTCGTTTCATTCAGGGGTTCTCGAAGATTGCTCAACCCCTCACCATTCTCACTCAGAAGGATAGGAAGTTCGACTGGGGTGAACCACAAGAGTCAGCGTTTGAAGAACTGAAGTCTAAACTGTGTTCTGCTCCTATTTTGTCTTTACCTGAGGGTCCTGATGATTTTGTTGTTTACTGTGACGCTTCCATTCATGGACTCGGTTGCGTGTTGATGCAACGCGAGAAAGTGATTGCGTATGCTTCTCGTCAACTCAAAGTGCATGAGAAGAACTACACCACTCATGATTTGGAGTTGGGTGCCGTGGTATTCGCGCTGAAAATTTGGAGACATTACTTGTACGGTACCAAATGCACCATCTACACCGATCACAAGAGTCTCCAACACATTTTCGACCAACAACACTTGAACATACGGCAACGTCGTTGGATCGAACTTTTGAACGACTATGATTGTGCCATAAAGTACCATCCTGGCAAGGCGAATGTTGTAACAGACGCCTTGAGCAGGAAGGAATCAACTAAACCTCGTCGCGTTCGGGCGTTGCAGCTCACCATCCATTCGTCGTTACCTGATCAACTTCGTTCTGCCCAGTTAGAAGCTTTGAAGGGGGAAAACCTTAAAGCTGAAACCATGCACGGTGCCGACAAGCACCTTGAGCAAAGGCCTGATGGCCTGCACTACTTCGCAGAACGCATATGGGTTCCTTTATTCGGGGGACTTCGGGAGCTTGTCTTAGATGAGGCTCATAAGTCCCGGTATTCTATTCATCCTGGTTCGGATAAGATGTACCAAGATCTAAGGGTGCGCTATTGGTGGCCTAACATGAAGGCTGATATAGCCTCCTACGTGAGCAAATGCTTGACCTGTGCTAAGGTCAAGGTGGAGTATCGGAAGCCATCTGGTCTCCTGCAACATCCTGAGATTCCAGAATGGAAGTGGGAGCGGATCACGATGGATTTCGTCACCAAACTACCGAGGTCACCAAGTGGTTGTCATACGATTTGGGTGATCGTCGACCGGTTGACGAAATCGGCGCACTATATACCTATTAAGGAAACGGATGGACTCAAGCGGTTGGCTCGACTCTACCTTAAGGAGGTGGTTTCTCGGCACGGGGTGCCTGTTTCTATCATTTCTGATCGTGATTCCCGCTTTGCTTCGCGTTTCTGGAAGGCTCTTCATAAAGTTTTGGGTACTCAACTGGATATGAGTACGGCTTATCATCCGCAAACTGACGGACGGAGTGAGCGGACAATTCAAACATTGGAGGACATGCTGCGGGCATGCGTTGTCGACTTTGGTAAGGGTGGGGAGGCTCACCTACCGTTGGTGGAGTCCTCCTGCAACAACAACTACCACTCCAGCATCGGGACAGCTCCGTTCGAAGCTCTTTATGGACGGAAATGCCGGTCTCCCTTGTGTTGGGCCAAGGTGGGCAAGAGCCAGCCCACTGGCCCGGAACTGGTGTACGAAACCTCGGGGAAAATCGTACAGATCCGTAACCGTTGGCAGCTGCGCGGGATCGTAAAAAGAGCTAGGCCGATCGCCGTCGCAAACCGCTATTGTTCCAGGTTGGGGACAGGGTGCTTATGAAAGTTCCACCATGGAAGGGCGTCATACGCTTTGGAAAGCGTGGCAAGCTTAACCCTCGCTACGTCGGACCGTTCGCAATCCTAGAACGGATTGGACCGGTGGCGTACAGACTAGATTTACCGACGGAGCTCGGTAATGTCCACAACGTCTTCCATGTGTCTAACTTAAGGATGTGTTTGGCTGACGAATCTCTTATTGTTCCACTGGAAGAGATCAAGGTTGATGATCGTCTTCGGATTGTGGAGGAACCTGTTGAGATTCTTGATTACAAGATTCGTAGCCTACGTCATAGCAAGATTCACATTGTGAAGGTTCGATGGAACTCGAACCGGGGACCTGAGTACACGTGGGAACGGGAGGATCAGATGAAGTCTAAGTATCCTCATCTCTTTCTTAAGGAAGCGTTCGAGTTTAGATATGTCTCCACTGCAGTTGAATGAATCTCGGGGCGAGATTCCTTTTTAACGTGGGGATGATGTGACAACTCGGGTAAATCTCTCCCTTTTGGTTTCTATCTTTTGTTTGTTCCTTCGTTATTTCTTTTGTTCTTTTGGTACTTGAGCAATTTTCGGGACGAAAATTCTTTTAACGTGGGGATGATGTGACACCCGGCAAATTCTGGTTAACAACATTGTCTAGATGAAAGTCTACCTTAGCGAGTCACGCGTATATTATACGTAACGAGGGTTAGCTAGATAGCTAGAAAGGACATACGTGCATTGTCTCGGGTTTGAGACAACTTACAAAACGTTTTCTAGTCCGGTTTGGACATCTAGGGACTAATTAACCTGCGGGTTATGAGATGCTTTGACTCCTTGTGTGGGTCGGGTTCTGACTCCTTGTGTGAGTTAACATGTGATTTCATGATTAGTGAACCTCGGACGTTGGTGAATAACAAACTTAGGTGTCTCGGTGATATCTGACAACTTATGTGAAAACCATACGTGATTATGTGAACCTAACCCGAACACGTTAATAAAAATTATTAAAAGTGGAGCGTGAGGTTGATTAGGGTCTTAACGCATGGGGTTACACTTGTTACGGTCCGCGATAACGAAAACGTCGAAGGATAACGCGTCGGGAAGCGAAACGAGGCAAAAGCGCGCCACCCGGACCTGTGAGCGGCCGCTCACAGGCTCCGAGCGGCCGCTCGAAGGGCACTGACGGGTTTAAACCGCCTCAAACTCGTATTTAAACATCCTTAACTCCCATGCAGCCCTCATACTCAACCCTAATCGCCCCCTTACTGCCCCACACGAATATTTCACTCCAAAAACACCTGCTAAGGCTTAAGATCATCAATTGGGAGGCTCCAAGGCGCGCGATTGATTGATTTGAAGAGCTAAGGGTATAACTCATGATTTCTTACGCTTTTTACTTTATGTTTTATTGTAAAAATCCTATAACAAGTTTGTCCAGGTCTGATTGGATTTAATAAACATTAAAACATGAGTCTTTTTGAAGATTAAACGGATTAAACCTATTAATAAACGCGTAGTAACATCATAGGATGCTTGTTGCGCAAGTTATTGGTGTTTTGATCCTAAAAGCTTTGATCTTGACATGTTTGATAATAGGATCTGATGGGAATAGGTATTAGGAAAGTTGTATGATGATTATTAGGTATTATTGATTGATAATATGCAACTAGGGTTTGATATAATTGATGATATTGTACGATCAGAATCTGGACAGATTCTGAAAGTCGACTTGTAGGGTCTGTTTCGTGGCTTGAAAACAATTGATTTGATCGATTCTTTGCATGATTGTAACGTACAAGGTCTTAGCTTTTCATAATGGGCAAAACCATCGAATTTGGACGTCGTTTGAGTCGTTTTTGGAATTTTAATTGATTAGGGGTCATATCAGATTTTCGGATTTGTAAATTGGGTTAACTTTAAATGGTCATAACTTGAGATTTACAAGGAATTAGATTATGAAATTTTTACAGTAGGTCAATACTGGAAAAATAGAGCTTTTCCAAGTGGATTCATCTCGTTTGGATGAATACACAATTTTTAAGAATTTTCCTACTAAACTGACCTGTTGAGGAGATTTTCTGGACCTAGCTGTGTTGTACGAATTTTCATAATTTTTGTGTTTGGAATTGAGACAAAACAAAAATAGGTATTGTCGAGTGAATCCCAAAGTAAATTCAGTAAAAATTTGGGAGGTTAACTCACTGGTTTACTATTTTAAATAAATTCGTTTTGATGGCGCACAATCTGTCCTGAAAACACAGATTGTGCATTATGTGCTTATGTGCTTAATTGAGGTCTTAGGTGGTATGGAATTGACATGTAACTGAAGTACACTTGTCTGAGACACATACGGAATGTAGAAACTAATTGTAACCAACGTATTCACCAACGGGTCCGTAGGGTTTACTATTGCATGTAGAATCACTAGGCGTCGCATACACACTTTTGAACATTTAAAACGCTTTGGACAAACGAGTTATATGGGTAATGATATTACGCCTATACTCACTGAGCGACACTGTTATTAGGGTGTCGGTAGCATATATTGCTTGCTGTTCGGATTCTTTGCTTGCACGTTAAGGTGAGTTTACGGCCCCTCTTTTAAACTGGTTTCATATTTCGGGGGAGAAAACATGTGTTAAAACTATTATTTGGTAACTACTGTCATACTATGGGTTTCTATTGTGTACTACACGATCTTTGGAAGTCCCGGGGGGAACCATGAATGTGCGGGTTTGCACAACGGGGAAATGTGAATAGCGCTATTGGGAGTGACCAACCCCGCTCGTCGGCTTGGAGGGCCGGGCGAGTGCATATTGTCTCAAACAGGAACAACAGGAACAACAGGAACATACATCGGGCATACTTTTGGTATTCGCGTTAGTAATGGTTTTCCAATCGTGGTAGTAACAAAACGTACGCCTAGCTAGCGTATACTGGTTTTCGATTATTGTAGTATGGACAGGTGGACTTGGTACTTGGATACAAAACCTGTAAACTCACCAGCATTTTTGTGCTGACGTAAACTTTTACATGTTTTCTCAGGTCGCTAAGGTAGCACAATGGAACTAGGGCGCACGCGTCTGCACGGCGTCTAGTTAGAGTCGCATGGTTTTCATATGTTGAACAATTGGTTTACTTTTAAGATACTGTTTTGAATAAGCTTCCGCTGTAAACGGGAATTTTAAACATTGTTTTGAAATTACATTATCTTCATGTTAGACTTGTTTATTGTGATCGTTGGTTTGGATCCTGGTTTGTCATGCGCCTCGCGGTAAAACTCCGCAAGTGGATTTTGAGGGTGTGACACATACCACCTAACGGTGATGTTGCACAACTACTTAAAAAAACCGATTTGATTATCTGGGATGAAGCACCCATGACTCATAAACATGCCTTTGAAGCACTAGATCGAAGCTTAAAAGCTGTATTTGCTGTTCATCCTGATGACTCGTCTGATTTGTTATTTGGTGGAAAGGTTGTTGTGTTTGGGGGTGACTTTAGACAAATTCTACCAGTTGTACCAAATGGAACTAGGCATGACATTGTTAATGCCTCTTTAAGTTCATCATACATTTGGCACAGATGCGTTGTTTTAGAGTTAACCAAAAATATGAGGTTGCTTTCAGGAACCTCCAAGTCTGATATCGAGGAAACTAAAAACTTAGCATCTTGGCTTCTGGATATAGGAGAAGGAAAGGTGGATACAAAAAGTGATGATCAGGATGTTATTGAGATACCTGATGACTTACTTATTTCTCAATCTTCGGATCCTATCTCTGATTTGATATCCTTTGTGTATCCGTCACTTGTGGATAACATCAACATCCCGGATTATTTTCAAGATCGAGCTATATTGGCACCGTTGAATGAAGTTGTCCAAGAAATTAATGATAGATTACTTTCTATGTTTCCAGGTGACGAAGTTGAGTATCTTAGTTCAGACAGTGTTTGTCAGTCCGAACATGTAAATGAACATGTTGATGAAAGATTAGTTTCTCCCGATGTGCTGAATGGTCTTAAGTTTTCTGGAATACCAAACCATCGTCTGGTTTTGAAAGTTGGTGTTCCTGTAATGTTACTAAGAAACATTGATCAGAAAAGCGGTCTGTGTAATGGGACAAGGTTACAAGTTGTGAAAATGAGAAAACGTGTAATTGAAGCCAAAATCATTTCAGGAAGCAACATTGGAATGCGAACGTTTATTCCAAGAATTACTTTATCCCCTTCGGATAAGAAAATTCCTTTTAAATTTAACAGAAGACAGTTTCCACTTGTTGTTTCTTTCGCAATGACAATAAACAAAAGTCAAGGACAATCGTTATCGAGAGTTGGGTTGTATTTGAAGGATCCAGTTTTTTCGCACGGCCAGTTGTATGTTGCACTATCAAGGGTCAGAAGTCGAGATGGACTGAAGATAGTTATACTGGATGAAGATGGTGAACTGACGAACAAAACATCCAACGTCGTGTACAAAGAAGTATTTCAAGCTTTATGAATAAGGTCAAAAATTTTGATGCATTTTTTTACTTATCATCTTTGAACTTATGTACATACAACTTCAATAATACAAGTTTTATTTTAATACTTTTGTTTTAATATTTAATTTACTACATTAACATTATTTTGATTTTTTTTCATGGTAGTTGATTGTTTGTTTTGGAATTGCATGTTAATATTAGGTTGGATATATTGATTGGTTTTACGGGCACGCAACTTGAATAATACAAGTCTTAGTTTCATATTTTTTTTAATTTACTTTGGTTTGCACCGTGGGTCCCCACGGGGCTCTAACCTAGTATTTATATATTTCAGAACATAAACCATCACCAACTGATCTATAGATCAGTTGGTGTGACTCTTTTATCTCAAACACGAACCGGCCTAAAGGCCAGGGTTCGAATCCCTCCACAAGCGAGTTTCTTTTTATTTCTATTTAAATCATTTATCCAAACAAATACAATTAACCCTTATAAGTAATTTCAATCCAGAATAATCCGTTCTCAGGGTGTGGCTCAGTTGGTGGCCACGCTTGTGATAAAACCCGAACCGGCCAGAGGCCCGGGTTCGATTCCCATAACCAACAAGTATTTTTTTTGCCATCTTTATATATATACTTAATATATTAAACTTTTTAAAATAGTTTTTAAATACTAAAAGTGGTTTATAAATTCTACAAAAATTATTATATGATCTCCAAATGATAAAGTTCATCATCCAATTTTTAGTTCAAAAATAAATTATTTAATATATATTATTAATAATACAAGTTTATTCATTTTTATTTATAAAATTAAATAAAAATATCTAAACAATTTTATTAAATCTCACAAAAATTATCCTAAACTTGTATATTCTTAAACATTTCAGAAAATATTTTTATTTCAGAAAAACCGTTTATTTTATATTTTTAATTAATTTTTGTTAGTTTTAATCATAAATAAATCATAATAAATTCATTTTTCAATATTTTTGCACCAAAATTTTATATAAATTATTTCTAACTATCTAGAACTGAAATACAATTTTTAATTCAGAAATTCTTTAATTTTAATATTTTTGGATATTAAAGTTATATTTAGACGATTTGAAATAAATAGATTATATATTCTATTTTCAAGAAAATAATTTTATAAAAATTATTTTCAAACTTAAAACCTTATGTTGTGACTATATTCAACTTAAAAATTTACAAAAAGACTTTTATTTATTTATTTATTAAATTTCTTATATTTAATAAACAATTTGTTCATTAATCAAATAAATACCTATCCCCAATTCGAAACCCTAGAAATACATGTATCCTAGAATTATTTCCCTTACACGTTATCAAATTCTTTAGGTTGATCCTTTGGGATAATTCCAACGCATATTTCGTTGTCCAGTTCAATTTCAAGCTATTACGTAGACAGTGAGTATTCCTATCCCCTTTTTGCTTTTATACATTTTTGGGGTGTTACATGTACACTATTACAATTTCAAATACAAGTTTACATTTTTACAATACAATTCTAGTACTATGTGCATTGCTTACAACGTGCTTTATGCTTAGACAATACATGTGGATTACATTTGTACTTAGTGAAATCATTAACATGGTACAAGCCGACCTTAACATTGGATAGCGCTATTTGGATTGACAACCCGCCTAGATTGATTCTCCCCCTTTTTCATCGGAGAATCCGTGGCCACTGTTAAGTTATTATCCATTTAATGGATAAGTACACCGCCGTTCATACAGTACATTATACAGTCACAGGATTGATTTCGCTCATTTGTATGATACATAGTTTACATATTTGCACTGTAGCTTGCACTTGAATTGTATTTCTTTTTAACTTACTATATATATCAAAACTAGGAATGCTCACCAACATTTCATATGTTGACCAAACCTATTTTTGTACATGTTTCAGGTGCAGTTTGATCTAGTGCTTTAGCAAGGAACATTTAGTGCTTAATTTAATTCAGTTATTTCAATATTTACATTTCATTTAGACAATGTATTTTCCATTTCCATGTAAGACAATTTTGGATTATTCAATAATATTTACATTTCAGCATCGGAATATGCCCTAAGATTCAAAGATTTGCACCGAGATAGATGTAGGCCTTGGTCTGCGGTTCCTTTAAGGTAGCATAGGACCCGTTTGAGAAAATTAAAATGAGGTTCCCGAGGGGCATGCATGAATAGATACACTTGTTGTACGGCATACAAGATATCTGGTCTTGTGAAAGTAAGATATTGTAGGGCCCTGCAAGGCTTCAATAAAGAATGCCATCAGGTAACAGTTCACCGGTATTCGCACTAAGCTTGGAACGAGTATATGTGGGTGTAGTGCATGGCTTGCAATTTTCCATCTTAGCTCGCTTTAAGATATCATTAATACTAGTGGAATGCCCGCGCGTTTCCGTGGGTATGTATTTTTATTCACATTTTAAATTGCCAAAACTTTATACACCATACTATCATTTATCGAATCCGATCTGTGCTTGATTTTTATTTGCTACATTTAGTTACACACATGAACCAAAGAGCCTTTAGCCTACTGGTTACAAAGTGTTAAATAAGGCTTAGCCTTTTCTTGTGGTGATAATTCAAATTCCATTGGTAACAAAAAAGTTAATCCATTAAAAAAGAGTTACATGAATTAATCTATTACTTGGTAATGGTTCTAGGTAACAAAAAGTTAATACATGAATTAAATGTATTGAATGGTGCAATTGATTTGTATTAGTGACTTGTACATAAGGGCATAGATGGAAGAAAATGGTAAAAGTTAGAGATTTATGCATGAGACCTTTTGTATGCCATCTTAAAATGATGGTGAAATTACCTTCTTACCCATCTCTCCTCCTTAATAAGGTAAAATAGAGATAAGACCGTTGAGTGAGAAACAAGCAGTTGGGAGTGTGTTGAACTTGAATACCCAAAAAATGATGTAACCTGCCAAGATCAGTCATAGAAAATTCCCTGGACATAGCAGTAATAAAGTGGTGCAAAAGGCGATCATTAGATGCAGTTAGAATAATGTCATCCACATATAGTAACAGATAAGATATGTCATTCCCCTATTTGTAAACAAAGAGGGAGCTATCCGAGGCAGAGTTGCGAAAACCACACTGTATAATGTAAGATGCAAAGCGATGATACCCAGCGCGTGGAGCCTGTTTGAGTCCATAGAGGGACTTTTTCAACCGACATACATGCTTCGAGTTGTGTGAATCAACAAACCCTGTTCGTTGAAACATATAGACTGTCTCGTTAAGTTCCCCATGTAAAAAATGCGTTCTTGACATCCAACTGATGCATAGGCCAAGAACGAGAGACAGCTAAGCTAAGAACAGTCTGAATGGTGGTTGGTTTAACCACGGGACTGAATGTCTCCTCACAGTCGATGCCCACCTGCTGAGATTTTCCATTCACAACTAAGCGGGCTTTATACCTTTCAAGAATACCATTAGCATGAAACTTGTGGCGAAACAACCACATGCAACGAATAATGTGGGCATCAGCAGGCAGAGGCACAAGTTCCCACGTGTTATTATCTATTAATGCATAATATTCAGTTTTCATGGCAGTGGACCAGTGAGGATCAGACTGGGCATCAAGGTGAGATTTAGGGAGGGGTGATATAGTGTCAACATTTAAGTTAAAGGGGACCTTTGGTTTAGACGTGCCATCTCTAGACCGAGTGACCATAGGGTGTCGAGGGACCGGCAGAATTGGTTGCTTAATAGGAGCAGTCGCGGGTGTGGACACAGGAGGGTCAGGGTAAGCGGTCTGAGTAGTGGACCGAGTGGGTCGTCAGGAGTAAGTGTGTAATGGGGTGGGCCTATAGGTCGAAGTGAGAGATATAGGCACAGGTTGTGAGGTGGGATGCACGGGAGTAGGATGGGCCGAGTGGGAAGGATGGGCCGAATGGGAATGATGGGGAGATGGTGGGTCGGAGGAGGATGGCCTGTGTGGGTTGGGAAAGTGGAGTGGGTTGAGTGTTTTTAGGCTGTTGGGCTTGGAGGTGGGTTTGGTGTGTGGGTCGAGGTGTTGTGTGGTGGTGTAGGTGGAGGTTCGGTGGTGGCAGGTGAGGGGACCGAGGATGGCTGAAAAATGATAGGAGAGGGGTCACAGTCAAGGAACTTGTAGTAGTCCGGAGTCGGTGAGTAGGTTTTAAAAAATGGGAAAACTTGTTCATTGAAGGTAACATGTCGAGAAAAGATCACCTTGCCCGTGGAACGGTCAAGACACGATACCCTCGGTGGTCAGCGGGGTAACCGAGGAATACACGCGGGGTGGAACGAGGGGCAAGTTTGTGAGGACGAGTATCTGTTGGGTCTGCTGACCTGGAAAAGAACAGATGATTGGAAAGCCAAAATATGCTAACAGTTGATCCTTTCAATAAACAGTCTTTACACTTACTTCTCCCAAAAGACTGCTGACTCTAACAACTGTTCTATCCAAACAACTGCTGATACAAAGAACTGCTGAATAAACAACTGATGAAGAACAACTGCTGACCAAAGGTCTGATGAAGAACAACTACTGATTCAAGTACTGAAGACCAAAGCACTGCTGGAACCAACAGCACTTAGGCTCCAGCAGTGGATACAAGACCATCAGAGTTTTCCTACAACAGCTGTTTACTATCAGTGCTTTCAATGTAACAGTAGTTTGTAATAGGCAGATGTTTTATGTTTGTTATTCTGTTAGAGGTCACTGTCTTAGGTGACGTCAGCTTAGGTCATCAGTGGTTTAAGTCTGTCTATAAATAGAACAGTGCTTGTACTGTTCTATTGCATCACACACACAAACATTCTCTCAGACAAACACTGTGTGATCAGGCTGAGGGGGAGTAA
Source organism: Ambrosia trifida (assembly GCA_028751855.1). Classification (NCBI taxonomy): domain Eukaryota; kingdom Viridiplantae; phylum Streptophyta; class Magnoliopsida; order Asterales; family Asteraceae; genus Ambrosia; species Ambrosia trifida. The sequence continues at coordinate 100,047,255 of CM054124.1, read as the reverse complement.
TTGTACGATTGTAATCTTTTAGATAAATGAAAGCATTCGATCTGAAAACATTTACTCTCTTGTTTTGATTAACAGTTTATTATTCCGCTGCACTTTCATTCTATATTCGTTTTACTGTTATCATATTTAGTTAAACAATCAAAACAAACAAACTCAGATCCTAACAATTGGTATCAGAGCTTGGTCAATTAAATTCGATCTAACAAATCAATTTAATAATCAGCTCACAATTATTGATATCGTTTGTTTGTTGGATTGAAAACAGAGTAATAGTTTAATTTCGTTTCAACCGTTTTTAAACAGACTTTGTTTTTTGAAAAATCAGAGAATGGCTTCAATCAATCACGATCCACATAACACTGGCACGAACAACAAGCCACCGATGCTTGTCAGATCTGAATACAATATCTGGCAATGTCGGATGAGCCATGTTCTAGCTCAACAAAACACTGGGTGTTGGAAGTCGGTTATCTTCGGACCACATGTTCCGACTGTGCCGAGTACTGAAGATCCCAAGGTGTTTGAGCCAAAGAAACTAGAAAACTACTCCGACCAGGATTTTCAGAAAATTGAGTTAGATGCTAAGGCCTTCAGTATTGTGGCCATGGCTCTACCCAATGATATATATGCTGGGTTGTTACACTGTAACAGTGCAAAGGAGGTGTGGGATGCACTGAAAGAACAGTTTGGTGGGACTGAGGAGGTTATTGAAAACAATCGTGAAATACTTAACCAACAATATGAAACATTTAGTCATGTCAAAGGAGAGTCATTAACTCAACAGTTTGAGAGGTTTAATTGTTTAATTAGTGAACTAAAATTGGTTGGTCTTACTTACCCTCATTCAACCTTGAACCATAGGTTTTTAAGATCACTACTAGACAAATGGGACACTATTGCTATTGTGATGAGAAACTCAATTGGATTTAAGGACCTATCACTGACCCAGCTTCATGGTAAGCTCTTGACCTATGAGAGAGAGCTTAACCAGAAAAAGAAGCTCCAGGACTCTGGAAAAGTGTCTGATGACTATGTATTTGGGAATACAACACTTTTGGGTCATGATGAGGTGCCTGGAAACACTAAGGATCAGAGTTATGATCATTTCATTGACATAACTTCAGGTTTTAACTCAGGTTTTAACTCTGATTCTTATTCACCAAACTATGCTTTCACAGCAAGTGGAGGTGATATCCAGGCATCTGACAATATATCCTTTGAGTATGATGACCTGAAATACTTTGACCCTGATGATTTTGGAAGAAATGGACATTATGCACCAATTGGCCCTTCTCAGTGTAAGAACTAACAATTTTTACAAGAAAACTGGGAGAAGGTTTCCAGGGTTAACTGGCAGATCTAAGGTTGGGTTGGATAAATCAAAGATAAAGTGTTACAAATGTCACAGACTTGGTCATTTTGCTAGGGAATGTAGGGGTCAACATGGTACACCTATGATAACCTATCCAAATCAAAGACCACAGACCAACACTTATCAGAATTCCTATAATGCCCCTGGACCAAATGTGCAAAACACTGCTCATTTTGCACAGTCCTCAAACACTGTTCCTGTCCAGTATGTCCAAACCACTGTTCCTCATATCCACTATGTGCAAACACCTGTTGCTCAAGCACCTGTGCAAACGACTGTTGCTTCATCCTCTGCTCCTGCAGAGACCAGTCAACAGAGCTTTTTTACACAAGGCTTTGTTGATTGGAGCAGTCTACCTGATGAGTTAACAGATGAAAATTTTGCATTAGTTGCTAAAGCTGAAAATGAACCAGAAAACTTTTGTTTCATGGCTATGGTGGATGAGATTGAATCTGAGGAGGTGGTGACTGAATCTGATGTTGTGACTGATGATGTTGTTAGTGAAGTTGTTACAGGTGAAAAACCTGAAGAAGAGGTTGTGAATCTCTCAGATCCCTGGGGTGCATCTGATGACTGTGAGTGCAAGTGTGATTGTGCATTGATGGCTGCTGCTAAGGTATCTCCTCAAATTCTTAAAGAGTTGTGTTCTGACAAATGTGTAATAGCATTTGCTAACATCAAAGAGGTGAATGAAAACCTTAGAAAGAAAATTTTGGATGATGAAGTTAAATTTGAAAAACTTACAAAAGATTTAAAAACAAGTTTAACTGCAAAAGAGTCTGAAATAAGCAGCTTAAAACATGAAGCAACCATAACCAAAGACCAGCTCCAAACTATGATAGCAAAATATCAAAGTTGTAAAAGTGAGCTTGAGTCCACCCAAGTTGAATGTGAGAAATGGGTGAAATCATGTAGAGGTTTTGAGATGCTACTCAACAAACAAACCAAAAGTCATGTGAAGTTTGGTTTTGGTTTTGAAACCACTGCTCCAGCTTTTGAAAACACTGACAAAAAGAGTCAAAAGTCTGTTGAGGTAGTACCAACAAACCTGCAGGGTCAAGAGATTAAAATCACTGAACCAAATGGTAAGAAAATTGTTCTTGAAAAACCAGAAGGTTCCTCATCTTTTACTGAACTTGAAAAGTATGAATTTAAACCTACTTGGTCTGATGAGTGTGATACTCTTGAGAATTTTAAACCTGTTGATTTCAAAACACCTGAGGGAAAGACAGCTCCTCAGGAAAAAGTCATTCCCCTGGCAAAAGTCATTCCCCTGAAAAATCTTCCAGCAGATGCTCAAACATCTGCTGAAAAGAAGACTGAAAAGGGGAAGAAGAAAGAAAAGACTGTCAACTTGTTTTGTGATTTCTGTGAAAAGAAGAATCATGCCACTAAAAACTGTTTTCTTCTAAAAGCATATGACATTAACAAAGGAACAAGTGAATGTGATTCCAAAGCCACATGCTCAATATGTGGGAAAAAGAATCACAAGACCAAAGAGTGCTTGTATCTCAAAAATTTTGATGTAAAAATACAAGAATACAAAGCTAAAACTCTTGCAAACCCTGTGGTTAGTACTTCAAAAGGAAAGCCCAAACAGACTTTCACCCCTGTCCAAACACCTGTTACTAAAAGGCTTGAAACATCTGCTTCTAGAGATGTCCAAGTAACAGATGCTCCACCTTCAAGCAAATACCCAAGAGGTTATGGTCAACCACCATGTCACAGTCTGCCACATGTTTATGAGGAGCCAAAAAGACCCTCTAAACCAAGAGTGAACAGAAATCCATATGGGTATTATCATCTGTCAGGAAGTGATCAAACAACTGCTGCCCCAAGTGTTGACATTCAGGCACTGGCAAATGGTCAGCAGCAATTGTTGAACTTAATTCAAAAGTTAGTCCAAACCACTGATCACCTTCCAAAGCTTGAGTCTGAAAGGTCTGAGGACCCATCCAAAGCCAAATTGGCTTTGGACACTCACCAAAACTAATCCATTACTGATGTGCAGGGAGCTTCTGCTTGTTTAGATAGTCTTTGGTATGTAGATAGTGGAGGCTCCAGGCACATGACAGGATGTAGAGCCCTTCTTCTGGACTTCTTGGCTCATGGAGGGGGTGATATATCCTTTGGTAATGATTCAAAAGGTAAGGTGTTGGGTTCAGGGACTGTACAGGCTGGAAAACTCAAGTTTGAAAATGTCAATCTTATTGATAATCTCAAGTTTAATCTTCTGAGTGTTTCACAAATGAGTGACAAAGGTTATGGCTCATTTTTCACAAAGAAAACTTGTAAGATTATTGGGCCAGAAGTGGTGAAAAAGATTGATACCATCATTGCTGAGAGCAAAGCACAACTTGTTGCTCATAGAAGTGGCAATGTGTATGTTGTTGATATGTTAAAGGACAATCCTATGGCAAATGTCTGTCTGTTTTCTGCTGCCTCCACTAAGGAGACAGAATTGTGGCATAGGAGATTGGGTCACACCAACCTCAATACTATTAACACACTCTCCAAACAAAGCCTTGTCAGAGGTTTACCATCAAAAGAATTTAAATGTGATGAGCATTGTGTTTCCTGTTTAAAAGGGAAACAACATAAAAGCTCTTACAAATCCATTGAAGAGTCCAAAACCAGTCAGTGTCTACAATTGTTGCACATGGACTTGTTTGGCCCTGTTAAAATCATGAGTCTAAGAAGAAAGAGATTTTGTCTTGTCATAGTTGATGATTTTTCTAGGTTTACATGGACTTACTTTTTACATTCTAAGGATGAGACTGCAGGTATATTGAAGGACTTTGTCACCAAAGTTGAAAAACAATATGACTTGCCAGTAAAAGTCTTCAGGAGTGACAATGGAACAGAGTTTAAGAATAAGGAGTTGGATGACTTCTGTGTGTCAAAAGGGATTATGAGGCAGTACAGCATCCCAAGAACACCAGAACAAAATGGGGTGGTTGAAAGGAAAAACAGAACTCTTATAGAAGCTGCAAGAACCATGCTAGCAGATTCTGGTTTGCCACTGTCCTTTTGGGCAGAAGCTGTAAACACTGCTTGCTATGTTCAAAACAGAGTTTTGATCAACCCCAGACATCAAAAAACTGCTTATGAGATTTTGTTCAAAATCAAACCATTAATTTCATTTTTCAAAATCTTTGGCTGCCCATGTTTCATTTTAAATCTCAAAGATTCCATTTCAAAATTTGAAGCCAAAGTAGACTGTGGTTATTTTCTGGGATATTCCTCTACTGCCAAGGCCTATAAAGTGTTTAACACAAGGACCAAGACAATAGAAGAAACTCTGAATGTAAAGTTCAATGAACTTTCATCCCTAAAAATCCCTGCAAACCCTGCTGAATTATTTGATTTAGATAAATTCAAATTTGAAGATATCACTGTTAAAACTAACAATGCAGGTATTCCACAGTCTCCACAACAAGATTACAGAACAGATGTTGTGATCCCCAGTCACTACAAAATCTATTCTGCCTCAGAGGAAGCAGCTGTTCAAAACAATTGTCAAAACTCTGCCACAGCTGTGTCAACCACTGTTGGCCAGTCTTATCCTCAAACCACTGCTTCACCCCTCACAATCACTGACCAATCATCTGTTGACAAAAGTCAATCATCTGTTGACAAAAGTCAGTCAAGTTTCACACCACTTGGACCTATTCCTCCATTACCATTTCAAACATCTGATGGCACTACAGAAGTACCAACAGATGTTACACCAACAGAGTCACCAAACCTCTGTCCATCACCTCAAAATGCCATTGTTCCATATCGGGGAGATCTTATTTACTTAAGAGCTCATCCACCAGACCAGATCATTGGCAACATCAGAGAGGGTGTGCTCACAAGAAGCCAATCCTCCAATATCTGTCTTTTTGCAGGTTTCTTATCCCTCACACAACCTGTCAAGTACCAAGAGGCACTGAAAGACAACAGTTGGGTAGGAGCCATGCAAGAAGAACTCCTTCAATTTAAAAGACAACAAGTATGGGAGCTTGTACCACTTCCTAAGGATGTTTGTCCTATAGGAACAAAGTGGGTCTTCAAAAATAAAACTGATGAAAGGGGTATTGTTGTCAAGAATAAAGCCAGGCTTGTGGTTCAAGGCTTCAGACAAGAAGAAGGAATAGATTATGATGAGACTTTTGCTCCTGTAGCAAGACTAGAAGCCATCAGACTCTTTTTAGCCTTTGCTGTCAACCACAACATAAAGGTGTATCAGATGGACATCAAATGTGCTTTCCTTTATGGCAAAATTCAGGAGGAGGTCTATGTATGTCAGCCACCTGGTTTTGAAGACACATTCCATCCTGACTATGTCTACAAGCTCAACAAAGCTTTGTATGGACTCAAACAAGCACCAAGGGCCTGGTATGAAACTCTCTCCACATTTCTCTTATCCATTGGCTTCACAAGAGGTAAAATAGACAAAACTTTATTTCTTAAATGGAAAGGGAAACACTTAATGATTGTTCAAATATATGTGGATGACATCATTTTTGGATCCACATGTAACCAAATGTGTGAAGAGTTCAGAAAACTCATGACAGCAGAGTTTGAGATGAGTGCCATGGGTGAGCTTCAGTGTTTCCTTGGTCTTCAAGTGAAACAACTGCAAAATGGCACATTCATTCACCAAAACAAATATGTAAAGAATTTATTAACCAGATTTAAGATGAATGATTGTAAGCCATGTAGCACTCCCATGAGTACAGTCAAGCTGCTCACTATTGATGACAAGGATGAACTGGTTGATCAAACACATTATAGATGCATGATTGGGTCTTTATTGTACTTAACTGCATCTAGGCCAGACATTATGTTTGCTACCTGTGTCTGTGCAAGATCCCAGGCTTCACCCAGAAAGTCAAACCTTATTGCTGTGAAAAGGATATTCAGATACCTCAAAGGTGCTCCCACACTTGGTATCTGGTATCCTGCTAATGGAAACATTGAGCTTTCAGGTTATTCAGATAGTGACTTTGCTGGCTGTCACACCACAAGAAAATCCACATCAGCAGGGTGCCAACTTCTAGGGAATGCCTTAGTTTCCTGGCAAAGCAAAAAGCAGGCAGCTGTTTCAACCTCAACAGCTGAAGCTGAATACATTGTTGTTGCAAGCTGTACAGCCCAACTCATGTGGCTTCAAAATCAACTACTGGATTTTGGGATAACTGCACTACAGACTCCACTCATGTTGGATAGTCAAGCTGCTGAAAATATCATCAAGAATCCAGTCTCTCATTCCACTACCAAACACATTGACATAAGACATCATTTTGTCAGAGACAGCTATGAAAAAGGTTTGATTTCTCTGCACCATGTTCCAACAGAGGATCAGTTGGCAGATGTGTTAACAAAAGCTTTAGACACATCTACCTTTACAAATCTGATTTCCAGAATTGGTATGTTAAACATGGATTAAACAAATAAATTTTTTTAAAATCATCATAAAATGTTTCAGAAAATCAAAATTTTTTCAAATAGCTGTTTGGTTGAAAAATCTGTTTACAACATCTGATCAGATAAAACAACCACTGTTTCATTCATATCCACTGTTGGTTGAAAAATCTGTTTCAAAACATCTGATCAGATAAAACAACTGTTAGTTGAAAAATCTGTTTCAGAACCTCTGTTCAGATAAAACAACTGTTTCCTTATATATTTATACTATATCTATATAAAAAAAACAACAGTTGGTTCCATCAGCTGTTTGTATCAGTTGTTTGCCAAAAACAGCTGTTCTCCACCAGATGTTTCATCCATCAGATGATTGCCACGTCTGCTCATATAAGCAGAGGTTTGGCCACATCAGCGGTTTCCTTGAGCCTATAAAAACCCTGTTTCATCACAACAGATGTTCTACTGTCTCATTGTATTCAAAATACTGAAAACCGCCTTCTTCATTCTCAAACCCTCCATCAAATTTCAATCATCTTCACCTTCGAAATCCATTACAATGGATCTTCAAGCCAAAGCCACTCACAATTGTCTCCCATATCTGGTTAAAACAGATGACAACGTTTCATTCCATTCCACCATCGACATTCTTCTAAACTCCAAATACTTACCCATCTTAACCGCTGACGCTCCCATCTATCTCGATAATCTCCAAGAATTTTGGTTGAATGCTGAGTTTTTACTCCAAGACAAAAAGCCTACTTCCATTATTTCCAAAATTGGAGAAACTAGTATCGTAATTACCCCTGAAACCATATCCACAACCTTCACACTGAATGACCTGGCAGGTAAGGACTCCTTTACTAAAACAAAGCTTCACACTGAGTTCCAAGAAAGAGGGTATGATGGTCAGATGACTGGATCAACTCTTTTCAAAAAGTTTTTCCCTCCAGTCATGAAATTTTTCTTCCATACCCTTCTTCTATGTGTCTCTGCTAAGTCCACATCCTTTAATGAAATTCCATTAAGGATGCAATATTTGGGTTATGCCATGTTGTCCAATTCTGACTTCAATCTTTCCCAGGGATTGTTCATGGACTTAGTATCAAATGTGAAAGCAATCAAGTCTGGGTCTAACAATGCTTTTCTTATTTACCCAAGAATTCTTAGTGTAATCTTACAAAAAGTCTTACCTGAAAAAGTTTTCAAAAAGGGTGAGGCAATGCAAATGAAAAGCTTAACTGATGAAACTTTCACTAGAATGCTGGGTGGAAGCACCCAAGAAAAAGTGTCTAAAGTGTCAAAAGTTTCTAAAACACAAACAAAGAGGACAAAGACAACAACTGTTGTCAAAACCTCTGTTGTTGAGCCCACTGCTCCTGGTGATCATGGCACTACATCCAGTGCTGTGAAACCCACACCAGCCACTTCCAAAAAGAAACATCCATCCACAAAAACCACCACTCAACCACAAATGAGGCTTCTGGATGATGAGGTACCAGAAGAAACCTCTGTTGCACCACAAAAGCAACCTGAAACCACTGTTGTTACTTCCTCACAACAGTTGGACATACCTCCACCTGACCAAACTCCTCATGAATCCTCTCAAAAGGATCATGTTGTAAGCCAAGGGGACACACATCATGATACATTTGAGTCACTTGGCCAAATGTTCACAAGCCCCTCTCCCAGGGCTAATTCTCTTGTTACTCCTCCACCCTCACCATCACATCATGTCCCACAAACCATGCAACCTCTGTTTGAGGCAATTGACAAATCTCAGGAAGATCCCAGTTCCTCTCTTCCACCTATCACTGAGAGCATACTCCCACAAGTGACTGGTCCTGAGAATATTCAATCTGATATCCAACAAACAGAAGAGGAGGTTACACCACCTGAGTTCAATGCAACTCTAGGTGAGTTTTCAAGTGGAGCAGCCACTACTGATGTAGAGACCACTGTCTCACATCAGGACAGTGATTACATTGCTAAGACTCCCTTGAAGGCAACAACTGTTGAAGCCACTATAGTGTCTCCAAAAACAGTTGGAAGTCCCCAGTACCAAGAAAAAGGGGCATCTGATTCACCTATTAGGACTGAATCAGGTAGAACTACCACTGGTAGGGACTCAGATGATCCTATTAACTTAGGAGATGGGTCAAAATACCAAGAATTGACGGACAGAGTTTCTGTAATTGAAACCTCTGTAGCTGACATCAAATCAGATGTCAAGCTTATACTGAGCTCTATTGCAAACCTTTCCAAGAGTCAACCATCAACAGCTGATATAGCCAGTGAGCTATGGAAATCCGTTTCCCCCATCATCATAGCTCACAGAAAACTGGCTGATCAGACACATGAGACTTATATGGCTGAGATCAGAAATATGGTAGATGCAAGGTACAAAGATACCCATGCTGATATTAAAGCCATCAAAGACCACCTGCTGAAGACTACTGGCTCTGCCCCTACCACCATCCTCAGGGATGAAAATGATGATGCTTTCACGACTGATGATGCCAAAAAGGGGGAGAGTGGCAGAGATAGGTTACCAAAGCTAGATCCCTTTGGTTGTCCTCCTTCTCAAAAGGGCCAAGCCAAGTCTGCCAACAAACCAGAGTCTACTAAAACAGCTTCACAACAACAACAACAAGCAACACCAACAGCACCACAACAAACCACTGACAAGAACAAAGCAGTAGATGACTCTGCAAACATAGAAGCTGAAAAGGCTGCTCAAGAAAAACAGAAAAGAGCTGACACCTTGGAAGTTAAAGCAGAGTCACTAGTAGAACTCAAGAAGAAACAACAGCAGGAAACTGAAGATGTGGGATCCTCTAAAAGGATGAAAAGGCCTGCTAAGCATGTCAGAAAACCACCATCCAAGTTAAACACCTCTGTTGACAAAACCACTGCTACTGAAACCACTGCCACTCAAAACACTGAAACTACCCAAAACACTGCTTCCCAAACCACTGTACCCAAACCAACAAACACACCTGAACATACAACCACCAAACCTACATCACCAGCTAAATCCCAAACATCTGCTGGACCTACTAAAAGGCCAACAGATGTTAATCCAACCACTGCTACCAAATCACCATCCCCTAAAATCATGTACACAAGGAAGAGAAAATCAACCTTTGTTGTACATGATGAAAACATACACACATCACCAAACACCACCTCAACTGCACAATCCACTCCTCCTATCACAGCTATTCCAATCACATCATTCTCACCACACACATCCAAGTTCAGATCCCATAGACCACCACCAACCATTACACCATTGGTTGTTCAGTATCCCCTTGAACTTGATCTACTCAAGGGGGAATTACAATCCTTCTACAATACTGAACAGCCATCAGAAAGATCCTTCCCATCTCTTCCAAACTGTGACATTCGCCACCTTCGACTTTCACCTACTTGACAATAATAGCCTTTCAAATATTTCCATTTTAGTCCTTGTAAATTTCGTCGTTTTCAAATCTAATTTTAGAGCGAACTAAAATTTAACGTTTATAATTTTATGGTTTGAGTATGAGTTTTAATCATGTGCGTATGTTGAAACGTATTCGTAAAAGATTTTAAAAAAAAATTTAGATTTATGAAGTATAAAAGTGTATAAGTTAAGTTTTGTTAATTTAGTTTAACTAAGTTAAAGGTTTACAAAGGAAAATTTTAACCAAAATGTTATTAAACTAACCAAGTTAAACTAGAGGGGTTGTTTATGCCATTTTATAAAAGTTAAAAAAAATCAAAAATCTGTTTCCCTCCTACCTCTGAGTCCGGCCGGTTTTCCGGTGACCGGAGCTTTTCCGGCGAACCTTTGCTCCAGCGAAGTGTTGGAGGTCGTTATTAATGCTTTTTATCATGTATTTTTCATTTCCCATGCGTTACCCTTTTGTAAACCAACGTTTTCCCTCATTTAAATGGTCTTAATCATGCGTTTCCATGGTGTTATAACTCATTAAAACTTGGGTAACGGCCGGAGCTTTAGATACACTTCAAATTCGCCTCCTAGTCATCCAATGTATAAATTGAAACCACCATTAGTCTCCTGCACTCCAGCTCGTCCAAAACCCACACAAAAATCTTTCAAATCGTGTCCAGTAACGTAGTATATGGTCTCGCAAGTTCGGCTCCTTTTTCTTCTTAATCGACGTCAAAACATGGAGTTGTAAGTATTTTCTTATTACATTCATGTTAATCGGCCCTTGTAGATCAAAACCCCTCTATTAAAGGTTGTCTATCGAGCCTTGAATGGATTATTGAAACGGCTAGGGTTAGGGTTAGGAATTTGGGGAAGAAGATGACTTGGGTTTTATAATATAAATGCAATTCGCTTTGAATAACTTCAACAAAAACACTTGGTGGCCTAGTGGTGGTGTGGACGTGTATGCATAGAACAGACCCGGGTTCGAATCCCCTGAACCCCGGGTTTGATCATTTAATTTTTTTTACCTGATTATATATAATGTTTATATATATAAATACCTTGATATCTTTAAATATTCATAGTAAATCCATTTTTGCTCCAAAAACTATAAAAATTTAGGAGTAGCATCTTGTCACCATAAAGAAAATTTATACAATTTTATTTTCTGAAAAATGTTTTATTTTTATATTTTTATTAAATTAAATTGTTTTAATCATAATTAATTGATAAAAAATTTATTTTTAATGATTTTAATCTCAAAATTTTAGGATAATTATTTCTAAGCATTCTAATCTGAAATAAAAATATTTGGTTCAGAAAACATTTATTTTTATTAATTTTCCTATTTTTAATCATTTAAACATGATGTAATCTCATTAAATCAGTTTTAAATATAAATAAGTTTATATAAATTATGAGAAAATTATTCTAATTTGTTTACATCAGAAATCATTCATTTTCTATAAAACTAGTATTTTTGGATCATGTATGGTATTATTAGTCTTATTTACGTTTAATTAGACATAATAAAACATTTATTTATTTATACAATTTAAACATCTATTTTATAAATATTTTTCTTATAAAATAGAAATACTCATACAGTTTAATGTCTTTATTATTTTTTTGTTGGATCATTGTGTAACTCAAAAATTATTTATTTATATATTTATGATTATTGTATTATTTTAATTTAGTTAAAGTAACTAACTAAATTATTTCGTCTTAATTATTCAAACGTATTGATATCTAAATATTCAATAGGTAACAATTATATTATTCAAACCACATTTACAACCTTTCATATATTACTTATGATATACAACTTTTACGTAAACGCGACTTATCATAAAAACTCTAATTCCCCAAATCGACTTAGCAAACCCTAATGCCTTAGACCCTAGATACCTTAGACTTTTTAGACACTTCCTTATTAGTATGCTTACACATTATAGGTTGAATTCGTCGGAATTCCCATTACTTAGCTCACGACCGCTTAAGTTGGATTTTGGTCGCTTTCGCAAACTGTGAGTATATCTTTCCCCTTTTTACTGTCTTACTATTTTGGGGTGACTCATGTACTTACTATCAAGTTTCTATTTCATTTTACTAAATGCAATTATCATGTGTGTTTGCTTTATGTTAATTTGTGTGTCTATGACTTGTCAAAATCATTAACCTTTGAGGGCCTGGCATTTCAATGAATAGATCTATGGTATATACCCTTTGTGACTCTGTTGAGAGACCTTGGTCATTGTCTTGTGATTCATATTACTTAAAAATGTTTTGATTCTTGATTCTTGATACATTCATAGGGTTGATTTTGAACGGATATTACTTATTACATAATTGCAAACAGTATACAACACATGAATTGCGAAACACTTTTCTACTATATGTATACAAACAAGGTATGCTCACCAATACAATTTTTGTATTGACCAAAATATTTTTGTACATGTTTCAGGTTATTTTGAGACGCTTCTTTTAGGCTTTTGGATTTTATATTTCAGTCTTGTCTACATTGTATTTTAGCTAGACTTGTCACTTTAGAATTATTGTATCCTGTAATTTCATTTCAATGTAATAAATTATTTAATCAATGTATTCAAATTTACACTTTAGTCCATGAGCTATTGAACAATCGTCACTACGTGACACCTCGATGTTTCCGCCATCGGTTGGGGTGTTACACAAACTTCCCTGTTCCCCTCAACCTTGATAAATATCTGAAATACAAGGGTGAACAGGTGGATGCCATCATTAAGGAGAAATGCAAAGGGAAGGATGACAGGACTGCTCAGGGCATCCATTCAGCAGAGCTTAGCAAACTCAGAAGGATTGAGGATTTTGCTAAGACCCTGAGCAACTCCATGTCCTCAATGCCTCTCAGTGGTGACTTGGAAAAGGAGGTAAGGGATTCTCTTCTGGAACAGATTATGGCAACCAAGCCTTACAAAGCAACCAAGAAGCAGTTCAATGGTTGGACCACACATGCTTTGAAAGAAGAACTTCTCAGAATTGAAGAAATGGCCAAAGACCCCAAGGCTAAAGTCTCTACTCCTAACTTTGGCAAAGGCAGAGACCCAGTCAGAGCCTTGAAGTTTAAAAGGATGAGGCAAGAGATTGTAGCTGCCAACTATGGGGAGATGAGGTCAGTCTCTAGATGGTCTGAGCTAAGGCTGGTTGAGAAATACAAAAGTCTGGAAGAAAACAGAAAGAAGGATCCCAGCCTACCAAGAAAACCTGTTTACACTGATGAGCCAATGATGAAGAGACCCCAACAGACTTTTACCTTGGACAGCTTACAAGACACCTCTGATCTATCAATTGCTGCAAAAAGACAGTTCAAGAAGCAGAAGGAAATGTCAGAAGAAGATCAGAGGAAGTTTGCTGATACATATATCAAGGAAGGGCTCTTTAATCAAGTACACTTTTTCTCTGATCCTACAACAGAGAAACTCAGAGAACTCATTGGAAGACCACCATCACCCAACTCATCAAGAATAAAGATTCAACTCAGCAAATCCACTGACTCATCATCATCATCATCATCATACTCAGTTAATCCCACCTATAGCAAAGCTAAGGTAGGGTCTGAGGAGGGTAAGATGTAGACAGCCTTACCTCTACCCCTAAGAATAGAGAGGCTGCTTCCAGTGAGACCCCCGGCTTGATGTGGTTTGGTATCAAGCCTTGGACATAAGGCACAAAACACTTAGCAATCGCGACAAACCCAATCAGTGCATGTACCCCTTTGTCTTTTGGCTATCAACGTCACCACATGATGCATGATTAACCGTCCGTTATTTTTAACGTTATTTTCACGAAATTAGTAAAATAACGTTAAAACTAGTGCAACTTTACTTTTGCCCCCCGAGGGCCACACATATATACATTATATGCGCACACCGTAAGTGGGGCGTAGCAAATCCACTGACTCAAAGATTCTAAAATGGAAAGTCAACAAAGACAACCATGAATTGACATTGCTCAGGTCAGATGGAAGGGTTCAGAAGATCAGCATGGATGATGCTTACAGTCTATGTGCAGAGGATCACCATACACTGCTAAATCTGGAACTAGAAAGAGATAAAGAAGACTTGTTTGCTCTGAACTTTGAATTACAATTCAAAGGTCAAATCAGAGAAAGTCTGATGAGGAATAAAGATCAATAAATAAAGCTGAGTTTTGGCATCATCTGTTCTAGGGGGAGATTGTTGGGTCTGCTGACCTGGAAAAGAACAGATGATTGGAAAGCCAAAATATGCTAACAGTTGATCCTTTCAATAAACATTCTTTACACTTACTTCTCCCAAAAGACTGTTGACTCTAACAACTGTTCTATCCAAACAACTGCTATGACAACTGCTGATACAAAGAACTGCTGAATAAACAACTGATGAAGAACAACTGCTGACCAAAGGTCTGATGAAGAACAACTGCTGATTCAAGTACTGAAGACCAAAGCACTGCTGGAACCAACATCACTTAGGCTCCAGCAGTGGATACAAGACCATCAGAGTTTTCCTACAACAGCTGTTTACTATCAGTGCTTTCAATGTAACAGTAGTTTGTAATAGGCAGATGTTTTATGTTTGTTATTCTGTTAGAGGTCACTGTCTTAGGTGACGTCAGCTTAGGTCATCAGTGGTTTAAGTCTGTCTATAAATAGAACAGTGCTTGTACTGTTCTATTGCATCACACACACAAACATTCTCTCAGACAAACACTGTGTGATCAGGCTGAGGGGGAGTAATTGTACGATTGTAATCTTTTAGATAAATGAAAGCATTCGATCTGAAAACATTTACTCTCTTGTTTTGATTAACAGTTTATTATTCCGCTGCACTTTCATTCTATATTCATTTCACTGTTATCATATTTAGTTAAACAATCAAAACAAACAAACTCAGATCCTAACAGTATCCGATTGGTTTGGGTAACATTCGCATCCGAAGACACGAAGAGGCTCATAATCGGGGTTTTTAAAGTATAAGGCAGCGGTGGGAGTGCGAAAATTGATGGTATTAGAGGGTAGGATGTTGTGAAGGTACACAGAGGTGTGAATGGCTTCCACCCAATATTGTGGTGGTAAGGAGGCATGGGTGAGAAGGGACAACATAGACGCTCATGCCAATTATTGGAAATACTGGAAGTAACAAAAGCGGAAGTATTAGGCGGTGTGGAAGCAGTGAATGGATAAAGGTTGCTGGAGCTGTCATGCCGACTCAGAATCGTTCCACTAGGAAAATCCTTCACAGAAAAACCAAAAGAGTCAAAATCAACAGAAACCCAAAAATCGCGGGTGAATTTACGAACAGAGACAAGGTTTTTAATGATGTTGGTGGTGTGTAAAATATCTTTAAGTTGAAGTGGTTTGTATGTGGAGGGTAAGGTTGAGTGACCCGATCCAACAACTGGTAGTTTATTACCATTACCAACCAATACATGCTTAATAGAATTTTCACACAGTTGGGAAATCATACCTGAGTTTGAAGTGAGATGGTTTGAAGCTTCGGTGTCCATGAACCAGCTTGGTGTCTCGGGATCAAGTGCCATAGCTTGGAAAGCTTCAGCCAATTCACTGGGTTCAAGTGGGTTCACATCAGAGACATGGGCCTGAGGCTGGTTGGAATCACCAGTAGAGGGCTGTTGTGGAGGCCAGGCCCACCCGGGTTGAGTAGGGTATGGGTAGGGGTGGGGCCCAGTAATTAGCAGGCCAAAAAAGTGGTATAGGGTAGTTGGGGTAGTTCCAGTTGGGCTGCCGATTTGGGTTTGGGTTACGAGCAGGCTGTCTACGTGATGGTGGACCAGATCTGGGATGTTGTGTTTGACCAGAATGTGGAGCAGGCCCATTGGAGTTCTGATTTGGACTGTCACAACGCTGATTGTAGCGTCTGATCTGACCAGATCGGTTATCACGACGTGGCTGTGAGTCACGTCGGTTTGTAGGTGGTGGGTTAACAGCCGCAAGAGCTTCAGAGGGAGTAGTGTTATTACCTTCACGAGCAGCATGACGTTCATACTCAGACTGCAACATTTCACACGCATCATGCCAGGAGGGCAGCGACTGGTTAATGATCGACCCAATGGTATCGTATTCCATGGGCAGACCACGGACCAACTGGAGAACAAGTTTCTGGTCATTAACATTGCCGCCCACATCATTGATCTGGGAGGCCAGATCTTTGAATGTTTGACAATAAGCCTCAAGAGAAGGCATAGCACTCAGTTTCAGATTCACAAACCTTGCTTGAAGAGCAGCGCATCTGGGACCTTTATTATTGTGAAAGATATATTTCACTTGATTCCATGCCTGGAGGGCTGTGGACTCGTCTTCAATCACCCGGCGAGCATAATCATCAGACAGCGTCCCATAGATCCACTGTAGCACCACAACATCGATCTTCATCCATTGCGTGTGGTTTGGATCATCAGCAGAAGCAGGCGGGCCAGTGATGTGGTCTAAGACCTCATACCCACGTGCATGAAGTTGGAATAATTTCACCCATGTGGAGTATGTGACCTTGACACCATCAAGAACACGAACCTTCTTCGTGATATCAGTCACGATATAAACTGGATGGAGGGGAATGGGCTGTGGTTTGGAAGATGTTTCAGATTTGTCAGCCATGGGGGCGGACAACAGTAGGACAAGATCGAACAAAGGGGAGTGGCCGGCTGCAGAGGGTCGAAACCCTAGGTGTCAGATCGAGATCTGATGGGGAAGAAAGGATGTAATCTTTGGTAAATTGATGAATATTATTGAGGTACAAGAGTCACTTAAATACAGAATTACAAGGGGATAAAATAGGAAACAATCTCTCCTAATTCTAGGGGGAGATATACAACATAAATACAATATTAATCATATTAAATATACATGCTAATACGTAGTAGACTGAGGTAGGCGGTTAGGTTGGGGCGGATACATTCGAGGCGGGCTGTTGAGTCGGGACGGCGGCGGTTGGTCAGTTCTGTTGGCCAGAAACTGATTTGCAGCGAAAGTTTTGATTGAAATACACACAAGAACAATAACAGAAACTTGAACAAACAAATGATCAATGAATTGTATTGATAAAATGTTACGGACAGGAGTATTTGGACAGAAAGGTTATAAGAATATTGGATTGTTTGTGTACAATCTTGATAAGAAATAAATGAAACACTCTAATCCTATATATATGTTATCAATCGGCAGGTTTGTTGACAGTTATTGGTCGAACCATTGTGTCTGTTTTGTCTTGTTTTAACTGCCACCGGTTAGGATTTTAGGCGCCAAACAAACGATATTAACTGTCAAGGGCATCATGGTCTTTTCACAGTTTTGTCCCGCCTTTTGTTGATAAGTATGCTGCTGTCCCTTCCTGATTATTGACCCATTAAGCTTCTGAATATTTGCAGCCATTCGAATCAGTCATGTATCTTTTCTGTTGCAGTCCTTTGCTCATCCAATTTGACCCATATGCATAATCTTGATATCTAGTCTAATATATCTTACAACTAAACTTATATCTAAGGATTAATATACTAAGATATATGTAAAGATTTAGGGTTTGAATATACAAACAATAACAACAACACAAAAGGTAGAGCCAACATAAACTCTATAACATGAACAACAGATGTAGGCGACCAAAAACGGTGACAAAACTCTTATTATACCCAAACCAGAAATTTACCCCCCAAGTACCCAATATGATCTCAGCAAATCACTGAGATCTTGAATAACAAAGTACAAGACTTAGATCTGCTGATTGATTAGATCAGCAGATCAATAATAAGACGAATACAAACCAGAAAATGAAAGAATACAAACCCTAGACGAAGACTGATACTCAGAGAGAAAACAAATACAAAAAATATGAACGAATGAATGATATTCGTTGATCAGAAAGCTTTTATACTCCACCTCGAAGCTACCAAAGATGCCAATCCAACGATCACGATCAGATTAATCCAACGAATATAAACTTGCCAGCTCATCGATCTGTGTCAAACTAACACAAATATATACGTAACAATAATATGACTTATATAACATAATCCAGAGAATAACCAGGCCCACAAGTCAGGCCCAACCTTCATAGACATTACGTAAGCCCATAAAATAAATAAGCCCATTAGCAACAATAGGACTAAGCCCAATTCAGTAATTGAATTAGAGATGTATACATATTTTCAACAATATACAATTGTACAAACTGAAAACATATGTTCAAATATTAATACTAAATACAAATCACAAGTTTATATTTACTAGTTTAACAAGTTCGGAGGTGGCAATGGCCGGGGTGATATATTCTAATTACTTACCCAAAATATTCGGAGAATCAAATGCGCCCTAAATTTTAATTTTGGTTGGTGTCTGCATTGTATTATTGTTACTAATTTCTGTATCATTGTAGACTAGATTTATGATTTGATCATGTCTGATGTTGCTTAATGGTGATCACATTTTGCATATGCAGGCAGATGTTTGATCCGATAAAATATAAAATGATGTACGTAAAAAAATCAAACTAGGACAGTATTCAATTCATCTTATTAAAAGTTGAATCAAGTTGCTAGCTCTTAATTTTAATAAGATATCGCCAAAGAAAAATAAATTAAACCACTCCACTCCACTCACAATGTTGTTTAGTCCTGAGGACCTTATTGTAGTGCAAATGACCATGAATTAATACATAACTTTCACAACTCTCATCCTTAGTCAATACCGCCGCAAACACACGTCTTTGATATACTAATTATATCCATGTCAGATAGGCCGGGTGTTGTACGACTCACAATAAGCGCATTTATGGTACAACCAATGGGACGGTGCGCTTCCTTTCTTCTCACAGTCGATGCAAAAAATGTCCTGAAAGTAATCATATTTTGAAGTTCACTCAACAATATATATACATTTTATTTAGCATTACTGCAATGTTTGTGTGTATAAATAATGTTTACAACCTTTGTCCTGCCTAAATACTCCTCAGGAATTTCCTCTTCGGCTAACATTGAATCCAACATCCCATAGTACACCTGCGAGATGATGAAAATACTTGCAATTTTCGTCTTCTGTTAAATTCAAATAGAAAAATATGAAAATGTGAGTTACTAACAAACTCACCTGCATATCCTGCGATGACTTGTTGCATATTGGGCAAGTATAGTAGCAGCAAGTGTATGCCTGACCGAAACATCATCAAAGTGTCAATATATCCGATTGAAAAAACGACATATGTTGTTTCCCAGCTTTGCATATTATACTTGGATTTAATGGATGAACATTGAGTATGCACAATCAAATGTGCAGTGACTCGTATGTGAACAGAGGGGTGGAGGAAGTTTGACAAAAGCAAACTAATAATATTATCCACGCACTTTACAAATGAGACATGTTTGGCTATTTATACATACATACTTGACAGTTAATTAACCGCTAAAAACTAACCAACACAACTAAAACATAACCAACACAACCATTCCAACTTTGGCGCCTTTTATTTTTGTGTCGTTTGACTTTCTGAAGTCAACGCAATTTCTTGATTATAATTTCCAACAACATAAAAGTAAAGATATGATATACCTGAAGACACGAGGAATGCATTACATGCCCACACGGAAGGCCCTTAAGACGTCTGGTGGACGTGAACATGTACTCATGGCATACCGTACAATTACTTTTAAGACAATTGCTAATGCAGGTATGCGCTACACGTGACGTTGACAAGCATGCATTGCAATTCATGCAATGGAAATAGTCATGTCCCAGACCTTTTCCCACTCTACAAATACCACAGTGTGGACAGTGGTAGATTTCCCTGTTGACACATTTCGCAAAAATCAACCAACATAGTCTATACATAATAATATATAAAACAAGCATTTAGTAAACCACCTCTCATCATCAAAAATTTTGCAGATGGCGCAGTAGTATCTAGCCATTGATAGATTGTTACATGAAACCGTTGAACATTTTGGACCAACCGGTTGAACTATCAAGCATTTCATGCACATCATCATGGTTGTGGCCTTCCTGCAACTTAAGCATGTGAGAACCTTAAAAGATGTTATAGTTTTAAGTACATAGAAAGAAAAGTTAGTAGTGATAGTCAACCTATCCATTATGTGATCAGTTGCATCATCATGGCAATGCCTGCAAGCGTAAAGTTTGTTGCAACATGAAGCGACAAGCTTGCAGTTCCTCTTGTAGTGTACACATCCATATTCTGATTTGTGAGAGTCGTAATAAGATGGACAAACGCCTTCATTATCATCTAGCGCGCTGAGAAAAGAAAAAAACAAAACTCTTAACTAACTCACAAAATAATTAGTACTAGCGAAAACGAAATATAAAACTTATATCAACCTCATCATTAGGTTATGTAGTATGATGGTGACCGCGGATGATCGAAGCAAAGCTATGGTGACCGGAATAGTTGAACCCCAATATATAGGGAGTTAGGACTTGAGTTGTTTGTGTAAGTGTGTGTAAGTGTGTTGGGACCTTATAACCAAAGGGCCAACGTCTCCCAATTTTTTAATAACACGAAGTTTTCACGTGTGTGAGATGGAGAAGGCGTTAAACATGCCTCAACCCATTCTAGTCTCCACATGCCAGCTCCTTATATGATATTATTCTGACTTCTTAACAACTAAACAAAATAATAATAATAATAATAAAAAGCATTAACAAATGTTACTCTGCGACAAGAATCCTCATGGCTCCTTCGTGTGTTTGTTTTAACGCATAGAACGGGACAAAAATAGTATTTGTTCGACTTTTGACTTATATTCCTTTTCTCTATTGTAAAACTATTATTTTGCTTAACATCTACTTTCGGTAATCAATTCTTTTAATGAAGTGTAACATGAACTATATTTTCTTTTATAAAAAAAAATTAAAAAAAAAAAAAAAAAAATCTAAAATTTTTGAAGTGTAAATCCAGGGCCACCCAAAGAATCCCTAAAAATCCGGTACCAAGGACGAGTAGGAAAAATAGACCGGTAAAATGTATGTTTTTAATTTATATGAAAAAAAAACCCTTAACTTTCAGGCTTAGAGAGAGAGCGGGTCTTGATAGGACGCACACCCTGACCCTCCTCTAGGCCGGTTATGTGTAATGCACCCTACCGAATTTCCAAACGTAGCTCTATGGGCGAATTCAAACAATAATATGTTTTTTTTAAGAAACAATGATGTATTGGATTAAATAATACGATACATGAAAACCTAAATTATAGACTATACATTGACAGACCCGGTCCAAAGGGTGGGCAACGGCTGAGGGCCCGGTCTCCTAATAGGCCCAAAAAAAATTTATAAAGTTATGTATATACATTAAATTTTATATTTAAAATATAGATTTGTTTTTTATACATGATTCTTGGCATGAAATTGGAAATCCGTTTTACTTTAATGTAGAGGTCTTGGTTTTAGCATCAAGTTGTACTTCTATTCATTCTTAATTTTTTTTAACCAAAATTTTAGGCCTAGTTTTTATACCATCTAGGGCCTAAAATTTTTCTAGTGTTCTTGAAGATGGCCTAAACATTAACAATACAAAACACCAACATAAGTATCCTTGTTGCCAAATTAACAAACGTATATTGAATTTTGGCCACATAACTTTTGGCTAATTAAGTGAGGTATGTAATTACGTGTAGACTGAAGGTAACAAATGCATCCATCAATGATCAATGTATCTAATTTTGTTGTTTTTATTCAATATAGAACACAATCAAGTTAGATTTTTTTATAAAACAAACAAATATATCAAGTTTGTAGGGTAAAGTTCCTGTACAAATGTCATATTTCGTAAGAAGTGTGAGAATGATTAAAATTTTGATATGTAAACATCATTTTTTGGACTTGGTCATGATATTTTGGATTGTTTTGCTAAAAAAACACCCAACATAACAATTAAAAACCGAAAACAATGTATTTTAGGCTTAAAAAATAAAACACCATACCAAGAACATTAGCAGTGTGTTTTAAGTGTTAAGTAATGTGTTTTAGCTGTGTTTTAAATTTAAGACAATTACAGAAATCAACATTTATGTTTGGCTAAAATTGCAGGTTTCAACCTTTTATGTTTTATTTGCACTAAAAAAACAACATTTACCTATTAATTTTACTACATGTTCCAACCTTTGTGACTAACTCACTTAATTAGTTAATTATCTTGGTTAAGTCCCCTCACGTGCATATCACGTGAGGGTATTTTTGTCATTTTCCTTATCTCCTTTAAACCATATAAATCAAACCCCTCTTTTCATTACAAACCCTCAGTTCCCCCAAACACACTTCATTCAACCCAAGGACGACGATGGAGCACCAGCAGAAAGATTTCATATACGAAATTATGATGATAAGTACGATATCAACGAAGTTTGGAGTATTTATCAAACACTGATCTTCATAGATGATAAATTTGTGATTTTTTTTATTTTTCTAACCTTATACTAATTTACAATGCAGAATTGTATCCAATCATATTTTCGATCAATCTATATCATTGAGGTTATTTCACTTATTTTTGAGGTAGAAGGTATGAAAATGGGCAGTCAAGCATGATTGATTTGTTGGACTATGATCGGTGTCGAAGGACCGGTCAAAAATAAGAATTTTAGAAAAGACCAACTACCTTATTAGTTAGGGTAAGTCGGGTGTCGAACCACGAGGAGTATTGTGGAAAGTGTTATTTTTTTAACAACTAAATTAAACTAGACGGAAATATAAAATTGATTGGTTGATTGATTTGCAAATAATAAAAACGACTTAAAAAAAAGTGATTTGTAAACAATATAAAAAATGGTGACCTCTCCAAGATCCCGGTTAATTACTATTGCCAAGGTTAATATAGTTTGCCAATTGATATCACATAGACATGATATGTGGATTAATATGATTGATAAAGAAGGTTGATTAATAACTTTGTGACAGCCGATAACTAGACCGCGACTGTTGACTCGGTTGATTATCACCTAACAATATCTTAATGACTCGCAGTATTGAAAGACACAACTTGTAAATATTCAATGACCCTCGATAAGAAACCGTGTTGGTTGATGAAATCCAAACAAATTAATCATTCAATAAACGTTCAACATCAATATTAAAAATAAACCACAACCGAAACTGAAAGTTTAAACATTCAAATCTCAGTTCAATTATTTGACAAACATAAAACCTTGTTCTAGTAACTAACCATTCACCCGGAGAGGATCACGGGTGATTAGCCGCTCATGGTGGTGTAATAGGCGTCACTTGAATGATGAAAGATCGAAGGCATCACGAACCGGATCGAAGGAATAATTATTATATTTATGTGGATGTTATTATTATTATTATTTTTTTAGCCAAAAAGCTTCAAAGGATGAGGAAATAATTGACCAACTATGGCTGCCTTCACAATCCTCTGCCTTCGTATTTCGCTCCCTCATGCCTTTAGCAGCCGTCAAACTATATATAAAATACCACAAACTCCAATGGCCTCAATTCGATCCCGCCGTTGACCACAAATTGGGCCATAGGCCATATAGGTTATATTTCCTATTTTGTTCTTTCTTTTATTACTTTACTAGATTATATCTCGGGAGCATTCCGGGTTGAGAAATATAATTTGAAATATCAATTTTACATCTGAAATAGACTGATGCGTTTTACAGTTACATGCAGGAAAGCTTCGGTAGCACTTAACCTAAAACAATTAACAATGTATCTCCAATGTTAGTGTATAACCTTAAACAATGTATAACTCTAATATTAAAACCTAACCTAAAACAATGTACAACTCCAATGCTAACACATGTTGTAAATAAAATTCATATTTACTGGTTTGAACATAACTAATGGCTTGTCTATACATGATTAATGAATAACCTGAACACTTTGTGTTTTTTTCCTGTACGAACAAAACCACACAAAAAATAGTCGTTTTTTTCTCCGTTTTTTTTATATAGCACTATGGTACCCGTTGGAAAGATAATAAAACGCTCGTTAATTTGGTGTAATTTTTTTCTTTAAAAAATCTCGTATATAAAAGATATTAATGTTTAAAAGTTATGGGAGGAAACATTAGAGATAAAAATCTAATTTTGTTTTTAAATTTTAAATTATTATTTTCCTAAAATAAAGCCTTTGCCACATGGGATGACACATGGCACACTCAATGAAAAGAATACCCTCTTTGAGTGCCATGTCATTTAAATGGCTTTGGTTTATTATATGTATAGATTATTATTATTATTATTATTATTATTATTATTAATATTAATATTAATTTCATGCTCACTCTCAAGTGTACGCGACTTGATCATTTTTCTCCGGTTCACACGCGCTACACAATTCCATTCTAAGTATATCCATTTTAGCCGCTTTACCTGCAATCATACAATGTAGCGTAGTTATCTTATTCAAGCCATATAATCACTCAACCAACATTAAAAGCACACAATTAAGAATCTTAAACACCATGATTGACCCCGTCCATCACATTCCCACACTTACCTTTGATTGTCCCCAATCAAACCATCTCAAAACATGACTCACCTTATTAACAAGCCACCTCCAATTCCTTTACCTATCGAATTTCCAAGGTCCCCAAGCATACCCGTCCCATAGACTTACACAATCAAGATTGACAATCTGGCGAACAAATGTTGCACAATTTCAAAACAAGACTTGCCTATCCAAAACTAACATGCTTAATATCGTCTACATATGCTACACACCCCTCACAATGTTCACTCCTCTCGGTTTAATATCTGGACTAGCATGTAATGTGCTAGTATATGACACTCAGAAAACCAAGAATGCAACTTCGTTATCATAGGTTTGTATAACAATCACACATAAGCTATAAACTGTGCACACATCAAAAGGACTTACGGGTTTTGGGCTTAGGGTAAAGGTTGGATAATTTGGTTAACAAATGGCTCGAAAACAAAAGGTTTAACACAACTGATTGAACATCCTTATTCACATATTAACACACAAACTTAGGCATAATTGACCCATAACAATCACTTCTATTTTTGCATTTTCCTTTTTTTTTCAATTTTTTTTTCTTCTTTTTTTTTTCAACATTGAACAACTAAAAACAATAAACATCACGACCACAATGGATGTCAACATTTTTATTCAACAAGGTAAACGAGTCGATTTGGATAATGATGTAGGTTTAACAAATGAAAGGTTTAGGCTCAACATGGTTTACTAATGGTGAATTTTAACGAACGGGTCAACACAAACAACACAAGTGTAACATCGCAAAATTTTTCCCCCAAATTTTTATATAAACGCCCTTATTTTTGTTACATTTTAAAAATGTGGTAAAGTCTTTATTTTTCCTCATTCACAACTTATATATATATATATATATACATATATATATAATAGTAATAAATAATAATAATAATAATAATAATAGATTATAACATTAGTGTAAAAAAAAAAAATCTGATTATGATTTTTAAACCCTCCTTTTAATTCAACCCAATAAACCCATACCCTCTTTGATAAATTTCAGCCCAAGTCTGAAGCCCCAACATCCAGCCCACATCCCTGATCCGGCCCACACAACCAAGCCCAATCCCCTCTCCCTTTCCCTTACAATTTAAAAAAAAAAAAAAAAAATATGTGCCCTCAGCAGGGATCGAACCAGAGACCAACACCAAGCAACACACACCACTAACCACCTGAGCTATGCACCTTAGTTGGTTTAGAACCAACTTAATTTATATATATATACTCACTCGCTTCCCTTCCTTCCTTCCTGTGTCGAGTAGCAGCAGCAACATGTATGGAATGTTTCTTTTTTTTCAAATTCTGACCATTCAATTTACATAATGGATGGATTACTTGATTTTCGGCCAATCTTGACTTGGACACACAGTTAATACATTTCAATTGTTACCTGATTTGAGATTAAACGCGTCCCGCAATCAATTTTTAGTCAACGCTTACTAGTTCGATCACCCAGGCCTGCACACTATAAATTAAACCTCTCAAACCACTCTTAACTCGCCGATTATCCTTCCTACACTCTCAATTTCACCTAATAATTCTCTGTTCTTGCATTACGAATCACGTTTTGACTTGGGCTTTGACCGACCAAATCGTATTCAAATCTTTCTTGTAAGTGTGTTTTTCTTTGTGGGTTTTGATGACCGGCCTATGCACAACATTTACCCTAAGATTAATTGGGTGAATGTTGTGTGAATCGACCGATTGAAATTATTAGGGTTTCGTATGATATTTGGGGAAGATGACAACTTTTCACGTCTGTTTATATTAAAAAACGAAACAAAACATATCACAAATTGATCCTCAGATCAGTTGGTTACGTCTGATGTTGTTTACCCAAGTCACCCGGGTTCGAGTCCCATCCTGGGCGATTCTTTTTCATTTTTTTTCAACAAACCAAATAATATACATATATTACATTTAAACCTTGTAAATTCCTTTTTAAATATCAAAACCTATTTATAAATTCTAAAAAAATTATATTTATCAAATCTGTGGTAAAAGTTCAACTTACAATTTTTAGTTTTCTGAAATTTATTTATTTAATATTTATAATAATTAAATCAAGTTTATTCTATTTTATTTATAAAAATCTATAAAAATATCAAAACGATCTTATTAATTTCCACAAAAATTATCCTAAGTTTTTATAACATTAAACTTTTCAGAAATGATTTTTATTTCTGAAAAATCATTTATTTAGTATTTTTAATCAATTTTTGTTAGTTTTAATCATAATTAAATCATAATAAATCCAATTTTTGGTATTTTTGCACCAAAATTTTATACAATTTATTTTTAAATATTTAGAACAGAAATATGATTTTTAAAATAATAATTCTTTAATTTTAGTATTTTTGAATATTAAAGTTAAGTTTTGGCAATTTGTAATAAATAGATTTAAAAATCTATTTCAAAGAAAATAATTTCATAAAAATTATTTTTATACTTTAAACACATTCTTGTGACTATCTTAGATTTAAATCTCATAAAAAGATTTTTAGTTATTTATTTACTAAATTTCTCTCAATTGGCGAATATTTTTAATATTAATCAAACGAGCAATTATCCCCAAATTCGAAGCCCTAGAACTTATACATTTGTAGACTTGGTAGACTTAGACATATTTATTACTTTATTATAGGGTGATACTTGATACATTTGGTCAACACAATTATCCAAATTTCTCAACAGATATAACATTTTACCAAGGTGAGTTTTACATAGCCCATTTTCTATTTATCACCATTTTTTGGGGTGAAACATGTTTATAACATCATCATTGCAATTCAATCATCAATGTGTCTATGTGTTTTCTATGTTGCATTATGTCTTGAGCATGATTAGAGTAAGCACCATTCTAGCATAATCATTAACATTGATCAGCCGGCGGTATACATTGATAGATCTATTGGACTGACAATCCCACCCGGATACGTGCCTCCTACAAAGGTAGCGTGGGTGTTTGTTATCGTATAACATATTGGACCATGAGCGTATGGTATGTATCATTTTATAACAGTCATCAGGGTTGATTATGCACTCGATTTATTTCTAGTATGTTCTCACATATGGACTAGATTGACATGACACATGAATTGCACATCATTTTTATTCAATTATCAAAAACCTATGTAATTCTCACCAACTTTTGTTGACCCAAAACATTTTCAACTTAACATGTTTCAGGTTCTATTTGCTTGAAGATTTGTATTGATGCTTGAAGATATGTGTATAGTTTCAATCAATTTGATGTACAAATTCTAGAACAATTGTATGTAATTCATTTAAATCATTTAATGGAATCTATTATTCACCATGAGCTACTGAACAATCATCATTACGTGGCACCCCGATGTTTCCGCCATCGGTTGGGGTGTTACAGATTGGTATCAGAGCCTTGGTTATAGGGAATTAGGTTATTAGAAAAATAATCTAGTCTATAACCATAGGATTTAACAAGTACTTGCTTCCTTTACTTGCTATTCTCTATCTCCCTCCTACTACATATCCCTACTTTCATCTCTACAAGAAGGTTGCTCTCAATCACTGGATTCACTCTTAGACTAATAAGACAAAATCCTCAGGTTTAACCTGAACCACCTTGAGATCTCGTCGAAGTTCTAGATTTTAATAACGAACACGTGCAATCTGGAAGGGTGAACGCCTGTATTCTGAGTCTTCTGTCTAGGCTGGCATTGCGCATATATCCCAATCAGACGAGGGACCCGGATGCCTACCTGGGAATTCTCGGGATGAGTGTTCACTTATAGGCTAAAGCATGTCTTCATATGTTATTAGAATTTGGAATCTTTGATAAGTCAACGTTTTCGTTTATTCGTTTTAATTAATGAGTAAATGATTACATTCCTTGTATCACCTCATTCATTTCATGCCCTCATTGTGTCCCTTACGGATCATGTCTCCACGTCGTAGCACTCGCAATAACAATGGTGAAAACCAAGAGGAAAGTAACAACAACCACAACACCAACCACGACAACAACAAAAAAACAACAAAGGTGTTGATGCCCGACTGGCTGCGATTATCCACAACCCTGCTCAGGTTACTAATCCTAATCGTCCTGGTAAATTTCAACTATGGTCAATGCTATGAATGTGGAAACCCAAATCACTACCGTAACCGATACCCTAAACTAAACCGAGATCAAGACCCTCCAGCTACTTAACAGCAAGTCCCATCATTTGAATGTTGTTTGCTTTTAATTCTATGTAATGACGCTTTTTGATTCAAGTAATAAATTCAAATATTATCATAACATTTGTGTGCATGCTTGTTTGAATGTGAACTAATTGCTATGTCCATAATCATATTTGCTTACTTGTACGACAATTAGTGGACTACCAAACAACCTACTTAACGATTGATAGAGGTCATCATGTCTTTCCAACAGTCGGGAGAGGCCCTACCACCTGCTCAACGATTGGTGGAGACTATCAGACCTACTCAACAATCGGTAAAGTCATAAAAGGACACAGAATTTTAATGTAAGGTAAATTGGTAATTACGGTCCGGAACGTAATCACGAATTTACAGGTACGTTAAGGTAGTGTGAAATTTTATCAAGGTTTCCGGTGGTTGACCAATTGTAAACCTAATGTTTCTCTTAACTTCGGAACGAAGTTCCTAAAAGTAGGGGAGACTGTAACATCGCAAAATTTTTCCCCCAAATTTTTATATAAACGCCCTTATTTTTGTTACATTTTAAAAATGTGGTAAAGTCTTTATTTTTCCTCATTCACAACTTATATATATATATATATATACATATATATATAATAGTAATAAATAATAATAATAATAATAATAGATTATAACATTAGTGTAAAAAAAAAAAAAAAATCTGATTATGATTTTTAAACCCTCCTTTTAATTCAACCCAATAAACCCATACCCTCTTTGATAAATTTCAGCCCAAGTCTGAAGCCCCAACATCCAGCCCACATCCCTGATCCGGCCCACACAACCAAGCCCAATCCCCTCTCCCTTTCCCTTACAATTTAAAAAAAAAAAAAAATATGTGCCCTCAGCAGGGATCGAACCGGAGACCAACACCAAGCAACACACACCACTAACCACCTGAGCTATGCACCTTAGTTGGTTTAGAACCAACTTAATTTATATATATATACTCACTCGCTTCCCTTCCTTCCTTCCTGTGTCGAGTAGCAGCAGCAACATGTATGGAATGTTTCTTTTTTTTCAAATTCTGACCATTCAATTTACATAATGGATGGATTACTTGATTTTCGGCCAATCTTGACTTGGACACACAGTTAATACATTTCAATTGTTACCTGATTTGAGATTAAACGCGTCCCGCAATCAATTTTTAGTCAACGCTTACTAGTTCGATCACCCAGGCCTGCACACTATAAATTAAACCTCTCAAACCACTCTTAACTCGCCGATTATCCTTCCTACACTCTCAATTTCACCTAATAATTCTCTGTTCTTGCATTACGAATCACGTTTTGACTTGGGCTTTGACCGACCAAATCGTATTCAAATCTTTCTTGTAAGTGTGTTTTTCTTTGTGGGTTTTGATGACCGGCCTATGCACAACATTTACCCTAAGATTAATTGGGTGAATGTTGTGTGAATCGACCGATTGAAATTATTAGGGTTTCGTATGATATTTGGGGAAGATGACAACTTTTCACGTCTGTTTATATTAAAAAACGAAACAAAACATATCACAAATTGATCCTCAGATCAGTTGGTTACGTCTGATGTTGTTTACCCAAGTCACCCGGGTTCGAGTCCCATCCTGGGCGATTCTTTTTCATTTTTTTTCAACAAACCAAATAATATACATATATTACATTTAAACCTTGTAAATTCCTTTTTAAATATCAAAACCTATTTATAAATTCTAAAAAAATTATATTTATCAAATCTGTGGTAAAAGTTCAACTTACAATTTTTAGTTTTCTGAAATTTATTTATTTAATATTTATAATAATTAAATCAAGTTTATTCTATTTTATTTATAAAAATCTATAAAAATATCAAAACGATCTTATTAATTTCCACAAAAATTATCCTAAGTTTTTATAACATTAAACTTTTCAGAAATGATTTTTATTTCTGAAAAATCATTTATTTAGTATTTTTAATCAATTTTTGTTAGTTTTAATCATAATTAAATCATAATAAATCCAATTTTTGGTATTTTTGCACCAAAATTTTATACAATTTATTTTTAAATATTTAGAACAGAAATATGATTTTTAAAATAATAATTCTTTAATTTTAGTATTTTTGAATATTAAAGTTAAGTTTTGGCAATTTGTAATAAATAGATTTAAAAATCTATTTTAAAGAAAATAATTTCATAAAAATTATTTTTATACTTTAAACACATTCTTGTGACTATCTTAGATTTAAATCTCATAAAAAGATTTTTAGTTATTTATTTACTAAATTTCTCTCAATTGGCGAATATTTTTAATATTAATCAAACGAGCAATTATCCCCAAATTCGAAGCCCTAGAACTTATACATTTGTAGACTTGGTAGACTTAGACATATTTATTACTTTATTATAGGGTGATACTTGATACATTTGGTCAACACAATTATCCAAATTTCTCAACAGATATAACATTTTACCAAGGTGAGTTTTACATAGCCCATTTTCTATTTATCACCATTTTTTGGGGTGAAACATGTTTATAACATCATCATTGCAATTCAATCATCAATGTGTCTATGTGTTTTCTATGTTGCATTATGTCTTGAGCATGATTAGAGTAAGCACCATTCTAGCATAATCATTAACATTGATCAGCCGGCGGTATACATTGATAGATCTATTGGACTGACAATCCCACCCGGATACGTGCCTCCTACAAAGGTAGCGTGGGTGTTTGTTATCGTATAACATATTGGACCATGAGCGTATGGTATGTATCATTTTATAACAGTCATCAGGGTTGATTATGCACTCGATTTATTTCTAGTATGTTCTCACATATGGACTAGATTGACATGACACATGAATTGCACATCATTTTTATTCAATTATCAAAAACCTATGTAATTCTCACCAACTTTTGTTGACCCAAAACATTTTCAACTTAACATGTTTCAGGTTCTATTTGCTTGAAGATTTGTATTGATGCTTGAAGATATGTGTATAGTTTCAATCAATTTGATGTACAAATTCTAGAACAATTGTATGTAATTCATTTAAATCATTTAATGGAATCTATTATTCACCATGAGCTACTGAACAATCATCATTACGTGGCACCCCGATGTTTCCGCCATCGGTTGGGGTGTTACAGATTGGTATCAGAGCCTTGGTTATAGGGAATTAGGTTATTAGAAAAATAATCTAGTCTATAACCATAGGATTTAACAAGTACTTGCTTCCTTTACTTGCTATTCTCTATCTCCCTCCTACTACATATCCCTACTTTCATCTCTACAAGAAGGTTGCTCTCAATCACTGGATTCACTCTTAGACTAATAAGACAAAATCCTCAGGTTTAACCTGAACCACCTTGAGATCTCGTCGAAGTTCTAGATTTTAATAACGAACACGTGCAATCTGGAAGGGTGAACGCCTGTATTCTGAGTCTTCTGTCTAGGCTGGCATTGCGCATATATCCCAATCAGACGAGGGACCCGGATGCCTACCTGGGAATTCTCGGGATGAGTGTTCACTTATAGGCTAAAGCATGTCTTCATATGTTATTAGAATTTGGAATCTTTGATAAGTCAACGTTTTCGTTTATTCGTTTTAATTAATGAGTAAATGATTACATTCCTTGTATCACCTCATTCATTTCATGCCCTCATTGTGTCCCTTACGGATCATGTCTCCACGTCGTAGCACTCGCAATAACAATGGTGAAAACCAAGAGGAAAGTAACAACAACCACAACACCAACCACGACAACAACAAAAAAACAACAAAGGTGTTGATGCCCGACTGGCTGCGATTATCCACAACCCTGCTCAGGTTACTAATCCTAATCGTCCTGGTAAATTTCAACTATGGTCAATGCTATGAATGTGGAAACCCAAATCACTACCGTAACCGATACCCTAAACTAAACCGAGATCAAGACCCTCCAGCTACTTAACAGCAAGTCCCATCATTTGAATGTTGTTTGCTTTTAATTCTATGTAATGACGCTTTTTGATTCAAGTAATAAATTCAAATATTATCATAACATTTGTGTGCATGCTTGTTTGAATGTGAACTAATTGCTATGTCCATAATCATATTTGCTTACTTGTACGACAATTAGTGGACTACCAAACAACCTACTTAACGATTGATAGAGGTCATCATGTCTTTCCAACAGTCGGGAGAGGCCCTACCACCTGCTCAACGATTGGTGGAGACTATCAGACCTACTCAACAATCGGTAAAGTCATAAAAGGACACAGAATTTTAATGTAAGGTAAATTGGTAATTACGGTCCGGAACGTAATCACGAATTTACAGGTACGTTAAGGTAGTGTGAAATTTTATCAAGGTTTCCGGTGGTTGACCAATTGTAAACCTAATGTTTCTCTTAACTTCGGGACGAAGTTCCTAAAAGTAGGGGAGACTGTAACATCGCAAAATTTTTCCCCCAAATTTTTATATAAACGCCCTTATTTTTGTTACATTTTAAAAATGTGGTAAAGTCTTTATTTTTCCTCATTCACAACTTATATATATATATATATATATATATACATATATATATAATAGTAATAAATAATAATAATAATAATAATAGATTATAACATTAGTGTAAAAAAAAAAAAAAATCTGATTATGATTTTTAAACCCTCCTTTTAATTCAACCCAATAAACCCATACCCTCTTTGATAAATTTCAGCCCAAGTCTGAAGCCCCAACATCCAGCCCACATCCCTGATCCGGCCCACACAACCAAGCCCAATCCCCTCTCCCTTTCCCTTACAATTTAAAAAAAAAAAAAAAAATATGTGCCCTCAGCAGGGATCGAACCGGAGACCAACACCAAGCAACACACACCACTAACCACCTGAGCTATGCACCTTAGTTGGTTTAGAACCAACTTAATTTATATATATATACTCACTCGCTTCCCTTCCTTCCTTCCTGTGTCGAGTAGCAGCAGCAACATGTATGGAATGTTTCTTTTTTTTCAAATTCTGACCATTCAATTTACATAATGGATGGATTACTTGATTTTCGGCCAATCTTGACTTGGACACACAGTTAATACATTTCAATTGTTACCTGATTTGAGATTAAACGCGTCCCGCAATCAATTTTTAGTCAACGCTTACTAGTTCGATCACCCAGGCCTGCACACTATAAATTAAACCTCTCAAACCACTCTTAACTCGCCGATTATCCTTCCTACACTCTCAATTTCACCTAATAATTCTCTGTTCTTGCATTACGAATCACGTTTTGACTTGGGCTTTGACCAACCAAATCGTATTCAAATCTTTCTTGTAAGTGTGTTTTTCTTTGTGGGTTTTGATGACCGGCCTATGCACAACATTTACCCTAAGATTAATTGGGTGAATGTTGTGTGAATCGACCGATTGAAATTATTAGGGTTTCGTATGATATTTGGGGAAGATGACAACTTTTCACGTCTGTTTATATTAAAAAACGAAACAAAACATATCACAAATTGATCCTCAGATCAGTTGGTTACGTCTGATGTTGTTTACCCAAGTCACCCGGGTTCGAGTCCCATCCTGGGCGATTCTTTTTCATTTTTTTTCAACAAACCAAATAATATACATATATTACATTTAAACCTTGTAAATTCCTTTTTAAATATCAAAACCTATTTATAAATTCTAAAAAAATTATATTTATCAAATCTGTGGTAAAAGTTCAACTTACAATTTTTAGTTTTCTGAAATTTATTTATTTAATATTTATAATAATTAAATCAAGTTTATTCTATTTTATTTATAAAAATCTATAAAAATATCAAAACGATCTTATTAATTTCCACAAAAATTATCCTAAGTTTTTATAACATTAAACTTTTCAGAAATGATTTTTATTTCTGAAAAATCATTTATTTAGTATTTTTAATCAATTTTTGTTAGTTTTAATCATAATTAAATCATAATAAATCCAATTTTTGGTATTTTTGCACCAAAATTTTATACAATTTATTTTTAAATATTTAGAACAGAAATATGATTTTTAAAATAACAATTCTTTAATTTTAGTATTTTTGAATATTAAAGTTAAGTTTTGGCAATTTGTAATAAATAGATTTAAAAATCTATTTTAAAGAAAATAATTTCATAAAAATTATTTTTATACTTTAAACACATTCTTGTGACTATCTTAGATTTAAATCTCATAAAAAGATTTTTAGTTATTTATTTACTAAATTTCTCTCAATTGGCGAATATTTTTAATATTAATCAAACGAGCAATTATCCCCAAATTCGAAGCCCTAGAACTTATACATTTGTAGACTTGGTAGACTTAGACATATTTATTACTTTATTATAGGGTGATACTTGATACATTTGGTCAACACAATTATCCAAATTTCTCAACAGATATAACATTTTACCAAGGTGAGTTTTACATAGCCCATTTTCTATTTATCACCATTTTTTGGGGTGAAACATGTTTATAACATCATCATTGCAATTCAATCATCAATGTGTCTATGTGTTTTCTATGTTGCATTATGTCTTGAGCATGATTAGAGTAAGCACCATTCTAGCATAATCATTAACATTGATCAGCCGGCGGTATACATTGATAGATCTATTGGACTGACAATCCCACCCGGATACGTGCCTCCTACAAAGGTAGCGTGGGTGTTTGTTATCGTATAACATATTGGACCATGAGCGTATGGTATGTATCATTTTATAACAGTCATCAGGGTTGATTATGCACTCGATTTATTTCTAGTATGTTCTCACATATGGACTAGATTGACATGACACATGAATTGCACATCATTTTTATTCAATTATCAAAAACCTATGTAATTCTCACCAACTTTTGTTGACCCAAAACATTTTCAACTTAACATGTTTCAGGTTCTATTTGCTTGAAGATTTGTATTGATGCTTGAAGATATGTGTATAGTTTCAATCAATTTGATGTACAAATTCTAGAACAATTGTATGTAATTCATTTAAATCATTTAATGGAATCTATTATTCACCATGAGCTACTGAACAATCATCATTACGTGGCACCCCGATGTTTCCGCCATCGGTTGGGGTGTTACAGATTGGTATCAGAGCCTTGGTTATAGGGAATTAGGTTATTAGAAAAATAATCTAGTCTATAACCATAGGATTTAACAAGTACTTGCTTCCTTTACTTGCTATTCTCTATCTCCCTCCTACTACATATCCCTACTTTCATCTCTACAAGAAGGTTGCTCTCAATCACTGGATTCACTCTTAGACTAATAAGACAAAATCCTCAGGTTTAACCTGAACCACCTTGAGATCTCGTCGAAGTTCTAGATTTTAATAACGAACACGTGCAATCTGGAAGGGTGAACGCCTGTATTCTGAGTCTTCTGTCTAGGCTGGCATTGCGCATATATCCCAATCAGACGAGGGACCCGGATGCCTACCTGGGAATTCTCGGGATGAGTGTTCACTTATAGGCTAAAGCATGTCTTCATATGTTATTAGAATTTGGAATCTTTGATAAGTCAACGTTTTCGTTTATTCGTTTTAATTAATGAGTAAATGATTACATTCCTTGTATCACCTCATTCATTTCATGCCCTCATTGTGTCCCTTACGGATCATGTCTCCACGTCGTAGCACTCGCAATAACAATGGTGAAAACCAAGAGGAAAGTAACAACAACCACAACACCAACCACGACAACAACAAAAAAACAACAAAGGTGTTGATGCCCGACTGGCTGCGATTATCCACAACCCTGCTCAGGTTACTAATCCTAATCGTCCTGGTAAATTTCAACTATGGTCAATGCTATGAATGTGGAAACCCAAATCACTACCGTAACCGATACCCTAAACTAAACCGAGATCAAGACCCTCCAGCTACTTAACAGCAAGTCCCATCATTTGAATGTTGTTTGCTTTTAATTCTATGTAATGACGCTTTTTGATTCAAGTAATAAATTCAAATATTATCATAACATTTGTGTGCATGCTTGTTTGAATGTGAACTAATTGCTATGTCCATAATCATATTTGCTTACTTGTACGACAATTAGTGGACTACCAAACAACCTACTTAACGATTGATAGAGGTCATCATGTCTTTCCAACAGTCGGGAGAGGCCCTACCACCTGCTCAACGATTGGTGGAGACTATCAGACCTACTCAACAATCGGTAAAGTCATAAAAGGACACAGAATTTTAATGTAAGGTAAATTGGTAATTACGGTCCGGAACGTAATCACGAATTTACAGGTACGTTAAGGTAGTGTGAAATTTTATCAAGGTTTCCGGTGGTTGACCAATTGTAAACCTAATGTTTCTCTTAACTTCGGGACGAAGTTCCTAAAAGTAGGGGAGACTGTAACATCGCAAAATTTTTCCCCCAAATTTTTATATAAACGCCCTTATTTTTGTTACATTTTAAAAATGTGGTAAAGTCTTTATTTTTCCTCATTCACAACTTATATATATATATATATATACATATATATATAATAGTAATAAATAATAATAATAATAATAATAATAGATTATAACATTAGTGTAAAAAAAAAAAAAATCTGATTATGATTTTTAAACCCTCCTTTTAATTCAACCCAATAAACCCATACCCTCTTTGATAAATTTCAGCCCAAGTCTGAAGCCCCAACATCCAGCCCACATCCCTGATCCGGCCCACACAACCAAGCCCAATCCCCTCTCCCTTTCCCTTACAATTTAAAAAAAAAAAAAAAAAAATATGTGCCCTCAGCAGGGATCGAACCGGAGACCAACACCAAGCAACACACACCACTAACCACCTGAGCTATGCACCTTAGTTGGTTTAGAACCAACTTAATTTATATATATATACTCACTCGCTTCCCTTCCTTCCTTCCTGTGTCGAGTAGCAGCAGCAACATGTATGGAATGTTTCTTTTTTTTCAAATTCTGACCATTCAATTTACATAATGGATGGATTACTTGATTTTCGGCCAATCTTGACTTGGACACACAGTTAATACATTTCAATTGTTACCTGATTTGAGATTAAACGCGTCCCGCAATCAATTTTTAGTCAACGCTTACTAGTTCGATCACCCAGGCCTGCACACTATAAATTAAACCTCTCAAACCACTCTTAACTCGCCGATTATCCTTCCTACACTCTCAATTTCACCTAATAATTCTCTGTTCTTGCATTACGAATCACGTTTTGACTTGGGCTTTGACCGACCAAATCGTATT
Organism: Ambrosia trifida; assembly: GCA_028751855.1. Lineage (NCBI taxonomy): Eukaryota > Viridiplantae > Streptophyta > Magnoliopsida > Asterales > Asteraceae > Ambrosia > Ambrosia trifida. Next base: position 100,009,107 of record CM054124.1, on the reverse strand, counting down.
CAAATCTTTCTTGTAAGTGTGTTTTTCTTTGTGGGTTTTGATGACCGGCCTATGCACAACATTTACCCTAAGATTAATTGGGTGAATGTTGTGTGAATCGACCGATTGAAATTATTAGGGTTTCGTATGATATTTGGGGAAGATGACAACTTTTCACGTCTGTTTATATTAAAAAACGAAACAAAACATATCACAAATTGATCCTCAGATCAGTTGGTTACGTCTGATGTTGTTTACCCAAGTCACCCGGGTTCGAGTCCCATCCTGGGCGATTCTTTTTCATTTTTTTTCAACAAACCAAATAATATACATATATTACATTTAAACCTTGTAAATTCCTTTTTAAATATCAAAACCTATTTATAAATTCTAAAAAAATTATATTTATCAAATCTGTGGTAAAAGTTCAACTTACAATTTTTAGTTTTCTGAAATTTATTTATTTAATATTTATAATAATTAAATCAAGTTTATTCTATTTTATTTATAAAAATCTATAAAAATATCAAAACGATCTTATTAATTTCCACAAAAATTATCCTAAGTTTTTATAACATTAAACTTTTCAGAAATGATTTTTATTTCTGAAAAATCATTTATTTAGTATTTTTAATCAATTTTTGTTAGTTTTAATCATAATTAAATCATAATAAATCCAATTTTTGGTATTTTTGCACCAAAATTTTATACAATTTATTTTTAAATATTTAGAACAGAAATATGATTTTTAAAATAATAATTCTTTAATTTTAGTATTTTTGAATATTAAAGTTAAGTTTTGGCAATTTGTAATAAATAGATTTAAAAATCTATTTTAAAGAAAATAATTTCATAAAAATTATTTTTATACTTTAAACACATTCTTGTGACTATCTTAGATTTAAATCTCATAAAAAGATTTTTAGTTATTTATTTACTAAATTTCTCTCAATTGGCGAATATTTTTAATATTAATCAAACGAGCAATTATCCCCAAATTCGAAGCCCTAGAACTTATACATTTGTAGACTTGGTAGACTTAGACATATTTATTACTTTATTATAGGGTGATACTTGATACATTTGGTCAACACAATTATCCAAATTTCTCAACAGATATAACATTTTACCAAGGTGAGTTTTACATAGCCCATTTTCTATTTATCACCATTTTTGGGGTGAAACATGTTTATAACATCATCATTGCAATTCAATCATCAATGTGTCTATGTGTTTTCTATGTTGCATTATGTCTTGAGCATGATTAGAGTAAGCACCATTCTAGCATAATCATTAACATTGATCAGCCGGCGGTATACATTGATAGATCTATTGGACTGACAATCCCACCCGGATACGTGCCTCCTACAAAGGTAGCGTGGGTGTTTGTTATCGTATAACATATTGGACCATGAGCGTATGGTATGTATCATTTTATAACAGTCATCAGGGTTGATTATGCACTCGATTTATTTCTAGTATGTTCTCACATATGGACTAGATTGACATGACACATGAATTGCACATCATTTTTATTCAATTATCAAAAACCTATGTAATTCTCACCAACTTTTGTTGACCCAAAACATTTTCAACTTAACATGTTTCAGGTTCTATTTGCTTGAAGATTTGTATTGATGCTTGAAGATATGTGTATAGTTTCAATCAATTTGATGTACAAATTCTAGAACAATTGTATGTAATTCATTTAAATCATTTAATGGAATCTATTATTCACCATGAGCTACTGAACAATCATCATTACGTGGCACCCCGATGTTTCCGCCATCGGTTGGGGTGTTACAACAAGGGTATCAAACAAGTGGGTTCCTACATTGCCTTTCTCATTTATGCACACATATTGCCTAAAGCTTTAGCATGTATCGAATTACACAAATTCTGCAACAAAGAAACATTTGGCCTACTCTCATGAAACGAAACATTTATATCAATAAACATCTAATAGGCTCAAGATCTCACAATGTAGGGAAATAGGCTGCCGACATGTAGCATATGCAAATCCTATAAGCATGTTACCCCTAGTTAGGCATCTCTTTTCATCTTCTCTAAAAACGCTCACCCGAAACACTCTCATGAAACTTAAAGGAACAACCATGATTAAGGATCTCGTTTTTCACATTTGGCAAAAGACTCTTTGGTGACTGAAAATTCGGCTTTTATGCCTGATCAAGTAGAAAGGGTGACAAAGTTGCAAGATTTTTTTTTTTTTTCCATTAAAATTGTTCAAAAATTTTCAAAATTTCCAATTTTTCTTGCAACGGTAAGTAATTCCGCCTTACTTCCTTAGGGTCCCCCATCCCCACACTTGGGATACATTGTCCCCAATGTATGGTGCTTTTAATGCTTACCCAATTCTTTCCCAACCACCAATCTCAACATACGCGACTATTAACTACCACCCGCAATGATTAGTTACTTAGCAAACAACCACAAAAATAAAAACACACAAGCAAATAAAAAAAACAAACAAAAACAAGAAAATAAATAAAATTCCGGGCTGCCTCCCGGTAGCGCTAAGTTTACAGTCTTCAGCCTGACTTTACCTGATATTTTTAATCATGGTGGGCGAGTGGGGTGCGTGCCTCCCTCAGCTGCTAAGCATGCATCCTCTCCATCCTGCGATAATGCATGAGCCATCCCATAGTTAGGATCTGGAGCTTTTACTCTCATGCCCTCCTGGTTGACCTTGACTCGTTTCTTGACTTTCTTCTTACCTTTCTTGACTCCAGCTTCTTCAGTCCTGTCAACCATGAAACACCCTTCCTCGGCATTTGGGCCAGTTAAACTTAAAAACACATTTAAACTCAGTGTTCTTTCCCCAAACCTCATATTAGCCGTCCCATTGGCACAATCAATCACTGCGTGTGCAGTTGCCAAGAACGGTCTACCCAATATAACCATGGGTTGTGTCTCTTTTTTATTAGAAACACAATCCATTACCAAGAAATCCACTGGGTAAAAACAATCCTCCACCTTGACTATCACATCCGTTAACATTCCCCTAGGACGTATCGCTTTTTGATTTGCCAACACCATGGTGATGTCGACCTCTTTCAAAGGACCAAAATCATATTGGTCGTAGATACATCCTGGAAGAATGCTAACACACGCTCCAAGATCCAATAATGCCTTGTCAATTTTAAGTTCTCCAATTTGTATTGGAATTAAAGGCGTTCCTGGGTCTTGGAGTTTCGGTGGACATGTACCCAATAATGCGGCACGAACATTTACTGGTAAATCAAACTGTTTTGGCAGCTTGTTGTGTCGGTTTTGGGTACTCAATTCTTTCAAACTCTTAGCATGAACAGGATCTTCTTTTAAAACATTAAGTAATGGTCGATTGATTTTCACTTTTATAAACTCTTCCCACTTTTCATCCTTTAGTGGGGTTTCTCTCAAAACTGATGTTTTATTTTGTTCCCCTGCAGCTAGAGGGAATGGGGAAGGTTTAACTTCCCCACACTTATCCCCAACCATAGTGGAATTTTCACTGAAAAACTTTTCACAAAATAATTTTTTTTAACTTTTTATGAGTCGTTTGTGAAATTAGATCCTGTTCACCTTCACAGTCTCTAGAACTAGACAGAAGACTTACCGCATTGATCCGCACATTCCGTGTGTTTGATGATGATTGATGTGCCGGATTGACCTGAGTATCGCTCGGTAGCTTCCCGTTCGCCTTCTTCAGCTCTGCCACATCTCCAGCTAATTGCCCAACCTGCGTAGTTAAAGCCTGGACAGTTTTATCACGTACCTCACCCTTTTGCTTGATGCCCTGAATATCCTGCTGAATAGCCTTCAACATGTTCATCACCTCATTCAACCCTCCACCTGATAACCCAAATGACTGACCACCCTTTTGGTATCCCCCACTATTACTCCCATAGCTAAAGTTTGGGTGATTCCTAAGACCTGGGTGATAAGTATTCGAGTTCATGTTTGACCAATTCCTATTTCCCCCTTGTACCTGGTTCACCACTTCCATCCCACCAACTACACTAGGGCAACTATCTGCTATGTGTCCTACATCCCCACAATGCCCACATAAGGGTTGTCCACCAATACCTAAATTAGCTAGTTGAGACTCTATCCTAGCTATTCTCTCAACATCCACTACACCACCACTACTTGCAGCCTTCACAGTTGCTTGCCTTGAGCGTCTTGAAGATTGTGCCTTCCTCTTTGTTGTCTCAGCTCTCCTCTCGAGGTACTCCCAGTCAACCTGTTCATCGTTAGTGCCAAAACTACCATTTGAAATAGAATCTAACGCACCTTGGTCTTCGTAGAGGAGTCCTTCATAAAAAGAGTTGATCAACTCCCACAACTGGATGTCATGATGTGGGCAGTTGTTGATCATCATCTTGAAGCGAGTGAGTGCTTCATGAAAGAGCTCGCCTGGTTGTTGAGAAAAGTTCCTGATGTTCTTCCTAGCATCATTTGTTCGCTGACTTGTATAGAACTCATCAAGAAATTGTTGCTGCATTTCCAACCAGGTACGGATAGAAGCTGAAGGTAGGGATTGGAACCATTGTTGTGCTTTGTCCTCGAGAGTGAATTGAAAGAGGACCAACTTCACTTCATCTTGTGAAAACCCTTGTCCCCCGATGGTGTTGCATCTTGCATCATAGGCCCCAAGATGCATGTACGGCTCTTCAGTCACTAACCCATGATATTTAGGCAAACTCTGAATTGCTTGTGACCTCACTTCAAATGACCTACCATGCAGTTGTGGAATGACCACTGCTGATGGGTTATGAACAATAGCAGGTCTGAAGTGGCTTTCAATACCTCTCACCGGGCCTCTCTTGAACCTCATGGGAATGCCTGCTTGATTATTAGTTGGAGGTATTGCATTCCTTGGGTTAGGTCTCAAAGGTCGATTCACCGCTGGTTGCTGTCTAGGTGCAGGATGAACTGGAGCTTCTGGAAATGCTTGATACCCTTGATGATTGAAATTATGTGGCCTTACTAACTGATATGTCCCATGATCTCCTTCATCCCCATCCAAATCCCCATCATCATACTCATAGTTGTCTTGATAAGGTTTTTGATTGAAACTGAATGATGGATATTGAATTGTAGAGGTATGTGGGAATTGTGTACCAGTTGGGTTTATGGTGTTATCATCGGGAATCTCTCTCACATAAGGAGAAGAGTGACTAGTCACATGTTTTTGAGTGAAGGGTGGGTCTTGTGCCGAAGATTGGCCTTGTTGTGGATTGAATCTCTCAAAATTTGGGAGAGAGGTTATTGGAGAAGTGTGAGTTGTGGTTGGTTGTGGTAAAGATGATGTTTGTGAAAGTGATGGTGGAAGGTTATCAAATTTCGGGAATGGTGGAATTTGTGATGGTTGGGTACTGGATTGTGGTGGCGGTTCAGAAGTGGTGAAGGTATTGGGTGATGGATGGTTATGAGATGGTGAAAACTGAGGTTGTGACATCGGTTCAGTGGTTAGGTTTAGGTTCTCCATAGATCTGAACTGTGAGACTGGAGAATGCAAGACCCTTTTCTCTCTGTGAAATACTCGGTTCTGCCGAGCTGTTTTCTCAATCTCTGGATCGAATACTAGCGGAGATGACTTCCCTGAATGTCTTGTATGATGCATGCAACTGAAGAATTGCCTGCACAAAACAAACAAGAAAACCGAGCGTAACACTGAACAATAAACTAAACAAACGGAATTTTTTTTTTTTTGCTTTTTTGGAAATTTTAATTAAACTAAGAAAAATAAACACCTTGCGCACGACTCCCCGGCAACGGCGCCAAAATTTGATCGGTGTCGAAGGACCGGTCAAAAATAAGAATTTTAGAAAAGACCAACTACCTTATTAGTTAGGGTAAGTCGGGTGTCGAACCACGAGGAGTATTGTGGAAAGTGTTATTTTTTTAACAACTAAATTAAACTAGACGGAAATATAAAATTGATTGGTTGATTGATTTGCAAATAATAAAAACGACTTAAAAAAAGTGATTTGTAAACAATATAAAAAATGGTGACCTCTCCAAGATCCCGGTTAATTACTATTGCCAAGGTTAATATAGTTTGCCAATTGATATCACATAGACATGATATGTGGATTAATATGATTGATAAAGAAGGTTGATTAATAACTTTGTGACAGCCGATAACTAGACCGCGACTGTTGACTCGGTTGATTATCACCTAACAATATCTTAATGACTCGCAGTATTGAAAGACACAACTTGTAAATATTCAATGACCCTCGATAAGAAACCGTGTTGGTTGATGAAATCCAAACAAATTAATCATTCAATAAACGTTCAACATCAATATTAAAAATAAACCACAACCGAAACTGAAAGTTTAAACATTCAAATCTCAGTTCAATTATTTGACAAACATAAAACCTTGTTCTAGTAACTAACCATTCACCCGGAGAGGATCACGGGTGATTAGCCGCTCATGGTGGTGTAATAGGCGTCACTTGAATGATGAAAGATCGAAGGCATCACGAACCGGATCGAAGGAATAATTATTATATTTATGTGGATGTTATTGTTATTATTTTTTTTTTAGCCAAAAAGCTTCAAAGGATGAGGAAATAATTGACCAACTATGGCTGCCTTCACAATCCTCTGCCTTCGTATTTCGCTCCCTCATGCCTTTAGCAGCCGTCAAACTATATATAAAATACCACAAACTCCAATGGCCTCAATTCGATCCCGCCGTTGACCACAAATTGGGCCATAGGCCATATAGGTTATATTTCCTATTTTGTTCTTTCTTTTATTACTTTATTATTATTATTATTAATATTAATATTAATTTCATGCTCACTCTCAAGTGTACGCGACTTGACCATTTTTCTCCGGTTCACACGCGCTACACAATTCCATTCTAAGTATATCCATTTTAGCCGCTTTACCTGCAATCATACAATGTAGCGTAGTTATCTTATTCAAGCCATATAATCACTCAACCAACATTAAAAGCACACAATTAAGAATCTTAAACACCATGATTGACCCCGTCCATCAGACTACGACATATTTAGTTTGTATGAACTGGGACTAATTAGGCGAAAGTTAGGCTACAGTGATGATGTTGCTCATTATTTCCATTTTAGAGTACCTGGTACTGATTTAGATAATGGGATCCACCCTCTGCTTACTGACAATCATGTAAGGCAACTTGTGGAAATTGTGATGGATCAAACTAGACTAATTGAAGTTTATATGGAGCATGGGAACTCAAACATCTTTCATTACTCACAAACACAATCAAGTGTTGTCATCGAAGAAATTAGTGAGTTAGAGACACAGTTGATTGAGAATCAAAGAAAGAACCCAAAGGGAGTTGCATTATGTTGGACTAAAGAATCAAGTGGACATATTGATCAACCTGAAGGTGATTCAGAATATATGGTTAAATTGAGTAACAGTGTTCAGTACACGATAGTACTAATTTTAATGAGATACGTGTTGGAGATATTGATCATATGGTTGAAGATTTAACCCTTTCATATATGTTAATGATGGGCCTAATGTGAAAGATGATGTTGTTGATGCTAAGTTTAATACTTAATATTGTTTTGATGACTTTAATGATGATGAATTCATTGATGAAGGCTACAGTGATGATGAACATAGTGAGAGTGAACATTGATGAAAACAAAACTGACGTAATTTACAAGCTCGACGTAAATTTACGTTAGGTTTTAATTGATGAAGTTAAGTTCAATTGCTATGGTCTAATTTTTTGGCTCTTTTATCGTGATATAGAGTCATTTGAATTTAGGGTGTTAAATTGTAACACCCCAACCGATGGCGGAACATCGAGGTGTCACGTAAGTGACGATTGTTCAATAGCACAATGGACTAATTGTAAATATCAATAGCAAATAACTTCCATTGTTCAAAACGAAATACAAAGAGTCTTAATATAAATCTCAAACATAAATAATAAACGTTCAATTTTTATATAAGCACTAGGTCCAGCCTAAGCGTAAAAAGCATGCAAGATCAATCTTCACCTGAAACATGTACAAAATAATTTGTCAACACATATAATGCATTGGTCATATCCCATTTTCGTTCAACCAGTAATTTGCAATTTATGTGCTATGATACTGTAATATGTAAAAGGGTCAAAATCAAGCCTCCCATCGTTCAATAATCGTTCACCCATCGTTTCAAGAAAACCATAAACAATGACCAAGGACTTAACTCGTTCACGTAAGTAACCAAGGGATATAATTCGTAGTACTACTCATTGTTAGGTGCGGCCACAAAGGTTAATGACTTTGACAAATCGTTCATACAATTCACACAAAACATATCAAGAGCACATTGCGTTGTAAAGAGTATACATATGTTTAATAATAATAGTACATGAGTCACCCCCAAAAGAGTAAAACAATAAAAAGGGGAAAAGATATACTCACAGTTTCGCTAAATATAAATTCCGAGAAAGTTCGTCGTAAAGGCTGTAAGAATTCCGAGGAACTCAACCTATATATACAACACTAAATGAGGACAATGTCTAAAAAAAATCTAAGACGACGAATCATCTAAGGCATTTAGGGCTTGCTAGACTCGTATATAGGGAAGATGAAATTACTAGTAATAATTGAACGACAGTTTTTGAAATAAATATATTTACGATTTAATATATGACTAAAACTCTTATGTTTTTCACATATAGATATAAATCCCATTTTATAGAAAAATAACCTTGAAATAAAGTTAATGATTTATATTTAATTAAACAATTTATTATTATATCTAATTTAATTATAAATAGCATGAATAATACAGGGTATGATCCCAAAATGATATTATTATGAGAAATAATCATTTTATGATGTGGAATACTAAAATAATATTTCTATAATTTCTTTTAATTTATTTGCATTTAAAACATTTTTTAATGAGTTTAAATGATGTTTTAATGATTAAAATTAGTAAAAATAAAATAAAATAAAATAATCATTTTATAAGAAATTATATTTTATTACAGTTTATTATTCATAGAAATAAATCTCCAGAAAATTTGAGGTTAAAATCTCTTAAATGAATTTTTAATCATTTAATTATGAGTAAAACGATTTAATTCAATAAAAATATAAAATTGATACATTTTCCGGAAAATAAAAGTGTGGAAATCTTATTTTAGGTGTCAAGATGTTATGTCTAAATTTTCATAATTTTTGGATAGATAATGGATTTATTATGAATATTATAAGGAAAAAGAAGTATTTATATATTTATATATGTAAATATTACCTAAAATAACCTCCATAAAAAAAATAACAAAAAAAAATCGTGGTGAGAGGGTCTCGAACCCGGGGTCCTCAGGCTCCAAACCAACAGCCCCAACCACTAGGCCAAGTCTCTTTTTGTTGATTTATTTGGACCCCGATTTGTATTTATAATAATAACTAAAGGTGTCATCTTCCCCAATTCATCTAATCAAGAACCCTAACCCCAACCAACATTCAATTAACCCGAATCCAACACTATTGAAGATCTGTAATAAGGGGGTTTTACCCTACAAGACCCGACTAAGATAAAACAAGCGAAAATTAACACTTACAACTCGTTTTAGGATCACCGATTGAAGTTCCTTTTTTCGCAAAAATACCACGATTTAGGGGAGGATTTCTGGACGATTTTGTATGAAAATTGTAGTGGGTTTTGTTGTGTAATGGTGCAGCAACCCAATCTACAATTATCTAGGTATTTATACACGATTAAAAACGCGTTTAAGGTCGATTATTAAATCTCGCCGGTTACACTAATAACCACGATTTAACGCCGTTTAAAACTCGTCATTAAGCCAAATAATTGGTTGTAATGCGATGATTATTGATGGAGATGTCGTTTGGTATAATATAAATCCTGAAACGGACGTTTTTGAGGCCTTGCCGGAATAAATTCCGGCGGCCGGAATTATTTTTTTGGCTGGAATTTCGAAGCAGCAGCAGAGACATGAGTTTTTTTTCTTTTAAACTTTGTAAAATGACAGAAATGGCCCTTCATATTTAACTTTAGTTAGTTTCTAGGTTTTCTAGTTAGTTTTCTCTTTATAACTACTAACCAAGTTAACTAAACAAACTTAAAACTTTTATAAACTTGAATTTTTTTTTTTGTGATAATTATTTATTTTTTCCGAATAACGTCACAACTTACGTGTTAGTTTTAAATCGAGGTCGAGATCCAAAATACATGTAAATAATATAACTTGAGTTTCGCACATTTATTACATTTGAAAACGACAATAATTACAAGAAATGTTTGAGGACTAAAATTGAAAATATTTGGGGGGACTATTTTTGTAAATAAATTGAAAGTCGAAGGTGACGGATGTCACATAAATCTTATAAGTCATGATGACTAGAGGGGCTAGACACGAACACGACAACTTATCGTGCCAAAAATTTCCAACAGGATAACATGAAAAGACACGAACATTGAAGCATAGGGATAGTCTTATTCAAGAAACCAACAATAACCTGGAGAATGATAAGTTATAAATCAACTAAATAACAAATTCATAACTTACCTTAGAGAGACAACGACGAGGACAGTGGACAGTGAGGTTAGCGTTATTGTCGTGAATGTGATTGACATTGAGGTTGAGAGGGTCTGAGATAGGTAGAATGTGATATGCGATTTCAAAATATAAGGTTTTTTTTTTTTTCAATTGTGAGGTTGCGTAAGTCAATATAACCACCCACCCAACATCCTATTTTTTTAGATAAAAATCATTAACATATCTTAATAGATACTTAACATATTTACAGGTATTTAACTTGTTAAGACGTAAAATTAGCAGATTATGTTGTATTATTATATCCGTGTTTGAAATTATCAGTCATACCTTAAAAGTATCTATCGGCAATAGCGGACTTACACCAAGCCCAAGGGGTGCGGGCGCCCACCTTGAAAAAAAAATTAGTGTTATAAACACGCGTTAATCCCGTCCGCACCCCATGAAAATTTTTCAGTCGCACCCCTTGGACTTTTGAAACCGACCTCAAGAAAAAAAATATAATTATATGTTAAGAGTTAGCCCATTTTATTTTGTTAGTAGCCCAATATCAAGAATGAGCCCCAAGCCCAAAGCTTAAGCCAACATGTGTTTTTAATATTGATTAAAATGAAAAAAAAAAAAAAAACAAAAACAAAAATAAACCTAAAGCCAGAAGAGCGCTAAACAAAGAAACACAAAAAAAAATTGTTCGTCTCCCTCCCTCCCTGCTTCTGATCAGAGATCGCTAAACAAAGAAGAGGAACATGTGACGTTGACCCGTCACAATTCACAAACAATTGAACAAATCCAACAAAACTCCAAAATATAATTAGGTAAATGTGATTCTGTGAATATTATTAGATGACTAGATGAGCAATATTATTATGGGTTTTTATATTGTAATTTTGGTTTTGTTTTGGGTTTTTATATTGTAACTTTGGTTCTGTTTTAGATGAGAAATATTATTATGGAACGGTTTTCTTAGAAGGAAAAGTGGAGAATCATCTTCAAAAACTCCTGAATTCGTTCACTTGGATACTCTTCCTACGAATCTTGCCGATAGGAAACCGATTTCGTCATATAACGTTAATCAGCGAGACGATTTCGTCATATAACGTTAATCAGCGAGACGAAATCAGAAGGGCATACATACTTAAAGGACCATATCAACCGCGAGGCATAGAAATTCCACAATCAATGTTTGGTGTTGAGTTAAGACGATTTAAAAAAACTTGGTATGATACGTATAAGAGATGGTTAAAGTATAGTATAAAATCGGACCGTGTGTTTTGCTTATGTAATGACGTTTAAATTACTTTTGGGCTTTTGGTTTCCTTTAGTTGATTATATAATTTTAGTATTATTATTTTTGGTATACGAGTCGACCGACCCCGACCCGAAACGACCCGGGTCACCTGATGGATAAACGATCTATGATTCCGCACCTCATGAAAAAAAATCCTAGGTCCGCCACTGTGACTACCAGTAGCATGTTTAATCCGTATATTTAACATTAAAAGTTTATTGTTGCTTTAATTTGATTATACTTTCTGCAATAGAGAAGAAATAAAATATTATCCTATCTTACATTTTCAATCGATTCTTAGCTACAGTGCTATAAGAAACCTTTGTTTTCAGCATATTCACAAAATTGCCATCCAATTTATAGTCAAGGGTATATTCTTAATTTTCACTTGCACTCTCACACATCGTTTAGCTCAACAACCTAAGCTTCTAGCTATAAACAAAGCCCTTCATTTTAATGTTAATTACGAGAATGCCATCAATCATACATAACAATTGATTGATTCACGTTGAAGGTTGTAGCATGTGATTGGTGCACCTATTCAACAATAAAAATATATAACTAAAAGGGTGTTATAACTTATAATTCACGCGTCTTTTATCTGATTAGTGCTTAAACACAAGGAACGACATGGGGTTGAAACTAAAATTGGGTTTTGATTCTTTTGAAGGCGTGAGGCTGGTCGGAAACCCCAGGTGGATATCACAGATGAGAGAAAGAGGTGGTAGCGGGTGATGATGATGTAATATTGCGACACAGCTGGAACAGACCGATTTGGCTGGCGAAAATTTTTAAAACTCCTTACTACAGCAGGACTACCCGACTACCATCGTCGCCATTGATCGCAGTTGCACAACACCTGTGAGCGGTGACGGATTCGATGACAGAGTCGTGGACCAGCGGCGGTTAGTGGGTGACGACGGTATCGTAACAGAAAGTTTATGCGGAGTGGACGGATATTGTGAAAAACAAAGGAAGTGGTTGTAGTGGTGAAGGAAAATATGGTTTATGATTTGGAAAGTATATGTTTTCAATAATCTTTTTTTATGGTTTGGAAAGTATATGATTATGGTTTGAAAAGTTTGGGTTGTCTTTCGTTAAGTTTTACGTTATGTCACGGTGTAAATTTGCGTTTTTAATTTTTTCTTTGTTTTTGTCTTTATACACGTACGTGTCCGTACAAATTTAAATTGGCTTATGATTTGACGTAATTTGTTTTTTTTAAATGAGCCGGTCAAATATAATACATTATTATTAGACGGCATAAATTCGAGTTGTGCCCCGCAACGCGGGGCGGGTAAAAACTAGTTCCAAACAATTGCAATAAAAGATTCCAAAAAATGACCGAGTGTCCGTGAATCGTCATGTATGATATATTATGTATGCATATCTTGGGGACAAAGTAATAAATAACCTCGGCCGTTGGTCTTTGACCTTCTTTTGTTTAGACTATAAGGAGTGGAGGGGCGGGAAAGAGAGGGATGAAGCGCCATGTGGCACTTGTGGGACCCTTGTGGGGGGAAAATAATTGTGGGGAGTGGAAGGGGGGAAGAGGGGGAAGAAAATAATATTATATTGTGTTAAAGTTAAAAAAAAATAAAAAAAAACTGACCAATCTGCTGCTGCCACGTGTCCCCCCTACTCCCCCACGCCGGTGACTCTCTCCCCGCCCCCAGCCCCACGCCAGCCTTCCCGCCCCACCGGCGGCGGTGTTCCCGCCCAGGAAAGCCCCTCCCGCCCTCTCTCCCGGCCCCACTCCTTACAGTCTTATTCATCCAATTTATTCATCTATTAATATATATAAAAGAATTGAACATTGCTGACGTGGCGTGCAATGGTGCCTTCAACCTCTCCATGAAACTGCCACGTGGCATCATAATTGAAAGATTTTAGTGTGTTTGAATTATTTCATTTTTTAATTAAAAAAAAAAAGATAAACATAAAACCCTAAATTTATCTCTCTATCTCTCAATTCTCAATTACTAAAATTAAATTGAGTTATTTTACGAAAAAATAATTTAAAAACAAATTTAAATTTTTCTCTCTTATGTTCCTCCCATAATTTTTTAAACGTTAATATCTTTTACATTCGAGATTTTTTAAATAAAAAAATTACACCAAATTAAAGAGCGTTTTATTATCTTTCCAACGAGTACCATAGTGCTATATAAAAAACGGAGAAAAAACGACTATTTTTTGTGGGGTTATGTTCATACAGAAAAAAAAAAACAAAGTGTTCAAGTTATTCATTAATCATGTTTTTTCTTTTAAACCAAGTTCTTATCTACGATGTTGAAATTCAGCCCAATCGCCATGCTATCATTGGAATTTTACTCTTCTAAAGATGGAAAGGTATACTTCATCAAGAGAAGCTAGGAGAAATAATCGCGCAACACTGCAACACATAGTGTCACCTTATAACAAGGTTATTTTTTTATTTATTTAATTACAAGAGTAATAATTATTACTATTAGTATTAGTATTATTAGAATGGTTATATTTTTCAACCTCCATCATGAATTCTACATCTATATAAGTCAAAGTCAAATTGTAACATATTTTAAATTACGTGAAGATGATTATATATTGAAGGTTATCCTTTTAATACTGTATTATGTTTAATATGGTTTATGCTTTTTATTTTTTTTAACTTTTTAAATAAATGTTTTTAACTAAGATTGTTTTTAACTAAGATTGATTATGTTTAAGTTATTTACTCTTTTCGTGATTTGAGTTTTCTTCTTTTATCATTTTTTTATTAAATCATATTAAATTTTTCAACCCCGGGACCTTCCCGGGGTAATCAGCTAGTGAATTTATAAAACAAAACTGTTCTTACTTATGGATTATATCAGATTTACGGAAAAGTCGTGAGAAAATACAAGATACCATGCAACGTACATACGTCTAATAATTTAATACAATATACTTATTATTGTTTCTTTAACCAAATATTCAATATATTGTATCGTATGGTTTAAAAAAACCATTATAACCGGGCGATGTATTAAAGAATTTTCGTGAATGAAGACTAAAATGATTAATAAAATCAATAAAATTAAATTGATCTAAAGTTAAAGTTTGCAATTAATATAACTACTGGTTTTCCCACCCGCGCGTTACGACGGGAATCCAAGATGTGCAAAATGTCGTTTGGATATATATATCTATATCGATCAGATATGTTACTGTACACTTCATTACGTAATCAACATACATACATATATATCTCTCTCCAGTGAGAAAAGTTTACCAACACCACACAACGTTTGAAGAGAAACTTTGGTTCCATTCAAACTTCATCATAAAACAAAAGAAACATCTCTTTTGTAATTTCCGTTATCCTTCCACCCTTGCTTATATAGGACTCTCCCAACCTAACCTACAAGCATCATGTGTATGCAATTTTATAATTAAAACAAAGTAATTATGCAAACCCCAACATATTTATCCCAATATATATGATAAAGGAGATAACTGCAATCCTTACTAACATATTCATGTAAAGTTATTAGTTTAAAGTAAGTATGTAATTCTAAGTGACTAAGCGGGAACAGGGGTGTACCACCATCACCAAACTTTCAGATCTGCAACCCCACAACACCGCCGCCACTAAACCCCGTAACCACCTTCATTGCCGCACTCGATTTGAGGTCACCATAATGGAACCAAGACCACCCGTTACACATAACCACCATAGCGACAGGAAGAGGCGGCATGGCCATTTTAACCATGGTTATCAAAGGCGCTAGGCGCATTCAAGGCGCATACGCCTCGCCTAGGGTCTAGACGCGAGCGTAAAAAAAGCGAGGGCCTGAGATAAATAAAGCGAACAAGAAAATAAAGTAAAAATATATTAAAATAATACTATTTTTCATCTACTTAGTATCAAAAGTTTTAAAATATTGATTTATTAGTGTATAGAAGTAGTGTTCCTTAAATAAAAGTAGAAAGCTGGCTAAAACCTAGCCATAATTTAAAGAATTTGGCTGGAAACTCTTCGAAATTTGGGAATCTAGGTTAACTATGAGCCTAAACCATCATTTGTAGAATTAAAGCGCAATTTCCTCGACTTAAAGCGCAAATGCATCGCATCGCCTAAAAAATGGGCCTAGGTACAAGAGGCGATGACTTTTAACAACTATGATTTTAACATCGACATCGCTGCCCCATGACGCAATCAGACCACCAAAGATACGAATGGTGAGGGTTGCATGGGGATGATAACCCGGGAATGGCGGTGGATGAGAGCATCAGGTGGTGTTGGGGCTTAACCTCCCTCTCTGACCCCCCCCCCCCCCTCTTTCAAACCCCCTCTCTGCTACACCTTCTCTCTCTACAGTTCTGGAAATGTGAAAGTTTGGTGGTGTGTGTAGAAGAAGATAAGGGGTGAGTAGATGTGTGTGTGGGAGAGAGTGGGTGTTGTGTTGTCAAAAAAGGACAGACAGGTGTAAAGCAAAGAGTGTAACAAGTGTCATGCAACCAAGGTGAAAAAAAAAGGAAAAAAAATATATGACCTGAGGACTCGAACCCAGGTAGGAAGAATAACAACACAACATTTGAACCAACTGCGCTTGAAACAACTTTGTAAAGACTAACGAAACAACAAGTATAAATAACGTTAAAATCATAAGACACAACATAAAAAAAAAAAACCAATAGGCTAGTGCCAACACAGCACTATTCATGAGCTTTGTAAAATAAATATATAGGATAATTACAAAAGCCTATAGTATAAGATTTGTTGTTCAAAAAAGAGTTAAAAGGTATATGGACTTGCATTGATATTTCAACAAGTATATGCAAATATAAGGGGGGAAGGGGCACTTGTAGTCAATTCTTTTCACTTCACTGATTTTAACCAATTATACACTGCCACATTATTTTACTGATTTACTTAACTGAACCACTTTTTTGGAGGCAATACTCCACTGATTCTTTAATTTATATTTTCATTTAAATTGAAAAAGTAACCGTTTTTAAATGTCAGACCGTAATTAATTTTCTTACCGTTACTAAAATTTAAGCCGTTGGAACCTTTAAGAATTCTTACCGTTGGATTTTGGTCTATAAAAACCCAATAACTTCAATACCAAAATCACACCAAAACCGGTTATTCTTGCATCGTATCGTTAAAATGGTCCCATGGAATGTAAATGAGGAGATCGCGTTAACCATTTCTCCGCGTTAACCATTTCGTATTGTTCTAAGTTGTACTAGAGCCATTATGTAATCATACGCGTAAACCATTTCTTCGGTGGTCAAATCGTCAGGATCTTGTGGCTCGTAAAATTCAAATGTGGGGTGTGTAGTTGGTTGATATGTTGTCGGTTGTGTTATTGGTGCGGGTGTGGTCGGTTGATGTGGGTGTGGTCGTATTCGGAAACATACTACCACCACCCATATTAAAAGATGTTGTTTTGTAAAAACGGTCAAAATTGTATGTGAATGTATAATTTATTTATATATGGGTAAAAGATAAAAAAAGGTCAAAATGTAAACGGTTAAAAAATAAACGGTCAAAGGGAAAAAAAAAAGGTGGCAGGTTTTTATTGGTCAATAAAAATGACCGTTTCTTTGTACCAGCACGGTAACAAGAACCAGAAATTGGTTCACGAGAACTCTACTAGCATGGGTGACGACGGTGTTACCGTGCTGATAGTAGGATACCCGTGCCCAATTCTGGTAGCGCCCCGTCCCCTAATAAGGTAGACCGTAATCCACAAAAATAATATCGAAGCAACTTGTTGTGCAAGTCAATTTATGTTTAATACTTTTATATTATCACTTACATGATTACACGATGTAAAATGAATAGGCGTTGTGTTGAAACTTTATGTTAACACCAACTTTAAATGATGATTATTATTATTCTTAAAACGGCGTGTTACATAAAGTAAATACGTACAGAATCAACTATTATTAACAAAATATTCAAACATATTGGTTTTAGATTTTTGGAAAAAAAACAAAGCAAGAGTTAAAGACCGCTTTTGCCGTTCGCTATTCGATGGTTCTTAAACCCCAAAGTTTAATATATTTTTTGTTCACATATGGTCCAATTTTTTGAAGATATCTTTTTTTTTTTTTGAAAAAAAAATGTTTTGATTGGTGTGACATGTTGGATTTTAGTAGCCATGGCATAATTCAACAAAAGAATACAATATTAATAATCATCTCAACAATGTAACTAATCTTCAACGTGACAAAACTAATAAGTAATAATCATCATGTAGTTTCCAAAGTGTTGATATTGTTTCTAAAATCCTCCCACGTCTCGTTCCTCATTCTTTAGCTGTCCTCAAATATCACAATTCACTTTAGATTTCCTTAAAAATACAAGAGCGAGCAACAAAATGAACCAATATTTTTAGATGATTTCTCTTAATTTTAAGAATAAGGATGTGAATGAAAATAAGGAATAAGTTAAGAATGCTCTCGTAGTCTTGTTTACCTTTTTTTTTTATTAAATTTGTTTTTAGATAATATCTTCCATATATTCATATAGAAAAATATAGATATTTTATTTTATTATATTTTAATTTAACCATACAAAATGAAAATATGAAAAAAAAAAAAATTATAGGGGGGGGGGGGGGGGGGGGGGGGGGGGGGGGGGGGGGGGGGGCTAAAAGAGTAAAAGCCATGTAGTTGTGAGATTAAACCCGTGAAGGTGGGAACACGTGGATACCATATTCAACAGAAAAATATTGCTAACGTAGGGTTTACAACACACCGTTAAATAAATCTCCAACATAATAATAATAAAATTATTAAAAGTATAAAACCCAATACTCAATTGGCCTCCTCCTTCATAACATAATAAACAACATAAACTCCACCGTTATGTAACGAGTAGCCGCCACCCCTATTTTCCTTCATCTTCCTTCATACCCTTCTCAGGTAATCACTTAATTCTTATGTTTTTCCCATCAAGCTTTCATCTTTTTATCTGGGTTTCATCTTTTATACATACCCTCATTCATAATGTTGACTCCTTGGTCAAACTTTCTTCATCTTTATTAGGGTTTGTTCTTTAATATGTTTCTTCTATCTTGATGATTTACTTGTTATGTTTGTTAGCTAGAAAATATTCCTTTTTAGTCGGAATGTATTCAAATGTTATGATCTTTGAGTTACCAACAATTTTTTTTTTTTTTTTTTTTTTTTTTTTTTTTTTTTTTTTTTTTTTTTTTTTTTTTTTTTTTTTGAAGTCTGGACTTTTAGCTTCAAAATTAGGTCTTTTTTGGTAGTAACTTGTAAGTGAAGATGTGTGTTTTTTTTTTTTTTTTTTTTTTTTTTGGTATGACCAAGAGCTGAAAAATATAAGATTTCATTTTATTAAAAATTCTTGAAATTATTGTTATGCTGCAGATATGATAGATCATTATGTACGGTCACATGGTGATCACATTAAACAATTTGTTTGATCAAGATTATAGATTTGTCAAGAACACTTTAACTTAGTTCATTGTATGGTAAACCTTGTTGTTACAGACCATCATGTTGCGTACAAAGCAGCTAGGTGTTCTGTCACAGTCAGCTAGGTCGTTTTTCCTCAACGGGTCAAGATGTAGCGCAGACGGGAGTTCGTGCACTTGTTCTGAAGATGAAACTTGCACTTCCAAGAGGCAAATTGCCGCCACCAGTGTAGTCCGAAATGCACAAAAGGCGCCAGCTTTGGTGCCGAGTGCTTCCACCGCTGTATTGAACTCCGGTAAAACTGAGTCTAAGATAGTTGATCGTTCAATTTCCCACCCGACGTTGTTGGGAAAAGCAGATTGTGTAAGTTATGCTGATGAAACGGATCAGATGCAACCGTCTGGTCTTAGAACCGGTCATTTTGTTAGAGCTGGGATTGCAGCAGTCAGCTTTTTAAATGATGTGGTCAGCTACAAGATTCCGATGACTGAAGGGAGTGCAACGGCTGACTCTGGTCAAACATATGTGGTTGAGAAGTCCCGTACTTCTAACGCGAAAATCTACAAAAAGGTTGAATTTGAGCCAACAACGTCTTCTGTCAACGCCACTTCATCAAATGGGAAAACCTACAAAAAGGTTGAACCACAAGCGTCTGCTCCAACGCCAAGACTGAATGTAAAAAGCTCCACAAATATGGGTAAAGACAGAGCGGAAAGATATGTGCCGAGTAAAAGTCAAAATCAGAACACGGTCAAATCCGCGTCAAGAAAGTCAAAAGATTGTGTAGTAAATGACTTTGTGGTAGGTCAACGTGTTCCTGAGTTTCGTGCAGCTGAAATATTGTCAGTAAGGGAATCCCGGGGAATACCAACAAAGCCCGTACATCAAACGGGTCGGCAGTTTTCGGGTTCGGTCCATAAGGTGGAGAGTGTTTCTCAGATACTAAGACAGCTAAAGTGGGGTCCAGCAGCTGAAGAGGCATTATGGAATCTTAACTGTTTGTTAGATGCATATCAGGCTAATCAAGTACTAAAACAGCTTCAAGATCCTTCAGTAGCTCTTAGCTTTTTTTACTGGTTAAAAAGGCAACCTGGGTTCAAACACGATGCTCATACTTACACAACCATGGTCGGGATATTGGGTCGGGCCAAGCAGTTTGGGGCCATCAACAAGTTACTTGATAAAATGGTTCAAGATGGATATCCACCAAATGTGGTTACATATAACCGTCTTATTCATAGCTATGGCCGCGCAAATTTTTTAAATAAATCACTCGAGGTTTTTCATCAAATGCAAAAGGAAGGTATTGAACCAGATCGGGTCACGTATTGCACCCTAATTGATATCCATGCAAAAGCAGGCTATCTGGATGTTGCCATGGGTATGTATCAAAGGATGCAAGAAGCCGGGCTTTCACCGGATACTTTTACCTTTAGTGTTATAATTAACTGCCTTGGAAAAGCGGGTCACTTGGATGCGGCCCTGAAACTATTTTATGAAATGGTTAGCCAGGGTTGTGTCCCGAATTTGGTTACTTATAACATCATGATCGCTTTACAGGCGAAAGCAAGAAATTATCCGATTGCATTACAGCTTTATCGTGACATGCAAAATGCGGGTTTCGAGCCTGATAAAGTGACTTACAGTATAGTTATGGAGGTTCTTGGACACTGTGGGTATCTTGAAGAAGCGGAAGCGGTGTTTGAAGAGATGACCCGGAAAAATTGGATCCCAGATGAACCTGTTTACGGACTTCTTGTGGATTTATGGGGGAAATCAGGAAATGTTGAAAAGGCTTGGGCTTGGTACAGGGCCATGCTTAATGCGGGTTTGCTTCCGAATGTGCCTACATGCAATTCTTTGTTAAGCGCTTTTCTTAGGGTACATAGGCTTTCAGATGCTTATAATCTGGTACAGAGTATGCACAGTTTAGGATTAAATCCTTCCTTACAGACTTATACATTGCTGCTTAGTTGTTGTACAGAGGCACAAACGTCATTCAACATGATGTTTTGTTGCGAGCTGATGGGTGTCACGGGCCATCCTGCGCATGCCTTTTTACAATCAATGCCGTCTGCTGGACCTGACGGGCAAAATGTTCGTGACCACACATGTCACTTTTTAGATCTTATGCACAGTGAGGACCGCGAGAGCAAACGTGGGCTGATTGATGCGGTGGTCGATTTCTTACATAAATCGGGCCTCAAAGAGGAAGCCAGCTCGGTTTGGGAAGTGGCGGCCCAGAAAAATGTGTACCCAGATGCGGTTCGTGAGAAAAGCTCATGTTACTGGCTTATTAATCTTCATGTGATGTCAGAAGGTACTGCAGTGACTGCATTATCGAGGACTTTGGCGTGGTTTCGTAGGGAGATGCTGAAATCGGGAATTTGTCCAAGCAGGATTGATATAGTGACGGGGTGGGGCCGGAGAAGTAGGGTTACGGGGAGCTCGTTGGTTAGGCAATCTGTGCATGATCTGCTTAATATTTTCCGGTTTCCATTTTTCCAAGAGAACGGGAACACGGGCTGCTTTGTTGGGTGCGGTGAGCCGCTAAGCCGGTGGTTGGTTCAATCGTATGTCGAACGGATGCATTTGCTGTAGGTTTGATGAGGCTACTACTAATAATTGACAGTTTTGGGTCATAGATGAAGAGGGTCAAATGTTAGCTTTTTTTTACCCATGGTGGAACTGCTTGTCTTGTATTTATGATTAAGAAACATAATTATTATCAATATTATTATCATTGTCTTTTCTTTATGGTACATATTGTCAACAACACTTGTTCATAACCACACCACACCACACCACACCACACAATGTTTTTTAAAACCAAGCTAACTTATTGTAATTCAAACACACCAACAATTTTTACACAGTTGACACACATCTGATTCTTCTTCAATACCATAGATTCCAAGTATATGCAACCATTGAAAGCCTTCAAAGACACAAAGATGGCATGTTATTCAAGAGGTCCTATTGAGTCTATATTGTTAGTAAAATAAACTACAAGTTTGAAATTTGTTTGTTTCAATGTAGGACGTGTACATATGAATACTTGTCGAAAGTCAAACCAAACCAAACCGCACTCACAAGTCAGATAAGTCGGGTATTGTATGACCCGCAACGAGGGCATTTATGGTGCTGCCAGTGGAACGGTGCAGTCCCTTTCTTCTCACAATCATTGCATAAAATGTCCTGAAAACAACCACCATATTTGAAATTCATCTCAACAACATATATGCATTTTACATAGCGTTATATATATTGCAGTGTCTGTGTGTATAACCTGTGTCTTGCCCAAATACTCCTCAGGCATTTTCTCTTCAGCTAACATTGCATCCAACATCCCAAAGTAAGCCTGTCAGATGATGAAAATTCAACTTTCAGGAACGTATCACATACATACATACTTTTTTCTTCAACTATGAAATTAAACTAACCTGCATATCCCCCAATGACTTGCAGCATATCGGGCAAGTGTAGTTGGTGCAAGTGTATGCCTGACAGAAGCATTAAAGAGAGTCAATATATATGATTGAAGAGAAACATATATAAACATATGAAATGAGTTGAGATGAGATGAATACCTGAAAACATGAGGAATGCATTACATGACCACATGGAAGGGCCTTCACAGGATCCTTTGATGTGAAGATGTATTCATGGCATATTGGGCAGTTATCTTCTAGACACTTCTCCCTGCAGGTATGCTTTGAAAGTGACCTTGACATGCACGCGTTACAATTCATGCAGTGAAAATAGTCAAACCCCAGACCTCTTCCCACTCTGCACAGGTTACAGTATGGGCAGTGGTAGATTTGCCTGTTGACACAATCAACAAACAGAAATACAGAATCAATAAAAAGTTAAAACTAAATATATAGTAAGCATTTAGTAAATCACCTCTCATCGTCAAAAAGTTTGCAGATGGGGCAGTAGTATCGGGCCATGGATAGGTTGTTGCATGAAACGGTTGAGCATGTTGGACCAATGGGTTGAATTATCAAGCATTTCATGCACATCATCATGGTTGAGGCTTTCCTGCAAGTTAAGTATATGAGAATCTTATAAAATGTTTTAGTTAGTTTATGTTCATAGAGAGAAAAGATAGTAGTGCGCCTACCTATCCATTATGTGATCCGTTGCATCATCGTGGCAAAGCCTGCAAGTGTATAGTTTGTTGCAACATGAAGCAACAAGTTTGCAGTTTCTCTTGTAGTGTTGACATCCAAACACTAATTTTTGTGAGTCACGATAAGATGGATATACACCTGGAACACCTTGATTGTTATCTAGCGCAACATCATCATCTGGGTGAGGTTTCTTTTGTGTATTGATCCAGCGGCTGAGGGAAAAAAGAAAAGAAAATCAAGAAAAAAACCCTCTTAAAGTCGCAATTTAAAAACAAGTACAGAAGGAAAAGAAAGAAAAGTATAAAGCTGATATCAACCTCATCATCAGGTTCTGTATTATTAACGATTTCTTCTTAGGCTCCAACGTTTGGTCACAATTCACCCTTCTAATCGTAGCCTCGAGTTCCTCTTGAGTCAATACAAGTACAGACTTTGCAGTTGTGTCGGTTTGACCATCAACAGTTAATATTGCTGTGTTTGACCTATCAAACTCACTGCAGGCTTTACAATGATGATCTGCTTGGTCTTTGCTTGATTGCACTTCTTTATAATTTTCACCAAAAGTTTCAGAGTACGTCATTTCATGATTAATCTTATCGCCTTTTGGTATAACACGATCTGTGCTGACACCTTGAGGCAAGTAATTTGAGATTATTTCCAATATGTCAGCAGTTGTCTCGGTTGACACTGTTAACTCGTTAACCTTGGGAATGTCATAACCCTTCATACCCTCCCACCATTCACCTAACCATTGATCAAACATTGTGTTCTTGGTGACTTTGCGCCATAATGACATGAGTGCAGTCTGTTCTTCAACTGTCAAAGATGACATAAGCCACGGTATCATTTCTTGTAAAGTTTCTGCTCGTGTTCTACCAAGCATGCATCCTATGACCTTTTCTTGTTCCTTAAGAGACAAATGTTCTCTGAACAAAGGCCACAGTTCAACTTCTTCGTTTCTCACATGGTCAGATAACATTTTATTCAGGCATTTACACATTCCATGAAGCTTTACACATAGCTGACGATACATTTCCATTCTTCCATTCAGAGTCTCAACATACAGTTCTGAAATCTGACCCAGAACATATGAAATTCTATTGAAGTATTCAATATCCATTTTATGATCAATGGAGAATGAATGGCTACTGTTTTGGAGTATTTCCTTTGCTTCTAACGCCGGAAATGCGATTTCATCTTCTGCGTCACTGTGTGTTTTGTGTAAAACCCGTAAAAGATGGAAACGTTGGTAAAATTCTGTGAATAAAGCATAGTTTCTCGCCAGGTTGGCAGAAAGAGAAACCAGATATTCTATATCCTTCTTGAGAGCTTTGTGGAAGAAAAATATGTGATCCACTGGTTTAGGCTCTAGATAACGGGAAGAACTTTCAGTATTATTCTCAGTAGAATATGCGGAACTATGAGTCGCTATTTTTTGTTTCTGAGGAAAAAATACATGAAAACTGATCCCGCTAGAATACGATGTGTTGGATCTGTTTCTGAGTTGTGTGTCCGATTGCAGGTATGGAAATGAAGAAGTGTTCTTGATTTGTTCAGAAAGAAATGAGCATCGGTTCTCAAATGCTGCATGCAACTCTTCTCTGAATTTTTCAACAGATATCTTACCTGAGTAACCAAGGCGAACCCATTCGTACAAAACTGAAGATAATGATTTATTGACCAAAAGGCCTCCTTGCTTTATGCTGTGCAGAATGGATTTTGATTCATTCTCTGTTAAATGACTTGAGAACCAAGTAACTGTGCACTTTAGCAATCCGAGTGGCATCATCTCAAGACCAGTGTATAACAGCCACAGCTGCATTTCACGGCTGCAGTTAATAACTATAAACGGGAAAACCTGCAATTACAAAACCATGCATTAGTACCATGTGAAATGTTTCAACACTATATTTTCCAAATGCATGAACAAGAGTGTTACCTCGGTTTCTACAAATTTCAGGTATTTTCGGATCCCAGTGACACATGGTTTCAGTTTGTCGCATAGATTCTCAACAAAGTTACTTGCTGACATGTTTTCACTCTTATCGTACAGCAACAACTGTAAACCTTCAATTTGACTGTCATCTAAGAACCGCTGATATGAAGGAGCTGGACAATCTTCAGTCAGTTCAATGCACATCGAGTAGAAGAGTTTATCCAATGAATTGCTGGAAGTTCAAAATATTAGTTAAGAAAGTTAAACAAATGAAAAGACGCGTATTTTATCATCAATGCTATCAGTATATTACCAGTAAAATATGATGACATCAGCAAAAAACTTTAGCTGAACAACTGCAGAAGCTAGGCCTGAAAGGTCATTTGAACCTCGAATCGAATATAGATCTTCTGCAGCCTCTAGAAGGTCCTTGTGATATGCATGATGCCATAAATGAGCACTGTCCAAAGGATTATGTTGAGCAGTTGTTTGGACAGGATATTTATGATCTGGCTTCATTGCTTCTCCAGAATGACCCTCAGATGTATATACTTCTACAATCTTCCAGTAGTTAGCGCGGTCATTGAGAAATAGAGATCCTTTTCCATATTTATCAAACTCCCCAGTGCTAATTTGCTCTGTTGCTCGAATACAGGATATTACAACCTTCAAGATGGATGCCAAAATACTGTGTTAGTACATTAAGGACTTACTGTTATTTGTTTTATATGCTGAATGAACCATGGAATGATCATAAATGACCCCTTTGCCCCTCAATAAAACACAATTGTTTGTAAAATCTTTTGAATGAAAGTTTTAAATGACAAAGGGATGTCAACTTATCTGATAAGTATTTTTTAAATAACATAATGATAAAATCCAAAATTAGCAAGTACAAGTTGTTGAATTGCTCAACGTATAAATATTTTCATGAAAAGCATGTATAGTAAATATCAAGATCGAAAACTATAATATACTTGGCAACAGTCAGGATAAAAAAAAATCACAATTAAGAAGTACAAGTTGTTCAGATAGCAACTTTTGCTCTTGACTTTAAGGATTCGGTTATACCTCTTGTAGTAGTAAGTCCTTGGGTACAACTTGTTTAATACATTGCAACACGTTTTCTCTCTCGTCTGAGGAGAGAAAGGAGTTCATCCACCGAAAAAAGTCTTCTAAGAGCAGCATAGGAACACTACACATGAACTGCCAAACAAATGCAGCTTGTTCCTCGGTTGTGAATTGCTGCGTCAGCAATGGGAACACCTGTTTGAAGGTACATGTAACATTTTAAAGTCCAGCCTTTTTATTCATTTAATCAATATCTTTGAATACGAATAATCAACTTACTGGATTTCACTTTACCAACTCTGTTATGCTTATATTTTACATTAGTAAATAAAAGTAAAAAAGGATTTTTAAAGAACAGAATACAGTAATAAACTTCACACGGGACATTCAGCTCTGAAGGAAAGAGTTAGCAATTCTAGTTCCGAATCGACACTTTTTTAAGGATTTGTCACAGTCTTCTTTACCCAAAATCAAAAGTTTAAAGCTGGCAACTTTAGCCTTTATATCACTTATGTGTCTAACTTTAACTAGATTGATGTTCTTCTAGTGATAGCATGGGAATCAATAATTGAGGACATTGTGTCAGATTACACTATGTCCACTTATCATACAATTTTGGAAATGTATCCATCTTTCAGAATGGTCATTGGATGCTTCTTATTTACAATTTTAAGTGTAGAACATGATCAACAATGCACGACGTAGTGATAAAGCGTATGAACTATATTGAGTTTTCAAGTATTTCAGGAAGTTACTAGTAATGTTTCTATAGCAACACATTGAGGAAGGAATCTGGTGATAGACAGTTTCTGTGTACAAAAAATGGGTTTCAAAGGCCAAAGGTGAGGGCTGCTATTTGATGCAGGAATTAGTGAGAACAAAAAAGTCAAGAAATCCAATGTCACTAGTTTCATCTTAGCGACACCTGTCACAACCTGTCGTTATAGTGACACTTTGTGTGGTCGCTAGAAATGTTTGAGCGTCGCTAAGGGACGCTTAAACAGTCGTGACTACTTTCGTCAATGCACATGTCACTGAAGGTTCTGAAGCACAAAATGTTACTAGAGAGGGACAAGATCCAATCTATCAGAACACTAAATCTTTACAATTAAAAATATGTTCCCAGTTTCTTTGATTTATTATTTAATTCTACTTTATTTTTTATAAAAACTTGTTACACAAATACTAATATAATATTATGTAAATCATCATAAAAGCAATGATATCTACCACATAATTGAAGTTTATTACAAAACACAATTTAATACAATCAAACAGACTTTTGTTATTGTTACAAGTAAAAGGGTCTTCTGTGTAAAAGATATTAGTATAAGGGTCATTTGTGTAAAATTTGTAATTCTGTTAGTGTTAGTTGTTGAGCGGGAATAGCCGTTATGTGTTTGTATAAATAAGCGATGACAATATGAATAATAACAGCTTTGATTTGACCCAATTCCTCTTTCTATTGTTTCTGATTCATTTCTTAGCTAACAATTGGTATCAGAGCCAATCCATTGGGCTCCGACCACCGCTTAACTACCTATCACCACCACAATTAACCGTCATAACTAACTTCTCCACCGTAACAACCATTATTCCTTTCAACACAAATCGCCTTTAATCGTCCATATTCGATCCATTATCAGCTGTAATCATCAATCTTTTCACTAAATCCATTCAAAAATCACTCTAATTCTTGTTCATTTCAGTTCGTGCTCTGTTTTTCTTGAAATTTCTATTTCGTTTCTTTTCTATCCTCGATTTGATCATCCTTGATCAGATCAATCTATTGAATTCATCAAATAGTGATAATTCAATTCCAGTGGATCGATCGTTTCGCGATTTGTCCATTCCTATTCATTCATCAATCATGTCTACCCGAAACCAATCATTAGAACAAAAGTTACAAGAACATGATTCATCTTTGGAAGGTATTAAAAATAATATGGCTGCCATGAAAGATCAGATTGAAGCACAAGTATCTGAGATCTTAAAAACCATTCAGAATTTGTCTCATGGTTCGACTCAAGAACCTAATCAGCATAATAATTCTTCCAATGGAAGAAATGCAATGGAACCTTACAATAATCATACTAATCGATTAACTAAGATCGATTTTCCTAAATTCAGTGGAGAAAATGTGGAAGGCTGGGTGTGTAAGGTAGAGCATTTCTTTACTATAGATGCTACTCCTGAGAATGTTAAAGTAAGATTGGCTATAGTTCACATGGAGGATATAGCCTTATTGTGGCATCAAGGCTTTGTAAAATCAAGAGGGGGTTCTATTGAAGGTATGACCTGGTATGAGTATAAATCTTTTGTGATGGCCAGGTTTGGAACTGTTTTATGTCAAGATGCTATGGGGGCATTGGCATCAATTAAACAAACAGGATCCCTTAAAGATCTTTGTCAAGAATTTGATGTAGCCTTAGAGGTGGTGAGAAGCCATAGAGAGCTTCAAAAGGTGAGGTTTTGATTGCTGAATGAAAGGTTGTGTTATACCACCACTCAGCTAAGCTTAAGTACTTCAACCACTGATTAGGAGCATTCATGCACATACACCTCAAATAAGATTCTAGGCACCTATTAAGTACCTCTGTTTGGCCATCAGTTTGAGGGTGGTAGGCAGTTGAATAAGACAGTTGAACTCCTTGTAGCTTCATAAATTCTTTCCAAAACTGACTAAGAAAGATTGGATCTCTATCAGACACAATAGACATTGGACAGCCATGTAACTTGAAAACTGAATCCAAAATGGCCTGAGCCACTTGAGGAGCATTGTAATACCCTACATTGCTGGTGATACAACTATTGCTGCTGTGGAACAAATACATCATGACAGGGAAGCAATGATCTTACACTTAAAAGAAACATTAATGCAAGCAAGACACAGAATGAAACAACAAGCTGACAAGCATAGAAGTGAGAGACAGTTCAATATTGGAGAATGGGTGTATCTTAAGCTAAGACCTTTTGTGCAAACTTCTTTAAGAGTGCAGAAACATTCTAAATTACGGCCAAAATTTTTTGGACCCTTCTTAATAATTGGCAAAATTGGAAAGGTCGCTTATAAATTGGACTTACCTGCTGAGTCTCAACTTCACAATGTATTTCATGTGTCCTTATTGAAGAAAGCCCATGGTCATCATCTGCCTACCTTGCCTTTACCAACGGGTCCACGTTTCAGATTGCAACCTCGAGCTGTTGTTGATAACCGAGTGGTTCGCCGAAGTGATAAGATGGTTAAACAATTGCTGATTCATTGGGAGGGGTTACCAATTTCTGATGCGAGCTGGGAATTTGAAGATGATTTCTTGCTGAGATTCCCTGATTTCAAATTTTCTTGAGGACAAGAAATTTTTTTGGGGAGGGAATTATGTTACAAGTAAAAGGGTCTTCTGTGTAAAAGATATTAGTATAAGGGTCATTTGTGTAAAATTTGTAATTCTGTTAGTGTTAGTTGTTGAGCGGGAATAGCCGTTATGTGTTTGTATAAATAAGCGATGACAATATGAATAATAACAGCTTTGATTTGACCCAATTCCTCTTTCTATTGTTTCTGATTCATTTCTTAGCTAACAGTTATCTGTTTAATTTTTAATTAGTTAAAAATAAACAATAATTAATTTTAAAACTTATTTACTAACAATGATAAATGAAATAAAATTAAAATCTGATTGTTTAAAATTAAAAGATTGCAAGATGTGGTTTTCTATGGGTCTACCTACCACAAGCTATTGTAGATGGGAATCTTATCCCATGGAAAAGCTAGAAAAATATGGATCATGTCCCGTTGTATTTAAATTGATTGTTACCTGGAATTTGGTCCCAAGAAGTAACAAATTCATGGTTTTGTGAATGAGTTGGAATTAGGTTTTGGCATGTGGACACAAAAGGTCCATTTTGCTAGACTAACAAAACACAAAATTAATACGGAACTCCCAACCAAAACTCCACACACATAGGGCTACTGTGGCCACCGTAACCTATATCACAACTCACAAGGCTATGTTGGGCACCGTATACCTATGATGGTATATTCGTTATTATTTCCTTATTAGGTTAGGCAACTTATCTAAATTTTTTTCTTCCTTTCTTTCATTCCTTCTTTTCTTTCTTGCATGCATATATGATCCTTCTTCATTTGTGCATGATTTCTTTTCTTTCCCCTCTCTTCACAACTACACGTATGCATATCGAGGACATAATGAGGCAATAAGTGAGGTGGTGGTTCGAGGGGAGTGGTGGGCTGGCAGTGGAACGGGGAGTGTGTATGGGTACGTACATGGAGAGGAGCGACGGTTGATGGTAATTGTCATTACCAAACACTTACCGACTCAACATCCATTTAGTAGGCTAGGGTTTGCCGTCCATAAAGGGGTGGCGGCGCAACTTGTTGCCCGTCTACCCGCTATCTTGATGTAATTTTTCGCGATTATGTGTTAATAAAAGAGATCGAATATTATAATGTAAAAAAAATTAAAAAAAAAAACCATCAATGTAACTTTGCATATTGGTGATCAAATTCATAAGTCATAACTACCTACTATAAATCACATAGACATTGTTTGTTAAACTATCAATGTATTTTTGCATATTAATTATCAAATTTCTAAACGAACAATCCAAACTCGAGTAACCCTAAGTGTACATATAGATCACAAAATACCATTTGTATAATTTATCCATAACTGTAAGCAATAATAATAATAATAATAATAATAATGTGTGGTAGTAGTACCTGCTCCTCTTCTTTGGCCATATGCTTGCAAATGCTAGTCTGCAATGTACCAATAAAGTAAACCAATTCTTGAAACGGCTTAGAAATACATCTTTCATCTTCCTTCTTCAACACATCCAGATAATGAAATATGGAGTCCAGTATATCACCCGTGCTCGTATGCTCAAGCGTATACGCCGACACAACATTCTTCACATGCGCATCCAACGCTCTAAAAATCACCTGAAATTAATCACACACTCAAATTCAATAATTCACTAGAACAAAAACAAAACAAAATCACACATTGACTTTGTTAATAATTTAGGGGAAAAATAAAAGAACAAAACCTCATCTTCGGCCACAGAGTGATACTTATTAACAAGTTTAAAAAACTCAAACCTGCGGCGGAGTTCTGGAATAAAGTCAGGACCTAAATAGGTCCTGCTGTCCAGAGCGTCCGCCGCAGTTCTATAAAGATGAGCAAGCTCTTGACGTAGAGCATTATGAAAATGCAACAACAATAGAATAGGAGCTTCACGTAGACGTGCACTAGGAATAACAGTAAGTACAGAAACCGACATGAGGAGACTACTTCAGGCTATATTTCCGCCTCCTCGTACGAGGCGGAATCGTACTATTCGGCTGCCATAAAAGAAGTTTCCAGAATATTCTAGTAATGATAATAAATATGAAGACGACGAGAGAAACAAAGGGAGGTTGAGGCATGGAAGTTGTGATGAATATAACTGACTCTGCAGAGTCACAGACATCATCTCTCTAGCATTGGCCGTGTGATTATATTATTATTATTATTTTAGTTTAATAATGATATTATTATTGTAATTATTAAAATTTGGTTGTTTGTGTAGGATGATTGGGACGTTATACCAAACGGCCTACACCTTCCTGTTTATTTTAACGGCATACACCTTCCACGTTAGAGAGGAAGAGGCGTTAAACATGCTGTCCCTCTATGCCTTGCCCACTCTCGTCACGCGCCTTTTGTTTCGACTTTAAAATTAACATAAGTTACAAATTGTTACTCCCCGACAAAAGAAAAAAAAAAGACCTTGTTTAAAATCAAATGATGGGACATGATTAGTATTGTTTTAGACTTTACACTAAATATCTTTACTCTAATTTTTTTTTCAATAAGTTATTATTTAATTTTATATTTACTTTCACTAATGGGTACACAAATAACTTCGAAGGGCGTTCTCATTTGCTAATTAACTATTAGACTATATGGTGTGGTACCTTGCGATTTCGAGCTAGTTGGCTTGTATAAGTTTTCAAGCGGAGCATGACTTATACGAATTGAGCATGATATGAGGGTTCGTTTATTGGCCCGTTCGAATAGAACATTATTGTATTATAAGAGCTTGCTATATTGATAAATGATTTAACCGAACTTCCCAAACCTTGTGTATTGACCAATGCTGTCAAAACCGGAATGATTTGCTAGCTATTAGGAGAGTTGCATGGCATACACTGATTGAATTGGAGGGTTTTTTTTTTTTTTTTAACGATTGGCAGTTGAATCAGTGACTAGCTTCAGTGGTAAGACTGTTTTAGCGTTTTTAAGTAAACTTATATACAAAGTATTTATTTTGAATTTTATCATCGGAATTTAGGATCTCTCGTTTACATCTAATGACGAAAAATAATTAGCAGTTATAAATTTTATATAATACATAAATTTTCTTAAGAAATAGAATTATTACATAATTTGGTTCTTGAGTATAGATCAACATGTATGACCTCTCAAAACATATTTTTTAATGGAAATGTTACATCTAAATTACACCAAATAAATATTAATTCAGGGGAGGAGATTAGTGGTGGCTCGCGAGTGCCCACTTCATTTTTTGCTAAGTAGTGTGAATTTACAGATTTTCGCCTTAAAAATTTTATACCTATTGAATCTGGCATTTTCTGTTTCAAGGGTTTCGCCTTAAAAAATTTATACCTATTGAATCTGGCCTCTTCTGTTTCAAGGGTTTTGTGACATTCAGCACCTCAGGATAAATATTTTTAAGCTTTGCCAGTGTATTATTCTACTCCTTGTTTAGGATTGAACTCAAACATCATATAAAAAGCAAAAGTCTCTACCAGATGAGCTAGCCTCGTATTGGCTCTAGTATTGTTAATAGTTAATTAATTCTTTAGTTTTCAAACATTGATACTAATACTCTAGTATTGTTTTTTAGAAGCTTGTATAACATATGATTATTTACTAACTTTTAACTTAGAATCTATAAAAACAAAATCTCAAAACTTAAAAAAACAATTTTTTAAATCACTAGTAAGGTGCTCGCGCGTTGCGGCGGGAAACAACATTTAATTAACATGTGCATTGTGTGTTATACTTTAAGCAATTATACTGTAAAACTTAAATTTAAGAGTTCAATAAGAAATGTATTATAATATAGTATAGATGATTTCGGTTCATTTTTGTTTGTTTTCCTTTCGGTTATTACTTAATCATAACATATCATTTTTAAATTAAAAAAACTATAGCTATACTATACTCAAATTAAAGAGAAAACAATATTCGTTTATCCGGTGTAATAATATTAGGGAAATATTAACGTATAAAAAAAATTATGAACGTTTAAAAACCGTGAGGGTAGTTGTACTCTAAGAAATAATGCTTGTAAAACTTAAATTTTAAGAGGTCCTTATGAATAATGCTTGTAAAAATGTGTAAGTATTGTATAAAAGACATATTTGCTCTCAAAAAGTAGTTAACATATGCATTGTGTGTTGTACTCTAAGGAATAATGTTTGTAAAACTTAAATTTTAAGAGGTTCTTATAAAATGTATTATAAGAGCATTCACAACCCATCCTCCATTCCCTCTCCCATTCTTAAAATTTAAGAAAAATCCACAAAAACTCACTCAATCCTAAGCCCTATCCCCATACCCCATTTCTAAAATTTGCAAAAAACTTATGTTGAGCCCCCATATATGGGGTCTTCCATACTTATCCCATCTCATTTAATAATAATAAAATAATACAAATTGAAGGTTGAATGGTTTGATGTTGGTTAATAAAAAAAAGCTTATAGGTAATATGAGTGGTTGCCATTGGGGTTGGTGGCCCAATGGTAGAAGCAAAGCTTCTAGGAACACTTAAGGGGGAGGTCATGGGTTCAAGTCCCACAAGAAGTAGAAGTTTGCCGTTCAAAAAAAAAAAAAAAAAAAAAAAAGAAGAAGAAGGTAATATGAGTGGTGAATGAGATGTGAGAGACTTTGAAAAAGTAAGAGACAAATTTAAAAAACTATGATTTTTTCTTAAATTATATGGTTGGAAATGGGGGACGGGCTGTGAATGCTCTAAGATAGTATAGATTAAGACACACATAAATGAAGTGCGTTTGGGTTGGTCTTTAGTTCCACCACCCACTTTTTGGTGGAGTGGTATGGTAGCCTAATGATAGGTTACTTGAGAAATGATCATAAGTTCGAGTCTTGAAGGATATCAGGCTTTACCGATTATTTACTGTTATGCTGGTGCAATCGACTGTATGGTGTGCAGTCGGGGAAGGAACTCGGGGACGTGAGCTGGACAAATGCCCGATCGGGAACACCGGCCCCCCCGATTCGGGTTCGGTGCATTCGGGGATTTCACCCCCTTCCTACCGAGTTGCTTGATTGGCCCACGTGTACTATCCATTTGATATATAATAAAACAGTGAAGGAAAAGAATAAAAAAAAGAAGGGGGAATTGGGGGAAACCATTTCCAAACTTTGGGGGAAAAAATGGGGGAAATGATGTGGCGCTGATGTGGCACTTGGGAGAGTTGGGGGAAAAGGGGGCACACCATATAGTCTAAATTGGTGGACTTAAAAGACCAGGTGCCCCGTCCCATGAATATCCTGAATTTATCACTGAATTTATCACAAAAGAATTCTTACAAAAATCGGTGACGAATTTATTGGCCTTTCAAAATAAAAGTTTCAGCACACAGTTAAAACTTAAAAACTTCCAATCCAGCCCACGTGGTGGTGGTTAATCAAACATGAATAATTGAGAAGCCACACCACATGTGCCTACTTTAACACAACTTAATCCCACGCGCTGCAGATATCATTTGTGCCGGCCACGAGCTCCTCGTCACGCAATCGAGATGGTCAACAGTCAGCACCTTTGTGATCTTCTCTCATTTTTTATTTTTTACTCCCTTAAAAAGTGGTATCGTCACCAAGTCGGTGTCCATGATACTCAATAAAATCTTTCAAATCTAAATATATTAATCTAACTAAAATTAAAATATACTGGAGTTTATATAATTACTTCGATAGCACTTGGAAAGAAAATTAAAAATAATAAAGAATGATTTTTAATATAGAAAAATTAAGAATTTATTTGGATAAAAGTTAATAAGCTGAAATGGGTAAAAACTACGGAAGTCATTAAAGCAGAATGATTGGGTACTCATGTTGGACATGATTACATATTTCACGTCTTTTTTTGAGAACACATTTGGTCAACTAGGGGACCATAGACGTTGGATGTTCGTTACTTCGTTATTCAGCTTGAGATGACCAGCAACCAGCTTAGGGGTGTAATCGAGCCGAGCCGAGTCAAGCCAGGCTAAGCTCGAGCTCGAACTTAAACGAGCCAGCTCGGCTCGGCTTATTTTTTTGGTCGAGCTGAAAATTCGAGCTCGAGCTCGGCTCATAAATGTTCTAGCCGAGCTCGAGCTGGTTCGAGTCAGCTCGTTATTTTTTTTAAAAATGTTTATAAAATAAAAAACAAAAATAAAGTAAAAATAAAATTACACATGTACATATATATTTTTTTCCAATATTTTAATGAATGAAAGACATAATAAAAGTATTATTTGTATAATTTGTGTTTTTGTTCTACTATTTTTCATATTTTATTGATTAATTCAAAGTATTATTAAGTATATAAAAGATGTTTATCGAGCCACGAACTGAGCCACCGAGCCAAGACCCCTAGCTCGAGCTCGGCTCGGCTTGATAACAAAACGAGTTTTTTCAAGTCAAGCTTTTTTCGAGCGAGTTGCGAGCCGCGAGCATTTTGTACACCCCTAAACCAAACCAGCTGGGCTGGAGATCAATGGCAAGACTTGTTGCAGCTGAATGGTCATAAGACGCAACTAGTTATCGTAGCACAACTTCTGGAGACACCTCATATATCAATTAGTCTCTAAAGCCGGTTTAAAATTTTTAGGTCATCTAACCAAATGTTTCATCTTTGCATGTACATACTACATAGGAATTGGAGATTTGGAGTAAAACACAACTAAAGATGTTTACCAAATATGTTGGCCGGTTCTTTCTTATAAACCACGTCTTTAAGGTTCATAAATCTCCTATGTTACTGTGACACCCGGCAAATTCTGGTTAACAACGTTGTCTAGATGAAAGTCTACCTTAGCGAGTCACGCGTATATTGTACTTAACTGGGTTAGTTAAGTCGGGTTATGGTTCGGGAACTATTGGTTAGTCTAGAAGATCATCGGATGTTGGTCTAGAGGTTCGTTAGATGTCAGTCCTTAACCAAGTGTACAAACGGTGACGATTTGTAGGATCGTCAGGGCATACGGAACGTACGAGTCTCGAGTCCCGGGAATTGGTGAACGAGTGTAAATATGTGTATTTACTTGTGTTATGTGTTTACAATCATTATGTGACTTGTCGGTACGTGAATATGCATTAACATATGTTAAAACGGGGTTTAACGCGCAAAACGCACAAAACCAGCCCCTATAGGCGAGTAGGAGGTCTACTCACCTATAGGGGAGGCGAGTAGGAAACATTAGACACGAGTAGGAGGCTACTCGTGTATACATAGGGGCGAATAGGCCCAATCACCTGAACATTCAGGCGATTACAAGCCCTAATCGCCTGAAACTGCTGCATACTCGCCTATAACGTGCTGGACGACTAGAAACGCCTATAAATACAATGCTTAACCTCCTAAACTTCCTAATATCAACCCTAGTCGTCCCATAACCGCCCCAAACACATAAACAACCTCTGGAAGGCGATTTTGATCAAAAACACAAGGTTTCAAGGTCTAACCATCATTCTTTCATAATCCTAAGGTTTGATTCTCATCCATAACACTTTGTAAACGTTTTTAATCAATCCCTAATGGTCCAGACCTGTTCATAAACGAAAAAGCTTTCTGAAAATCGTCAATAAGGGTTGTTAATCGGATTATAACTAATATGCATGCATTATGAATGTGTATGATTAGAAAGTTAGGGTTTTTATGATTCATGATGATGATTTGATATGTTATTATGATAGATCAGTATTGATGTTGATATTATGATAATAGGAATCTCAGTAATTGGATATTAGGGTTATGATTACACGTGTTAGTATGATGTTGCATGCTATGTGAATTGGTGTTTGGATTACTTGGTTGCATGCAGGACTGATTATACGAGGTTGAACGAAGGATTTTGGGTTAAACATGTTTAGGATAGTGTTTGGGATGATATTGGGTAGTTACACACGTTCTGGATCTGATTTGGAGCGTTAAACGCGCGAAAAACCGGAACAGCAAGGTTACAGGCGAGTAGCATTCCTAATCGCCTATATTATAGGCGAGTAGGGTGCTAATCGCCCATAATACAGGCGAGTAGAGGTCTACTCTCGTGTAAGATCAGGTGATTAGCCCTAATCACTAGTAAGTTCAGGGGAGTAGCCCTAATCACTAGTAAGTTCAGGGGAGTAGCCCTAATCACTAGTAAGTAGAGGGGAGTAGCCCCTAATCGCCTATAATAGGGGCGAATAGGATTTCTAATTGCTAGTTGACTTTCCTAATTGCTAGTTGACTTTTCCTAATCGCGTGTACTGCTGCTGTAAGTGTAAATTAGCATTCCGAGACCCGATTTAACATGTAGTAACATGCTAGGAACCCCGTAACATGTCTAATAACTTGGTAACATATATTTGGATGTATTTCGGTGATACGTGAACTATGTGCTATAACTTGTTGTGCGTTAACGTATGTTAAGTGTACTTGCGTTATTGTACGTTTTGGAGCGTAAACATAACACGGGGAGTCTCGGGTCACCAATGGGATGTCGAGTCTTGTACTTTGGGTCGGTTAAACAGTCACGGTGTTTTCAAACGAACTTGGTTATGGTCTGGACATCTAGGGACTAATTAACCTGCGGGTTATTAGTCTAAGTACTTGTAACTGTCGTATGTTAGGTCGCCGCTTACGGGACTAGCATAGCAGCTGGGTTTACTCGGGTTAAGGAGTAACGCAACTTAAGGTGAGTTTACGGCCCCTCTTTTAAACTGGTTTTATACTTTCGGGGGAGAAAACATGTGTTAAAACTATATTTGGGAACTACTGTCATACTATGGGTTTCTATGGTGTACTACACGATCTTTGGAAGTCCCGGGGGGAACCATGAATGTGCGGGTTTGCACAACGGGGAAATGTGAATAGCGCTATTGGGAGTGACCAACCCCGCTCGTCGACTTGGAGGGTCGGCGGGTGCATATTGTCTCAAACAGGAACAACAGGAACAACAGGAACATACATCGGGCATACTTTTGGTATTCGCGTTAGTAATGGTTTTCCAATCGTGGTAGTAACAAAACGTACGCCTAGCTAGCGTATACTGGTTTTCGATTGTTATAGTATGGACAGGTGGACTTGGTACTTGGATACAAAACCTGTAAACTCACCAGCATTTTTGTGCTGACGTAAACTTTTACATGTTTTCTCAGGTCGCTAAGGTAGCACGAATGGAACTAGGGCGCACGCGTCTGCACGGCGTCTAGCTAGAGTGGCATGATTTTACAAACATTGAACATTGGTTTATTATTGAATAATTGTTTTGAATAAGCTTCCGCTGTAAACGGGGATTTTAAACTATGATTTGAAATTGCATTTATGTTCATTTAGACTTGTTTATTGTGATCGTTGGTTTGGATCCTGGTTTGTCATGCGCCTCGCGGTAAAACTCCGCAAGTGGATTTTGAGGGTGTGACAGATTGGTATCAGAGCCAATGGTTATAGTGAACTAGGACTGCATGTAGAGTCTAGTCTATAGCCGAGTCGCACACACTAGACGATCACATGGTACTAAACGTTATAGTGGTTTACGTATGGTCTTGTCGGGGTGTCTCTAAATCGTTGGTCTTTCTACGTTACATCATCCGTTCTATCTTAGGATTGGTTACTTGTTTTCTAGGCAGTGTGGTCTATCGGAGTAACTCGTGTGCTCTTGAGATTTGTCCAAGGCTCGGACATCTCCCTTTCGCACTCCAATAGAAACACTTGTCATGAATTACCGTAGTATTACGGTGTATAGCTAAGAGTCTATGTTCGGTGATTTGAACTTTGAACTAGGAGAACACTTGGAGGACCATGTAGAGCGTTTTATCATTTTGGGTGCACACAAAATCATAAAACGAAATGCATGGAAGCCCTAGTGAGCTCTGGGTTTGAGGGGATAGTCCTGGATTGGATCTGGCTTTGATCTTGTGAACATTAGTGGTTATCTTTAACTGCGAAACTAAATTTTCTCGTTCTTTCTGCCAGAAACATGTCTGGAGTGCGTGGAGGACGTGGAGGTGGTCGCAATGGTGGACGTGGTGGTGGTCGCGGTGGTGCTGGTGGTCGTGGTGGAGGTATTAACCTATCACAGGCTGATCTGAACAACTTGCTCCAAGCTGCCTTTCAGTTAGGGCACAACGGTGGTGGTAAGTTGTTTTATCCACTTTCTTTGCCTCATTGGTGAGCCTTGTTTACGTTATTCGTGGTTTCTCATACGTTTCATTTCAGGTGGTCCTGTTGACCCACCCCCACCCATGTGCACCTACAAGATGTTCCGGGACTGTAAGCCCCAGGAATTCTCTGGCACTGAGGGTGCGGTTAGCTTGCTAAGGTGGTTGGAGAAAGTGGAGTCGGTATTTCTGATGTGTAACTGTCTCCCAGAAGATCGGGTGAAGTATTCGGCTGCGTTATTTCAGGACGTGGCATTGACTTGGTGGAATGGCATTACCCAGAACATGGGTATTGGGGAGGCATATGCTATGCCATGGGAGAACTTTGTACAGTTGCTGAAGCGGGAGTATTGCCCGAGGGAAGAGGTACAGAAGCTGGAGCATGAGGTGTGGAACCTCAAGATGACTGGATCGGAAATCGAGAAGTATACTGTGAGGAGGAATGAGTTGGCAGTGCTGTGTCCCGATCTGCACGTGCCAGAGTATCGTAAGATTGAACACTATGTATCAGGATTAGTACCGGAAATTGCAGGGTTAGTGGCTGCTGGAAATCATCCTACTTATGCGGAGGTAGTTCGATCGGCCCATAGGATGACCAACTTAAAAGTGAATGAGGGGATTTTGCCTGCGAAGGGTTCAACTGTTAAGGCCCCAGAGAGCAACAAACGCAAGTGGGAAAGTGACGGGAAAGGATCTGGGTCTGCACAGCAGGGTAAAAGGTTTGATAATGGGGGTTCATCTTCTTCGGGTAACAAGCAGGGTGGTTATGCGGGAAAACTGCCCAAATGCAACAAGTGTGGACGCCATCACCAAGGGAACTGCGACAGTAACCGTTGTCACCGCTGCCAGCGAACAGGCCACTATGCTAAGGATTGTCGGGCTACACTTCCATCGACTCAGGCTCCGACTAACAGCTCAGCTCCGACTACTCAGGGGACTACAGGGAAACAAGGATGCTACAACTGTGGTGACACTGGGCATTACAAGAAGGATTGCCCAAAACTGAAACAGGGTGGAAACAACGGGAATGGGAACAACGGGGGCGGCGGCAGAAATGCACGTGCCTTCGTCATTGGAGCCGCTGAGGCTAGACAGGACCCTGATACAGTCACCGGTACGTTTCTTCTCAATAATCATTCTGTTAGCGTGTTGTTTGATTCTGGTGCCGACAAGAGTTTTGTATCCATGGATGTTAGTCGACTGCTAGATGTAGTACCTGTACCATTAGAGACCAAGTATGTTATTGAGTTGGCTGACGGTAAAACGATTGAAGCTACTAGTGTCCTTCGGGAGTGTCAGTTAAAGTTGTCGGGTTTATCGTTCCCCATCGACCTTATGCCGGTACCTTTGGGTAGTTTTGACGTTGTGGTAGGAATGGATTGGTTATCTTTGTATCGCGCGGAGATCGTCTGTTACGATAAGGTTATTCGGATTCCTCTCCCTGATGGAGAATTTCTTTCTGTGTACGGTATCAAGGGTGGTGTTCCGCTAAACATCATCTCTAGCATGAAAGCCCTTAAGTGTCTTCGAAAGGGGTATCCAGCTGTTTTGGCGCTTTTATCTGTTTCCTCTGGTGATGAAAAGAAGATCGACGACATTCCGGTGGTACGCGAGTTTCCTGATGTTTTTCCCGATGATTTATCTGGTCTTCCTCCTCACCGTCAAGTCGAGTTCGGTATTGATCTTGTACCAGGGGCTGCTCCTATTGCTCGGGCCCCCTATCGTCTTGCACCTCCCGAGATGCAGGAATTGTCCAGTCAGTTACAGGAACTCTTGGACAAGGGTTTCATCCGGCCAAGTTCTTCCCCTTGGGGAGCCCCGATACTATTTGTTAAGAAGAAGGATGGAAGTTTCCGGTTGTGTGTGGACTACAGAGAACTGAACAAGTTGACCGTCAAGAACCGTTATCCTCTTCCACGTATCGATGATCTATTCGACCAGCTTCAGGGTTCTAGTTATTATTCCAAGATCGATTTGAGGTCCGGTTATCACCAGCTGCGCGTCAGGGAGGCTGACGTTGCAAAGACTGCTTTTCGAACACGTTATGGCCATTTCGAATTCTTGGTCATGCCTTTCGGTCTCACGAACGCACCGGCGGTTTTCATGGACTTGATGAACCGCGTCTGTAAACCATATCTGGACAAATTCGTCATTGTATTCATTGATGACATTCTGATCTACTCTAAGGACAAGACCGAACATGAGGAACACTTGCGTTTGGTTTTGGAACTCTTGCGACGGGAGCAACTTTACGCCAAGTTCTCAAAGTGTGACTTTTGGTTACGCGAAGTTCAATTCCTAGGACATGTGGTTAATGAACTAGGGATTCATGTCGATCCCGCAAAAATCGAAGCGATCAAGGACTGGGGAGCACCAAAGACGCCAACTGAGGTGCGGCAATTCCTAGGCCTTGCGGGCTACTATCGTCGTTTCATTCAGGGGTTCTCGAAGATTGCTCAACCCCTCACCACTCTCACTCAGAAGGATAGGAAGTTCGACTGGGGTGAATCACAAGAGTCAGCGTTTGAAGAACTGAAGTCTAAACTATGTTCTGCTCCTATTTTGTCTTTACCTGAGGGTCCTGATGATTTTGTTGTTTACTGTGATGCTTCCATTCATGGACTCGGTTGCGTGTTGATGCAACGCGAGAAAGTGATTGCGTATGCTTCTCGTCAACTTAAAGTGCACGAGAAGAACTACACAACTCATGACTTGGAGTTGGGTGCTGTGGTATTCGCGTTGAAAATTTGGAGACATTACTTGTACGGTACCAAATGCACCATCTACACCGATCACAAGAGTCTCCAACACATTTTCGACCAACAACATTTGAACATACGACAGCGCCGTTGGATCGAACTTTTGAACGATTATGATTGTGCTATTAAGTACCATCCTGGCAAGGCGAATGTTGTAGCAGACGCCTTGAGCAGGAAGGAATCTACTAAACCTCGACGCGTTCGGGCGTTGCAGCTCACCATTCATTCGTCGTTACCTGATCAACTCCGTTCTGCCCAATTGGAAGCTTTGAAGGAGGAAAACCTTAAAGCTGAAACTATGCACGGTGCCGACAAGCACCTAGAGCGAAGGTCTGATGGCCTACACTATTTCGCAGAACGTATATGGGTTCCTTTGTTCGGGGGACTACGGGAGCTTGTCCTTGATGAGGCTCATAAGTCCCGGTATTCTATTCATCCTGGTTCGGATAAGATGTACCAAGATCTGAAGGTGCTTTACTGGTGGCCAAACATGAGGTCGGACATAGCCTCATACGTGAGCAAATGCTTGACCTGTGCTAAGGTCAAGGTGGAATACCAGAAACCGTCGGGTCTCTTGCAACAACCTGAAATTCCGGAATGGAAATGGGAACGGATTACTATGGATTTTGTCACACAACTTCCTAAGTCACCAAGCGGGAACGACAAGATATGGGTGATTGTCGATCGGTTGACGAAATCAGCTCATTTTCTTGCTATTAAGGAGACCGACACCATGGATCGTTTGGCTCGTCTTTACTTGAAAGAAGTTGTTTCTAAGCACGGGGTACCAGTTTCTATTATCTCGGATCGTGACTCCCATTTTACTTCTCACTTCTGGAAGTCTTTGCACAAGGCTTTGGGTACCCAACTAGACATGAGTACGGCTTACCATCCACAGACTGACGGTCAGAGTGAGCGTACGATTCAAACTTTAGAAGACATGCTGCGGGCATGTGTGATCGATTTTGGAAAGGGTTGGGAGGCTCATCTACCGTTAGTAGAATTCTCGTACAATAACAGTTATCACACGAGCATCAAGGCTGCTCCGTTCGAAGCACTATACGGACGGAAATGCCGTTCTCCTCTTTGTTGGGCTGAAGTGGGTGAGAGTCAACTCACTGGGCCTGAACTAGTGTACGAAACTTCGGAAAAGATCGTACAGATTCGTAATCGGTTGGCGGCGGCACGGGACCGGCAAAAGAGTTATGCTGATCAGCGTCGCAAACCACTGGAATTCCAAGTCAATGACAAGGTACTTCTAAAAGTCTCACCGTGGAAGGGCGTCATACGCTTTGGGAAGCGTGGCAAACTCAATCCGCGATATGTCGGCCCATTTACGATCCTGGAACGGATTGGGCCGGTGGCATATCGACTTGATCTACCGACGGAGCTCGGTAACGTACATAACGTCTTTCACGTGTCAAACTTGAAGAAGTGTATGGCTGACGAGTCTGTCATCGTTCCACTGGAAGAGATCAAGGTTGATGATCGTCTTCGGATTGTGGAAGAACCTGTAGAAATCCTTGATTACAAGATTCGTAGCCTGCGTCACAGCAAGATTCGTATCGTTAAGGTTCGGTGGAACTCGAACCGGGGACCGGAATATACATGGGAACGGGAGGATCAGATGAAGTCTAAGTATCCTCATCTTTTTCCTAAGGAAGCATTCGAGTCGAGACATGTCTCTTCGGCAGCTGAATGAATCTCGGGTCGAGATTCCTTTTAACGTGGGGATGATGTGACAACTCGGGTAATATTTTAATGAATGAAAGACATAATAAAAGTATTATTTGTATAATTTGTGTTTTTGTTCTACTATT
This sequence comes from Ambrosia trifida, assembly GCA_028751855.1. Taxonomy (NCBI): domain Eukaryota; kingdom Viridiplantae; phylum Streptophyta; class Magnoliopsida; order Asterales; family Asteraceae; genus Ambrosia; species Ambrosia trifida. The sequence continues at coordinate 99,964,702 of CM054124.1, read as the reverse complement.
TTTCATATTTTATTGATTAATTCAAAGTATTATTAAGTATATAAAAGATGTTTATCGAGCCACGAACTGAGCCACCGAGCCAAGACCCCTAGCTCGAGCTCGGCTCGGCTTGATAACAAAACGAGTTTTTTCAAGTCAAGCTTTTTTCGAGCGAGTTGCGAGCCGCGAGCATTTTGTACACCCCTAAACCAAACCAGCTGGGCTGGAGATCAATGGCAAGACTTGTTGCAGCTGAATGGTCATAAGACGCAACTAGTTATCGTAGCACAACTTCTGGAGACACCTCATATATCAATTAGTCTCTAAAGCCGGTTTAAAATTTTTAGGTCATCTAACCAAATGTTTCATCTTTGCATGTACATACTACATAGGAATTGGAGATTTGGAGTAAAACACAACTAAAGATGTTTACCAAATATGTTGGCCGGTTCTTTCTTATAAACCACGTCTTTAAGGTTCATAAATCTCCTATGTTACTGTGACACCCGGCAAATTCTGGTTAACAACGTTGTCTAGATGAAAGTCTACCTTAGCGAGTCACGCGTATATTGTACTTAACTGGGTTAGTTAAGTCGGGTTATGGTTCGGGAACTATTGATTAGTCTAGAAGATCATCGGATGTTGGTCTAGAGGTTCGTTAGATGTCAGTCCTTAACCAAGTGTACAAACGGTGACGATTTGTAGGATCGTCAGGGCATACGGAACGTACGAGTCTCGAGTCCCGGGAATTGGTGAACGAGTGTAAATATGTGTATTTACTTGTGTTATGTGTTTACAATCATTATGTGACTTGTCGGTACGTGAATATGCATTAACATATGTTAAAACGGGGTTTAACGCGCAAAACGCACAAAACCAGCCCCTATAGGCGAGTAGGAGGTCTACTCACCTATAGGGGAGGCGAGTAGGAAACATTAGACACGAGTAGGAGGCTACTCGTGTATACATAGGGGCGAATAGGCCCAATCACCTGAACATTCAGGCGATTACAAGCCCTAACCGCCTGAAACTGCTGCATACTCGCCTATAACGTGCTGGACGACTAGAAACGCCTATAAATACAATGCTTAACCTCCTAAACTTCCTAATATCAACCCTAGTCGTCCCATAACCGCCCCAAACACATAAACAACCTCTGGAAGGCGATTTTGATCAAAAACACAAGGTTTCAAGGTCTAACCATCATTCTTTCATAATCCTAAGGTTTGATTCTCATCCATAACACTTTGTAAACGTTTTTAATCAATCCCTAATGGTCCAGACCTGTTCATAAACGAAAAAGCTTTCTGAAAATCGTCAATAAGGGTTGTTAATCGGATTATAACTAATATGCATGCATTATGAATGTGTATGATTAGAAAGTTAGGGTTTTTATGATTCATGATGATGATTTGATATGTTATTATGATAGATCAGTATTGATGTTGATATTATGATAATAGGAATCTCAGTAATTGGATATTAGGGTTATGATTACACGTGTTAGTATGATGTTGCATGCTATGTGAATTGGTGTTTGGATTACTTGGTTGCATGCAGGACTGATTATACGAGGTTGAACGAAGGATTTTGGGTTAAACATGTTTAGGATAGTGTTTGGGATGATATTGGGTAGTTACACACGTTCTGGATCTGATTTGGAGCGTTAAACGCGCGAAAAACCGGAACAGCAAGGTTACAGGCGAGTAGCATTCCTAATCGCCCATAATACAGGCGAGTAGAGGTCTACTCTCGTGTAAGATCAGGTGATTAGCCCTAATCACTAGTAAGTTAAGGGGAGTAGCCCTAATCACTAGTAAGTTCAGGGGAGTAGCCCTAATCACTAGTAAGTAGAGGGGAGTAGCCCCTAATCGCCTATAATAGGGGCGAATAGGATTTCTAATTGCTAGTTGACTTTCCTAATTGCTAGTTGACTTTTCCTAATCGCGTGTACTGCTGCTGTAAGTGTAAATTAGCATTCCGAGACCCGATTTAACATGTAGTAACATGCTAGGAACCCCGTAACATGTCTAATAACTTGGTAACATATATTTGGATGTATTTCGGTGATACGTGAACTATGTGCTATAACTTGTTGTGCGTTAACGTATGTTAAGTGTACTTGCGTTATTGTACGTTTTGGAGCGTAAACATAACACGGGGAGTCTCGGGTCACCAATGGGATGTCGAGTCTTGTACTTTGGGTCGGTTAAACAGTCACGGTGTTTTCAAACGAACTTGGTTATGGTCTGGACATCTAGGGACTAATTAACCTGCGGGTTATTAGTCTAAGTACTTGTAACTGTCGTATGTTAGGTCGCCGCTTACGGGACTAGCATAGCAGCTGGGTTTACTCGGGTTAAGGAGTAACGCAACTTAAGGTGAGTTTACGGCCCCTCTTTTAAACTGGTTTTATACTTTCGGGGGAGAAAACATGTGTTAAAACTATATTTGGGAACTACTGTCATACTATGGGTTTCTATGGTGTACTACACGATCTTTGGAAGTCCCGGGGGGAACCATGAATGTGCGGGTTTGCACAACGGGGAAATGTGAATAGCGCTATTGGGAGTGACCAACCCCGCTCGTCGACTTGGAGGGTCGGCGGGTGCATATTGTCTCAAACAGGAACAACAGGAACAACAGGAACATACATCGGGCATACTTTTGGTATTCGCGTTAGTAATGGTTTTCCAATCGTGGTAGTAACAAAACGTACGCCTAGCTAGCGTATACTGGTTTTCGATTGTTATAGTATGGACAGGTGGACTTGGTACTTGGATACAAAACCTGTAAACTCACCAGCATTTTTGTGCTGACGTAAACTTTTACATGTTTTCTCAGGTCGCTAAGGTAGCACGAATGGAACTAGGGCGCACGCGTCTGCACGGCGTCTAGCTAGAGTGGCATGATTTTACAAACATTGAACATTGGTTTATTATTGAATAATTGTTTTGAATAAGCTTCCGCTGTAAACGGGGATTTTAAACTATGATTTGAAATTGCATTTATGTTCATTTAGACTTGTTTATTGTGATCGTTGGTTTGGATCCTGGTTTGTCATGCGCCTCGCGGTAAAACTCCGCAAGTGGATTTTGAGGGTGTGACAGTTACAACTTCAAACCTAATTTCTCATTATAATCTCATTTCAAGCATATTGAACAACAATATCTCATCCATCCTTCCTTTGTTTGGCTATATTTCTTAGCTCGTTATGTAACTCGTTTCAAGAAGATTGCAAACATATATCACCAATATTTAATTATATATTGTGTGTATTCAATGTTGATAAAAAATCACATTTTGTTGCGTTTTCTGTAAGTTATATAAACCCTAAATGAACAAAAAGGTCGAAGTAGAAATGTAATCAAGTAAAAGAACTCGCAAAATTTCAAAGCCATGCAATAGTTGAGAAACAGTTGGTCAATAATCTAGAGTGAAAGAATCACATGTTCTCAACAGTTCATTTTAGTGTCCAGTGGCAAGGTTGAACGAAAATTATCTCTGGGCGTCGGAAGTTACCGGTTACGGGGGTCGGACGCCCCTCCCACCCCTATGAGGCTGCGGCCCTGTTAATGTCTCTCTGCCATGTGACTAACTGTGTAAGGTATTTCCCTATGTTGACTTGGTTATTTTTGTTTTCTTTCCGTATATAAATAAATTTCTAGAATTTGGAATCAAAGATTATTTATTTATTAATTACTATTATTATTATTATTATTATTTATATTTATTTTTGCATGACTAAAAGAAAAAATTATATGAATTCACAGAATATCTCATGAGTATAATTGGGTTAAGTTAATGCACTAGATCCAGAGTTAATTTTTGGCGAATGATCTCCAGCTCAGCTGGTTTGAGGTGAAAGGGTTTACCTCTGTATAGGGTTTTCATCCGGGGTTGGTCACAGGTTCAATTCTCGTCTATCAAAAAATCATACTCATTAAGGTTGAAAAGGCTCAACGTGTAGGAGGACTCGAACTTGTGACCCGAGGTTGTTAGGACTAGGATATCACCATTGAACTATGCCTTTCAAAAAAATTGAATGCGCTAAATTAATAAACTCAGACACAACTTATATATTAATTCATGTAAAAGATATAAGACAAAATTACAGAAATCAACATTTATGTTTGGCCAAAATTGCAGGTTCCAATCTTTATGGTTCATTTTCACTCAAAACAACATTTACCTATTGATTTTGCTACAAATTACAACCTTTGTGACTAACTCAATTAATAATCTTGGTTAAGTCCCCTCACGTACATATAGTGAGGGTAGTTTTGGTCTTTTTAACTCCTCTCATTTAAAACATCTGAATAAAACCCCTCTTTTCAACCACTCTTTCATTACAAACCCTCAGTTCCAACCTACACTCTTTAATCAACCCAAACTCACTACGAGCAGCAAAATAGACGATGATGGAGCGCCAGCAGGGAGATTTCATATACGAACTGATGATGAGTACGATATCAAAGAAGTTTGGGTTATTTATCAAACATTGATCTTCATAGATGATAAATTTGTGATTTTTTTTTTAAATTTTCTAACCTAAAACTGATTTACAATGCAGAATTGTATCTAACCTATTTTCGATCAATCTATATCATCGAGCAAGCCAACTAATTAAACGGATAAACAATAATTAACTCTGTTATTCACACATAATATACGTAGATACCTTTTTTTTTTATCAAATAAATGACAAATATCAAATTTTAACATGTTTTTATTAATTACGAAATCAAAAGCGGGTGTGTAGAGTGCGTGCATGACACTAGCGTACCTACTCACAACACGTTCCCTTCATGCCGTTTGCTTATTCAGCTTCTCGTCATTTATTGTCAGATCAAACAAAACAAGCAGTTAAATATTTGATTTCTATGTTTTAAATGGCTTGTGTTAAATATACCAAGTAAGAGGATTAATATACCAATTTAGTCAAACTTTAATGATAGGTATGTATTTAATAATAGATAGGCATTTAATGATGGATAGATATTTACATTATTATACTATTATTTATTATTTATATTACTATCTCCTATCTTTTTTTATTTACAATTTTATATTTTGTTATACTATTATTAATAATATTAATACCAATATTAATAAAAAATAAATTAATCTTTCATAAAAAAATATAACTAAATACGAAAGTGCAAAAGTTCATTATAAATAAACAACGATACGAGTCTCTAATAAAAAAAAGTAAACATGCAAACATTAAAATACTTAGTCAACTAGATCGACAAAACCACTTTCACGGTGACAAAGTTGAGTATACAGTTCTAGACGCGACCTATACATGGTTTCCCATCTAGTTGTAGACTGGCTAATGTTGCGAAAATTCCAATAAGGCGTGATAGTAGGGAAAATAGTTGTACTGCCTGACATGCTTAAAGAATGGACGATTACACCAAACTTATTGGCAATCAAAACACGTGCCTCAAGCATTTTCATCCAGTGTACTTCTGGACAAGGTGACCCAAAGATTGCCTGCCTTTCTTAAAGAATTTTCTAGTAACTTCCATAACGAAAGAAAATTTTCTCAAGCCTTTAATGACCTAAAAGATTGCCTGCCTTTCTTAAAGAGGTTCTGCTCAATGTGCCACCTACAAAGCAAACGAGCAGCATCCGGAAAAACTTCTTTGCATGCATTCACTAGTGCCAGCTCTCTATCTGTGACTATAACACGTGGGTACATGTACTTGTCTAGTGTCAACTTTAAACAGTTTAAGACCCATGCATAGTTAATTGTCTTTTCATTATGCATTCACTGGTGCCAGCTCTCTATCTAATTCGAATGGACAATTAGTTTTTTTGGTGCCGGTAACTTTACTTGAATCTTTAACTTTATATTCGCCGCTACGATCACATTGGAACACAACCTTATACACGAAACCACATGGTCTTTTATTTGATCTTTTTTTTTTCACGACGACAACACCAAGTGAGTATCCCAACTTTTGTACCTAATCCACCAATGCTTTACGAGACCCGAATGCCTAAAAATGAATTTTATTTGTGTTCATTTATAAGTAGTTTTATATTTACCGTGTAAAATAATATATTTATCTAAATATGTATTTTTTTTTCTTTTGACGAAATTAATAAAAAAAAACACACAGTTGAAATGCATTCACAGTGAAGTCCCGAATGCCTAAATATATATATTTTTTATTATATGCATTCAAATATATCAAGTTGAAATACCTTTGACGAAGTTATATTATTTCTTTTTACGAAGTTGAAATATATTATTTTTAGTTATTTTTTTTCTTTTGACGAAGTTATATTATTTTTTTTCTTATAATTTGGGTATGAGAAGATGATTGGGATTTCACTGTGAGTGTTCTTAAAGTTTTGGTTTGACGCCATAATTTTTTCTTGAAATGAAAGAAAAAAGATGAAGAGAAAAACAAGATAACACAACACCTCATAAAACTTTGTGAATGCAAAATAAAAGGTGAAATACCTCCTACATGAACATGAAACAATAAAATAGAAGTTGGTACCTGATTAGTGACAAATTCGGGTGTCCTCATAAAAGAATCACCTCCTACGATTGAGCTGTTTTCGCTAGAAATCGACATCTACAAGAAATTATAATAAAAGTTTGTGGTGGTAACCATAGTCATTGTACAAGTTGCTATTTATAAGAAGATTACTTATGTGTTTTTCAAAATAATAATAATAATAACTTTAATCTAACTAACTTATTTAATAAATTATGTGCTTTCAAAAAAACAAAATTAATAAATTGATTGAAGAAGTGTGCATTGAAAAGCCAATAGCATTTAATGTAAGTAAAATATTTGACTAACTTGGTATATTTAACAATACCCGTTTTAAATAGACTACACTTGCTTCTTCTCGAAATAAGATACGTAATGGGGATTAGAGGGGTGTAAATGAGCTTGACAACGCTCTCAATAATGTTTTATGGGCATGATAGTAGGGCTGTAAACGAATTGAACTTTCAGCGAACAGTTTATGAACCGTTCGGCGGGAAGTTCGTTCGTGTTCGTTCGTTTAGTAAATGAACGAACACGAACAAAAATTTTCGTTCGTTTAGTTAAACGAACGAACATGAACAGAGGTCACGTTCGTTCGTTTATGTTCGTGAACGTTCGGTAACGTGTTCGTTTGTGTTCGATAGTTTATTAAGGTTTTAAATTTTTATACTTTTATATATTTTTTTATTTTTATTTATTTTACCCAACAAATAATATATATATATATATATATGAGGTAAATATATGACTAATGAGATCAATAAACATACTTTTTGTATCCAAATTCATTATATGTTTTCATGTTCCAGCGTTGATGCCCTCCACCTCCAACGCCCTCTGCCATCCACCTCCAATGCCCTTCTCCAGTACTAAGTATGTTTGGACAATCTATACATATAATAAACCAAAGTCATTTTAATGACATGGCATTCAAAGAGGGTATTCTCTTCATTGAGTGTGTCATGTGTCATCCCATGTGGCAAGTGCTTTATTTTAGGAAAATGATAATTTAAAATTTACAAACAAAATTAGATTTTTATCTCTAATGTTTCCTCCCATAACTTTTAAACGTTAATATCTTTTATATATGAGATTTTTTAAAGAAAAAAATTTCACCAAATTAACGAGCGTTTTATTATCTTTCCAACGGGTACCATAGTGCTATATAAAAAACGGAGAAAAAAACGACTATTTTTTGTGTGGTTTTGTTCGTACAGGAAAAAACACAAAGTGTTCAGGTTATTCATTAATCATGTATAGGCAAGTCATTAGTTATGTTCAAACCAGTAAATATGAAGTTTATTTACAACATGTGTGTTAGCATTGGAGTTGTACATTGTTTTAGGTTAACTTTTAATATTAGAGTTATACATTATTTAAGGTTATGCACTAACATTCGAGATACATTGTTAATTGTTTTAGGTTAAGTGCTACCCGAAGCTTTCCTGCATGTAACTGTAAAATGCATCAGTCTATTTCAGATGTAAAATTGATATTTCAAATTAGATTTCTCAACCCGGGACGCTCCCGGGATATAATCTAGTTAGGTTATATTTTAGGTGGATCTAGCTAGTCTTAATGTATGTGAATTCGATGTTATTCAACGGTTAATATATGTCCGTTTGTATTTGTTTTCGTTCATGAACACTTGTTTGTGTTCATTAATGTATGTTTGTGTTCGTATGCGTTCATAAACAAAATTAACAAACGGACACAAACGAACACGAACATGAGTGTTTTCTTAACAAACGAACACGGACAGAAAATCTTGTTCGGTAAGTGTTCATGAACTGTTCGTGAACACATAATTTTCTTAACAAACGAACACGAACAAAGCCTTGTTCGTGTTCGTTCGGTTCGTTTGCAGCCCTACATGATAGGGCATGAAGAAGGAGAGTCGTTTCTTGTATGACATCCAATGAGGAGAAAAAAATTGGAAAGTATTGATTGAAAGGGTATTAGCTATTAAGGAGCATTCACCATTACACTTTTTTGAATGGACATTATAGTGCTTATGTGGTAGAAAATGCCCCTTGAGAGGTATTAATCATTATGAATGATCTTATAGAAAGTAACATCTTAAAATATTATTTTTAACATGTTAATGGTTTATGGTTTCAGTTTTGTAGAATGTTTGAGTACTAAGGCCAACTCCGTTAGTTTTTCGAGTTAAGTTTTAATAAAATGTCCAAAATACCCTTTAATAACTAAAGGGCCTATTCGTGTAATCAACTATATTTAATTACAATGATCGTTTTTGCAATTTATTGAAATCAAAATTATCTAATAATAATATTATTAAAACTTAAAAATCAATTATGTGTATTTCGTTCTTTTAAACATTGTTATCTTTGTCTTGTTGCTTGAGTACATTAATAGAGATGGAAGGTTTTTATTTCCGATCGAGTCGTTTTCTTGGAAAAATTATTTTCATTGTTACTTTGGTATGTTTATATAGCATGAGTAAGGTTTATTTAGTTCCTAATATTAATACAAATTTTCTTGATTAACAAGTTGGTTTGTTTTAGTATAAATCAATGACTTGTTTTATCGCTGATCCTGCTTCCCTTAACAACGCCTAATTTCGACTATTCTCCTAACCACACAGTCAAGTACTGACTTTGATTTTCCTCCCATACGTTGTTGTGGAGTGATTTTTTATTAATTCTTTACACTAAATGAAACTATAGACGAGAGTTCGGTTCTAAACCAATGCAGAATAAGCCGAAACCAGTTGTTTCTGAAAAAACCTACACCTTCAAAACCATCGCCTTAATCACGTCATGCAATGGTTACTTCTACTTCTGTTCCTCCTCCAAACATACATTCTCTCTTTAATATATATTTTCATTCTTATTCATATGATGATTAAAATTGTTGCTTTCTCATATTATAGTACATTAATATCTATACTAAAGCGTAACACACATTTTACCACTTAATATTAGATTTGTCTATCTCGTACAGCTCCTGGAATATAAACTAGTTCTTCATATAAGATTTCAACAATGTTCAATCGAATGACTATGGATATGTTTGGTAGTGAGCTACTGAGCTTTTAGGATCTCTTAGCTTCAAGCTTTTAAGAAAATGTTCATACTTAATTAAAAAAAAACTTGTTTTGTTGAAGATTGCTCAAAGCTTTTAGCTTAGGAGAAAAATCTCTATATTGGAACGCTCCTACTATTAGCGTTTAAAAAAAGCTACAAGCTTTTAGTATTTAAAATTACTTAAATTACCTTCCAAGATAATATTTTATTTGTAATGTCCCGTCTCTCTCACCAATATTGTCCGCTTTGCACCCGATGGGTTCTCAATCTAGAAGCTCACTGATTTGTTTTTGGTTGCTCACGTGGAGACTTCCAAGGAGGTCACTCATCCTTGTACTACCCCCACATGTGCATGCTTAAGTGTGGAATTCTCCTCACTCACACTAACATTAAGCCTCAAAACGTGTTAGTGATTTAAGAGCCAGGAAACTCCTTATGAGCCAAGAATCTCTTCGGGCCATGACCGATATAGGATTTGCCTAAGGTGTTACACTGGTCCATGTTAATCTATTCGGTAATTGGGTATCGTTACATTTATTTATGGATTATATTTAGTTATACCTATTTTGTTCATTTTATACATTTCATTAAAAGCTTCAGCTACTCTCATAAACACCTAAAATATATCTAAAAAGATACAACTACCAGCTTCGAACCACTAGCCAACAACTAATTTTGCCTACCATACCCTATAACTAGACAAATAAAGGTGGATTCACACTTATTAAACAATTTGCATATTTCTGGAATAACTAAAATAAATAAATAATGTCTCTCTTCAAATCTATTAGTTACCCAATAGTAGTTCTTAAGATCCGGTCTTATTAATAAATACTTATAATCAATAGGTGATGTTTTACTAAATTAAAAAATAAGGTAAACATCGTATTTCTAACCGAAATTAGCATACGTATTTTGATTTTAATAAGTTTAATGGCCATGTGAGAATACAGGGTTTCTTAAATACAATCCAACCTGAATAAGGCGACTTAAATGGTATGTGTTAAAAATAGACTTATGGCATATTCAACAATAAGAAAGTAATAAAAATAAAAATAAGAAACTAACTACCACCTAAATTTCACAATTTAATTTGACACGTCTGAGAAGATGAGCATTACCCATATCGACCCGCTAAAAAAGCTTCGAACACATTTTATTCTATTTGACACATTTGAAAAGGCAAACATTACCCAAATCGACCCGTTAATAAAAGGGAAGATTGCCCCAATTCACCTATGGCCTATGTATAAGTAAAAGGAACATCAATCTAATCAAAACACCATAAACACACTGTTGGCGACTTTTACCCTATTTGACCCATTGGAAAAGTTGAACATTACCCAAATCGACCAATTTATAAGTAAACAAACATGAACCTACACCACTAAAACAACATTTTAACCGACTATTACCTTATTTGACCCGTTTATAGGAAGGAACATTATCTAAAGTGACCCATGTATAAGTAAAAGGAGCATTACTCAATAATTTTAACCGACTATTACCTTATAGATGCTATTTATACGCTAAAAATAGTAATGTGACAAATCAAATAATTCAGCATTTATTTTGTGTTTAAATGTATTTAATTTTAAAAACTGGATTTTTTTTTTAAATTTTGATTTTGAATGTTTAAAAATAAATTTATAAATGTATTTATATATGATTAATAATTTTATGTTTAAAGGTTATTAATTAAATGGTAATCATAATTATTAACATTAGATGTTTCCAATATTGTGTAACTCACGGTAAATGCTAATTATACGCTAAAAATAGTAATGTGACAAATCAAAGAATTAAGCATTTATTTAGTGTTTAAATGTCTTTAAATTTAAAAACCGTATTCATTTTTAAATTTTGATTTTGAATGTTTGAAAATAAAGTAATTCAATTGAAAATAGACGTATTAATTGTGATGAAAAAAATTCAAATTTAACTTTGTTTATAAATGTATTTATATTTATATATGATTAATAATTTTGTGTTTAAATGTTATTAATGAAATGGTAATCATAATTATTAACATTAGATGTTTCCAATATGGTGTAAATCATGATAAATGCTAATTATATGCTAAAAATAGTAATGTGACAAATCAAATAATTAAGCATTTATTTTGTGTTTAAATGTCTTTAATTTTAAAAACCATTTTTTTTTAAATTTTGATTTTAAATGTTTAAAAATAAATTTATAAATGTATTTATATATGATTAATAATTTTGTGTTTAAAAGTTATTAATGAAATGGTAATCATAATTATTAACATTAGATGATTCCAATATTGTGTAACTCATGATAAATGTCAATTATACGCTAAAAATAGTAACGTGACAAATCAAAGAATTAAGCATTTATTTTGTGTTTAAATGACTTTAATTTTAAAAACCGTAAGTTTTTTAAAATTTTGATTTTGAATGTTTGAAAATAAAGTAATTCAATTGAAAATAGACGTATTAAGTGTGATGAAAAAAATTCAAATTTAACTTTGTTTATAAATGTATTTATATTTATATATGATTAATTATTTTGTGTTTAAATGTTATTAATGAAATGGTAATCATAATTATTAACATTAGATGTTTCCAATATTGTGTAAATCATGATAAATGCTAATCAAAATTTAAAAATAGTAATGTGACAAATCAAAGAATTAAGCATTTACTTTGTGTTTAAATGTCTTTAATTTTAAAAACCGTTTTTTTTTTAATTTTGATTTTGAATGTTAAAAGTAAATTTATAAATGTATTTATATTTGATTAATAATTTTGTGTTTAAAGGTTATTAATGATATGGTAATTATAATTATTAACATTAGATGTTTCCAATATTGTATAAATCATGATAAATATCAAAATGCAAGAATTGTTAACACTAAAGAGCAAAATCATGTACCTTCTGTTGATATTTTGGATCTCCAATCCTTTGTGCCCGTGCAACAATAAACTCCAATTGGTCTATGCAAGAATCTGCCAGAGTACTATTACCTTGAGCAAACAGCCTCCACCGTTGCTCACTGGTGCAACACAATCGTTATACACCTGCAACCGCCATAAAAAAAGTATTAAAAAAACAAATCAGAATTTTAAAAATGTATTAAAATTAGTGCAATAACTTTACAAACCAATTCCACCATCAATTCCATTCAACAACTTTCCAAACCAAGATTCATAATTATAGCAATTATAGTTAATACATTTGACCATGCAGTTAATACATTTGACTATGACTATATGGAAAGTGTACAACTAATTGTGCTATTAACTTTCCTATAATACAATCAATCAATCTCTTACCAAAAAACTCGACCCTTCCTTTTAACATCCAAGACTTTTCAAACCACCATTTATAACAATTAATTCTTATAATTATCCTTCTAAACTTTAAGCCATCAACTTAGGAAACAAATAAAATGCTAATAAATGAGACCCGAATCAACAAACAGGACCCGGACCCGAATAGCTTTCCTAAGCGGATTAATCACTAAAAAATATCCAACATTCTTTTACCTTTCATCTAATATTATGATCCTCAAGAACACCTCGAAGGAGAGAGACGAAGAACATGAACAATCGGAAAAATCTGAAAATAATTTTAACGAAACAACAATATATAACAGGAATCGTATGAAAAAGCAAGAAACAATCGTTACCTTGAAGGAGAGAGACGAGGAACATGAAACCTAAACCCCCAAATCTGCAAAATTATTTAAAAGCAATCAACAATACAAAAAAATAGGTTAATATCAACAATCGATTATCCCTGAAAATCATTAAATATGAAAATCATTATAAGAAACAAACAATCGCCTAACTATGAAAATCATTATACAAACAAACAATATATAACAGGAATCGTATTAAAAAAATAGAAACAATGGTTACCTTGAATGAGTGACACGAAGAAGATGAATGATCGGAGCCGACGAACACACACAAAACAAACAGACTGATGTTAAACAATCTATTAAATCTGAAAATAAGTATAACAAAGAACAATATGTAACAGGAATATTATGAAAAAGAAAGAAAGAATCGTTACCAATGATCGGAGATAGAAGCTTTGCTTTGATGAAGAAGAAACGATCGCAATCTTCTTCTTCAAATGAGAGAGAGCGAATGAGAGAGAATGAGGAGAAGAAAGAGAACGTATGTTTTGATTTAGGGTATTGATTGGGTAGGTTAATGATATTAGGAAAGTATTAATTGACCAATTTTGACCATATTTATGTATTATACTCTAATTTTTATTTTTTAAAAAAGAAAAATTTTATAAATTACAAGAGGAGGACACGTGGCACAATATGGGAAGAGAGAGGAATTGAGGTGAAATGAGGGAGTGCCAAGTGTCATAATTGAGTTTGTTTTATTAGATGTATAGATAGATTTATACGTAACACAAGTGTTAGCTAGCTCCAGGGGCGGAGCCAGTGTGTTAGAAGGGTGGGTATGTGCCCACCCTAGGTCCAGCCCAAATATTATTACTTATTAGTATAGTTAAACTATAAGGGTTTTAGAAAGCTTCATCAAGATTTAATGGTGAAATCTTGTAAACAGAATGGAGAAGATGAAGATGATGTACTTGATGGGCTTTTTGTTTTATTAATAAAGTTCATATTCACCCCTCTAACTTGGCAGTAAATGATAGAGTAAACCTTTAGGTTTGTTTGAATTTAAAAAAAAACCCAACTAAAAAAAATATAAAAAATACGGTTGAAGGTTGAAGGCTATGATGCAAATTCCATGTTATATTGTTATTATATTTTTTGAAGGTTCCTTTATTTTCATTTTGAATTTTACTGATTTAGTTATTATAACTATTTGACTATAATTTAACGATGTAGAATATGCCATTCCAGCATCCGTGATCCCAATTCAATCCTCCACGATTTCGGGCTTTGTGTTTCTGAGTTCTGACTTTTAAGTCCGATGATCAGTCACCGGTCGAGCCGAAATGTGCCCACCCTACAAAAAGTTTCTGTATCCGCCCCTGGCTAGGTCCATATCCTATAAGATGCTTTTATTTTTATTTGCATATACATATAAATACTAACACAATAAAGCTCTAATATCTTGGATAAAAATATATCTTATCTAATTACTTGACAATATTGGACTGCAACTCTTAAACAAAAGAGTTGATCAAGCCAATATTAACGTTGACTTGTAATCTTCAATCCAAGCTAGAAGTTCAACTTGTATTCAACTCAAGCTAGCTCGTTGCTAAATGAGCCGACTCATTTTTAAATTTTGATATTTTTATATGTTTTTTTTTTTTTTACAATATTAGAATAAGAGGTTAACCATAACTTCAAATTATACAAACTCAAACAACACTATAATAGCTTACTAATATACAAGAAACATTAGTGATATAATTCTATTAAATCGAGTTAATAAGTATACTACTATAAATATGAACTCAATTCATGGGTTTATATGAATGAATTGGATCGACTCAAAACCTTTCGTGCTAAATTTAATTAAGTTTTTAATTACAAGCTAGTTGTGAAAAGTTAGGAGTACAAACTAAGTTATAACTGTCGGTGGCCCCTTGGCCTAGTAACATCATGTGTTTATCTCATTAAAGTGGTGTGGGTTCAAATCATATAACAGACTATGATAATGATACCGTGTAGAATCGTCTTGTCCTTCCCCCTCAACCCCAAGTGGTGATGGAACTCTAGGAGGCCATCATTAAAAAACTATATGTTATAACAAATGCCGGAGAAATTTGTTTTTTATCATTATTTTTTTTATTTTCCTAGCAATTTGTCAGCCCCAGTTTTAATATGAATTAAAATTGTGATAAAACGTAGGCAATTAATAGTATAAGCAAAAAAAATGGCGTAGTTGAGTAATCTAAGAAAACAATGTGGCACTCAAATTTATAAAAGTTTTTGACTTTCAAAAGTCAACTGTCTTAAATCTGATTTTTCTTCATATCCAAATCCTTAACAAAAACAAAATTGTGTTCAACCTATAGAGATAGATTCATCACAACAGATTGATGTAAGTTAATCCTTGCTTTAGATGCTTGTACTTATAGCTTCGAACTTGAACCCTTTTTGACTTTTGTCATTACATTACATGCAATAAAATTAATTCATTATTTAAAAAGAGGGAATAAGGGAAATGTCAACATTTATGTCCTATATAATTTATAGTCAAAACTAAAATAAAATAGGAGTATATGTATTGACGTAAGGGGGCCAAGAAATGCAAGAAAAAAATTAAGAAGTGATAGGAGACACCCACTAACAAATAAAGTCACTAGGTAGATTTATACCCAATTTGAGGCTTTTTGGGCAAAAAGTGTATTCAACACCTCCATGTGGTTAGAACTTTATGTATGCATTGGTTAATGGTAGATTGGAGGAAATAGGTTGAGTTCAAGTTAATTTGAAGCATGCATAATTGCATATGTTCAAATGTATGTTTCCATGGAGGAGTACCACATAAATTAGACATTTCATGGAATCATGAAGTTCTTGGTAGTTAATAGATGATTTTGGAACCTTGTGTGATGTTAAAACTAAAGAATTTTGGGTTTGAAAGTGTTTAAAATAAGGATTGTAAAGAAACTATGTTTGTGAGTAGAATTTGAGTATACCATGCAAATATATATTTTTGGTTTGTAATTTGTATCGTAAAGTTATACTTTGGGGCGGATCTAGAGTGTAAACAGGGGTAACGTCCGTTACCCCTCAACTTTTTTGACGTAGTGTATTTCTATTTTTTTTTACGTGTTTTGTATTACGTTACCCGTAAAAATCATGTAACGTTACCCCTGAAATTTTGGTCTAAATCTGCCACTATACTTTCCTAAATCATATTATAGGATGATGAAAATTGAAAATGTCACAAAAGAAATTCCACATGACCGTAAAATTACGGCCACAAACCAAAATTTTAGATTTTCAAGTGATGATGAGCTCATAAGAGGTTGAGATGAATTGATATGAACCTAGAAGTGTTTCAGTTTCAGAGCAACCACAAAGGTTTAGTGGTTTGGAATTCAAACCTGTTACATCAACATGCCACATTATTTTAAACCATAATTATAATAGTGCTATTATCTAGATACCAAGTATGGAAGGGGAGGGAGCATGCTTCCTGCACCCAGAGAACAAGCGAATGAAGGACCAATGCAAAAAGGAGGGGGCCGAGGGGAACCCCTTGCTGAACCCCAGTAGTAGCACCAATGTGAGTATCACCCACGTATAACCTGGCATGCCGGGCATACAAGAATTGCACCCACGGGTAAATGGATGGGCATCGACAATTAACTTCCCGGAGAAGTGTCGTACGGTCGACTACGTTAAAAGCATTGGAGAAATCAACAGTAAGCATAGTCAGGGAGCCATCAGAATGGAACATGTTTACAAACCTATTGGCACTGTGCAACACTGCTTCTGCCCCATTAAGGACCCCAACCCCAAATTGGAAATCCCCTAGATACGCAGCCATCTCCTCCAAATAGTCTCAACCGCGATAGGTCTAATTCCATTGTCGGGCTTTAGCAAGGGGGTTAGTGGAGCGGAGGCAACGAACTCCGCCAGTTCAGAGGGACAAAGCCCCTTAAGCCACAGGTTGACAACATTTGTGATGGAGTTAAGCAACCTAGACGCGGTGGAGGACCCCTGGCCACAAAAGCGTCCAAGATATGTTGAGCCCGCAAACCATCCCTCCCGCAAGAGGTCCCTTTCGGGAAGGATTTAATGCACGTTAGCACACAATCCACATCAACCTGTAGAGCTGGCTCTGTTAGCATGGTGGAAGGCTTGGTCGGAGGGTACACAATAGGGTGTTTATCTATCAAGGCTTTCAAAGTGGCCTCCCCAAGAGGCGCGACCCTTGATGAACACAGGACCTTGAGCGCAGCTGTGTAATGCCCATCTGCCACTTTCCGAAGGCATTGCTTAATGTTGCCCCCACCCCCATCATTATCTTGCTCACTGGGCCTACATGAAAGCCCATCCGTAGGTAGATCAAGGAGGTTCTTGACGAGCTCCTCAAAGCCGACCCCATCTTTCCAAACCGCTAAGGCTCGCAAAATGGAGTAACATTGAAGCGATTTCCTGTTCCCAGACCCGCGTTCTTGCCTACAGGCTGGTTTGACCGCCCGTAACGTGCAACGAGGCAACAACAGAAGCTTAACCCATGCCTCAATAGACCCTGGGGCACCCGCCACTTTACGCAACCCCCTGTCAAAGCCTACGCAAACGCCATACGACACACATGCAGGATACTTTTGACAGTGGAGAGGGGGAGCGCGAGGATGCGCTCAAGGAGAGCGACATCTACCACCACCCTTGTAGACAAGACACTCTCAGGCTCCGCCGGCGGCCTACATGGCTGATGGATCCCTACAATATAATGAATGGCATTATATATTTAATCGGTTTAGGTTTTTGTTTGACAATTGATTTGGTATATTTAGTCTTATGTGATGGTTTTATATTAAGATTTAAGTGGCATGAACACCAAAAACACCCCCAAAACACATTCATAAACTAAGAATACGAACATTAACCAAGGGCTACCCGTTGAAAACAGTTGGAAACCGCTCTTCCTACAACGGTGATTCCCCGCCCTCGGCCCTCGCCTTTTGCAAGCTCAATGGTCACAAACACAAACACCCCTACGCAACAAGTGAAGTGACCACTACCCGACAACCCCTACCCGTGATGCCAACAATCCTATATAGCCATCCGCGAACCCTACCTGACCCGACAACCCGAAAAATAAAAATATTAAGATGAACCTCTAAAAAAAACCATTTTTATGGAAAAGCACATTTTTTTCCTTACAGTACAAAATAGACTGAAAATCAACAGTTCTCTTCTTCACTCGATCACAAAATGGAGATGAACAACAAATGGATATCAACAGTAGCCAGCATATGGATCCAATGCACCAGTGGCTCACTCTACACCTTCTCCTTCTACTCTCCATCCCTCAAAGCCAGTCAAGGCTACACCCAATCAACCCTCGACACCATCTCCGTCTTCAAAGACATCGGCGGCAACTTCGGTGTTCTCTCCGGCCTTATCTACACCGCCGTCGCCTCTCCATCCAGGTCCATCACTTTTAGAGGAATACGAGGTGGCCCCTGGGTTGTGCTCTTGATCGGTGCTGTTCAGTGCTTCGTGGGTTACTTTCTGATGTGGGTATCTGTTATTGGTGTGATTGATCGGCCGCCTGTCCCGGTTATGTGTTTGTTTATGTTGGTAACTGCTCATGGTGTGACGTTTTTGAATACTGCTAATGTTGTTACTGCTGTTGTTAATTTTCGTCATCATAGTGGCACCATTGTTGGCATTATGAAGGTAGTTAATTCCTTACATGTTTATTGTTTATATAAGTGCTTGGACTGTTAGAAGTTGGAACCCATTATTATGCACACCAAGTGTTTGATTGTTTGTCTCATAGAACTTTATGGTTAAAAAAAAAGTTTTTTTTTTTTTTTCGAAAACAACTTTTTGGTTTTCTTTCATTTCATTACCAAGACAAAACAAGTTACATTTAGATGGTGGGTAAGCGGGTAACAAGTTGCGCTGCTATTCCCTTTTGAATCGCAAAACCTATCCTACTAAACACAAACCCTTGGTTCTTAGGGCTCTGCGAGTCACTGTAGACCACCTTCTGTACTCGTTTCAGGAACCGTACTGCCTCAGGGGCCAGAGATCCAAATGTGTCAAAAGCAAACGGCAAGAACACATGTTGATTCTCTAAAAAAGTTTTACTTTTTAAGTTATTAAATGCAATATAGAAGTTAAGATTATACCAACAATCTTAACTTTTATGCTTCAAAAAATGGCCTGAATCTTGATATCAAAAGTCAATATGATTTGGTCACCAAATGTTTGATAAATGCAACATAAAGCCTTTTTATATATCTTTTTATATAAAAGGTTGTATACGGACAATCTTATACCTTGTAGCATTATTAGTTATTACCATAAAGCTTTATGTATTATTGAAAGCTTCAACAAATGTGCCTGAATTATGATGTTAAGTGTGGACCATTTGATCTCGAAAGTCGATATGTTGTGCACACCAAATCAATGACTGAACGAATTCATATGCAATAGCTATTAGCCTATTATTACCATAAGGCTTTATGTAGTCATCAGCCTTTCTTTTGAAAGCTTTAAAGAATGTGGCTGAATTTTGAAGTTAAGTGTGAGCCATTTGATCAGTATGTCGCGTAAATCATATCAACGACTAAACGAATTTATACACAATAGCTATTATTATGATTTGGGTATGTCTGAACTTTGTATGTTTTGCCTTGTTTTCCTTTTCTGAACAGGGTTTTCTTGGCTTGAGTGGAGCTATACTACTTCAAGTATACCAAACAGTTTTCAACGCTGGACCAACTCCTTACATTCTGATGTTATCTTTGCTGCCGTTTCTAAACACTTTGCTGTTCATGTGTAGTGTAAGACCTTTCGAAACAAATGAAGTTGGTGAAAAGAAAAATCTCAATGGTTTATCACTTGTTTCCATCGTCATTGCAGCATATCTCTTCTCTGTTATAATCATAGAGCAAGTGGTTACTTTAAGTTTACCAGCACACATTGTGATCTTCCTGGTGCTTGTTATTCTGCTAGCATCACCTCTCTATGTTGTAATCAAACCACGGTCAACCCAAAACTCTGAAGAAACAAATACCACCCGATTACTGAATGATGTGCCAAGTAATCAAGATTTATTGGAAGGACATGACAAGAATCTGCTGCAAGCAATTTGTACGGTTAACTTCTGGTGTTTGTTTCTCACAACTTTTACTGGCATGGGTACGGGCCTAGCCACTGTAAACAACTTAGCTCAAGTAGGTGAGTCCCTTGGCTACACCTCTTTTGAAACCAGTACTCTAGTCTCGTTATGGAGCATTTGGAACTTTGTGGGCCGGTTTGGTGCAGGCTATGTCTCGGACCACTTTCTGTATAAAATGAAATGGGCTCGACCCGTGTTTATAGCCATCACTTTGGCACTTATGAGTATTGGCCATTGTGTGATTGCTTCTGGTATGCCTGGAGCTCTTTATGTGGGTTCTGTTTTGGTGGGTGTATTTTACGGTTCACAATGGTCGTTAATGCCAACAATTGCTTCCGAGGTTTTTGGTGTTTTGCATTTTGGGACGATATTTAACACCATTACGATTGCAGGCCCGATCGGATCATATGTCATGTCTGTGAGGGTGATTGGTTCTATTTATGATAAGGAAGCAGCTCGGGGAGGGACTGAGTACTGTACTGGAACTCACTGCTTTCGGTTATCGTTTCTTATCATGGCGTTTGGTACATTTTTAGGGTTTTTGATTGCTTTGGGGTTGTTCATACGAACAAGAAGGTTATATGAACAGATTGTACTTAGAAGAGATGGAGGTTGTAGCTAATTTAACAGCAAGAATGTAGGTTGTGTAGAAATAAATGAAGTGCCACTCTTGTTTGATATTAGCTATAGTTATAGTTGGTTTTTGACGTAAACAAAAAATAAAACCGAATTTTGCAACACATAATATGATTTTGTGGAGTGCTACATAACACGAAAACCGACCAGGATTGGAAATGGTTATATTTTGTTTTCGTGTACCGTTTGATGGAAAGTTTATTTATCAGTGGATCGAGCGGATATGAACAATATTTTATGTTCGTTTCGAAAATGAATGAACGGTTGAACACTGACAAACTTCTTGTTCGTAAAGTGTTAAATAAATTGTATATATTGAGTGAACACGTTATATTCATTAAGTTTTTAATCGTTGTTAATAATATATTGATATGAACCAACGTTAGGCTATGTGTTGTATTTTAACATAACGTCCTGCCAAGTAAATAATGAGCTTTAACTAACTCATTCTTTAACTATCATGTTGTTGTTTTACTTAAAAATGAAAAAAAAAAGGTTATTGGTTGTATTCAAGTGGCCCACTCACTTGGAATGGTTAGCACCCACAAGAGCATGGTGCCCCTTTGGGCATTGGGTAACGCACTTGACGCGGTGTTTTGGCTTCAACATGGATAAAAAAGAGAAAATTATGTATATTTTACTTAATACATCTATGACATTATGGTCTATTAAATATTTTATATTTTTCTCCATGTAGATTTGTTTTTGTTCATTTATTTAAATAATACGAAAAAAAACATTGTTTTAACAAATACACACATACAAGAATCATCTGTCAAAGTGTTTTGTGTTCATTTGAACAATATTTGTCACAGACACAGTTCACTTCATTTACAACCCTAGTTTGTATCGTTAAAAACATTTAAGCAACTTAATCTTCTGTTCAAAGTTGGTCCAAACCAAATTGGTTCTTATAATTCTTTTTTATTAATTTAAAAATTAAGAATGACATGTTATTTATTTTTCCAAATTTAAGAACCCCATGGATTATTTAGTTCTATATCAAAATTTAGATACTGAAAAATATACCATAGTCAACTAATTTTTTTTTTAACGTCAAACTTTTTTAACCTTCTTAATTTCATTTTTACATTGTACTTGTAAGGATTTAAACTCACGACTTTATGTTTGTAAAGATGGACACCATACCACTAGTTACTAGAGTCTAGACCAATAGGTTATGAGTAAGAGTCAAATAATTAGTTTACCATGACACCATGTACTAGAGGTGAACAAAAAAACCGGTTCTAGAACCGGAACCGTGGAACGGTTCCAAACCGGTATACAGTGGAACCGGTTCGGTTCCTCTAGGAACCGCCGGTTCCAGCACCGGTTCTACTATTTTAGCCGAAAACGGTTCGGAACTGAAACCGGAACCGATCTCAAGAACCGGTTCCACCGTTAGAAGGCATGTACCCCTTGGTTGGGCCCTTTATGTAAAGACCAAAACCCAGGCTAACTGGGCTAATAATAAGATAAGGAAAGAAAGAGATTTTAAAACAAAAAACAGACGAAAGCAAAAAACCAAGGTGAAATCGAAATAGAGAGAGAGAGAGGTTGAGATCAAGGTTTTGAGGGAGAAAACACCCTATTCCTCTTCTTCTTCTTCTGCTTGCTCATTGATTGCATCATTCGATCACATATACAATTTCACCCTAATTGTTTGTATACAGAGATAATAATAATAATAACAATAAAAATGAAGACGACAAAGGGAGGCAAAGTCATGAACCCTACCGACGCCTATCGCAAGGAGCTTCGCAAGAAAGAATTGAAAAGGGTAACTCTTCCTTTTCAATTGTTTATGTTACACTTCATCTCTTTATTATTTATTAATAATATGCTTCTTGCTTCTTATTCATCATCATTATTATTATTATGTTGATTGCCCTAAATTGATTTCTCATACCTGCTTAAATTAGTTTTGGGTCATATTCATTATGTAGGGGAGATGGCAGATAATATGGGGCTCCGGTATTATGAATTATATATCAATTGTATTCCTTTTATCGATATACACAAGAGGACATAGGTTCAGGACAGTATGGTAAACTAGGTTTATACTTTATGGCAACCACTTTTATAGTGTGCTTATTGATTCCTTTATCGGTATTAGATTTAGTTCATATATCACTTGTATTCCTTTATCGATATACACCATAGTTGTCAGAGCGCCTAGGCGCATAGGCCGAGCCTGTAGCCTAGGCGCAAGGCGCATAAAAAACGAGGGCTTTTTATAATTATGCGCATAGTATAAAATGCATTTTTTAGAGATTTTAGAGATGTTTTAGGCTTGTTTAGGGCTACATTAGGATGTTTTAGGGTTGTTTAGGACTTGTCCATAACTCATTTAGGATGTTTTAGGCAACTTTTAGCCTGAATTTGGCCGGAAATCAGCCTGAAAACAGCCCCGATAATGCGCCTCACAAGTTGCAGCGCACTTGGTGCGCCTGGTTGCGCCTGCGCGCCTAGGCGCGCTTTTGACAACTATGATATACACCAGAGGACAGGTTCAGAACAGTATGGTAAACTAGGTTTATACTTTATGGCAACCACTTTTATAGTGTGCTTATTGATTGCTGCCGCTCTTCAAATGCTAACGGGTTGTAATCCGCATAGGTTTGAGGTTCAAGCATATGTGAGTTAGGAATACAAGTGTCAATTTTTTTCTTTCTGTCATTTTATATTTAGTACTTTGTGGGCTCTAGACTGATGTGGTGTATTCTGGCTATTCATCAACCGTTTAATGTTGCCATGTTGGCATAATGTAATATGTGGACTCTCTAATATTTGTTTCTTTTATTATTGGTGTTAATGCTGTCATGAAACTGAGATATTATAATGATATCCCTTGTTAACTTGGATTTTGGTTTATGCTTATTGGTAACAGAACAAGAAGGAAAGGAAGAAGGTAAGAGAGGTAGGGATACTGAAGAAGGATCCCGAAACCCTCAAGGAGCAAATTGACAAGTTGGAGGCAATGAGTAAGTCCCCAGTGATTATGAATTTATTATCGTTTTAACTGACGTATTTGGTAAAATATTTGAATGTTGCTACATTATTTAAGTGATACACATTTATTAGTTATTGGATGTACACTCGAAGTACCACTGTATCAGTAAAGTAGCAACATATGTAAAACTATTAGAGGAACCTGGTTTTGGATATCAGAAGGCTGAAGTGCTAAACAATGGCTGCTTTCTGCATGTTCAACATGTTATAGTTGGGTTATTTAACCATGCTTTCTAGGTCCTTGCTGTTTGGACGATTTTAACGATTTAGATTTTGTTTTGTATCTCAATGATTCTAATTACCTGATGATCAGTTTTTCACCATTACAGCTACAGTATTGTTAGTGTTAGTGTTTTTGAATCATTCCTTTAGCACCCGTAAACATGCGAAATATATGATGGTGTTGACGTGTTGTTGCGATCTAGACTCTAGAGATATGTGGTAGGACACACTTTATCTTCTAGTAAATCAGACATATGCCATCAATGCTGGAGTCGTACAACTGACTACAATTTGATTAGCATTATTGCTATTTACCATCATTGTAGAGTTGTTGTACATTTCAGGACGTGATAAATTTTTTTTTTTTTTTTTTTGCTGATGTGACTTGACATGTTATTTACATAAAGCAATTCATGAAGCCTCAAATATGTCTGTTATTTGAGGATGATGCAACCTAGAGATATATGTTGGGACATCCTTGCTATTAGTCTATTACGGTATTACCTTTGTTTTGCACTTGCGGATTAAAAGAACTTGATTATTTGTTTTTTATGTTTTTGTTACCTTTCAGTATCATATTATTGGTCACTAGTTCAAGACTCATATTTGCTTGCTGTTAATTGGTGCAGAAGCAGATGGCGCTCTGGACAAAGCCAGAAAACATAAAAAAAGACAACTTGAGGACACACTGAATCTCGTTCTCAAGAAAAGGAAGGTAAAAGTTGAATGAGGAAAAATTCATTTGATTATGGTAGCTACTTTTTATTACATTACTTCGTGATATATAAGTTGAGCATCATCTGTTTTACATTTGTCAACAGGAATATGAAGAGAAAATGAAGGAAAAAGGCGAAGCTCCTGTTATGTTCAGGTTAATTTTGTCAAATGTGATCTCAGTTCTGTTATAAGAATAAAGTAACAAAATTTTTAACTTACTCGTACATATTATATTTTTAAAATTTAAACCTATCATTTGGTCTTGCAGTCACCTCGGCCCTCCTCGAAGACGAACTGCAGAGGAAGAAGAGAGAGCTAAGCACCCACAACCTGAGGTGAATTTTAAGTTTATTCTAGTTAGTAAATCATATGCTGATGTCAGCACTAGTTTGCCAAGTTAAGTGATTTTATTTGCAGGATTCTGTTTACTATCATCCTCAATGGAACCCAACTGGTGCTCCTCCACCTGGAAAGCCGCCTATGTACAAGTCATCCGTAGGACCAATAATTCCATTGGTGGAAGGTTCATCAAGTGATGCTGGAGCAATTGCTGAATCAGATGACGTTGGTTCATCAGTTCCCCCACCACCACCGCCACCACCCTTGCCACAAACTGGTGGTGAATCAGAATCTATAGAAGATGCTCCTTTACCTGCATCTCTGCCTTTACCCCCACCTCCTCCGAAGCCTGCCTCATCAGATTCGGGTGCCATGTTGCCGCCACCTCCTGGCCCTCCTCCCATGCCACAATCAGCTCAGCCA
The DNA here is from genome assembly GCA_028751855.1 of Ambrosia trifida. Taxonomy (NCBI): domain Eukaryota; kingdom Viridiplantae; phylum Streptophyta; class Magnoliopsida; order Asterales; family Asteraceae; genus Ambrosia; species Ambrosia trifida. The sequence continues at coordinate 99,939,019 of CM054124.1, read as the reverse complement.
CCTCCACTTCCACCTGGCACAGCAGGAACCGATAGGGAGAAAAGCCAGTCTTCAAAATCAGATGACACGGCATCTACCAAGCTTCCTCCACCGCCTCCACCACCTGGTTTGCCACCAAAGTTGACTGGAAATCAATCTGAAGGTGCTTCAGAACCTATGGACTTCTCAAAAATGGTTCCACCACCACCTCCTCCGAGGCAACCACCTCCAGTTCCAGGACCTGGAATGGTCCAGGTTACGCCACCAGAGGTTCTACCGCCGGGGATTGCTCGTTTCCCACCACCGCCACCTCCTCCAGACATGCGCCCACCACTAGGAATTCCTGGCCAACAACCTCCTCCACTAGGAATGATGCCGCCAATGATGCCACGGCCACCGTTCGGACCTCCACCAATGATGAGACCACCACTTCCTCCCGGGCCCCCGCCTCATCTGATGGAGGAGTTTTATAGACCAACTGTACCTCAAAAACCTTCATATGTCAAATCAGCTGCATCCACTGTTGTCAAGAGGCCTCTGGCTCAGCATACTCCACAACTAACAGCCATGGTAAATCAACTACTTTTTGCTTTTTTTTATTTTGCTATTTCTTTTATTATAGTTAATTTCTTTTGGGTATTGCACTATTGTAGGTGCCAGCATCTGTACGGGTGAGGAGAGAGTCAGCTGCACCAAAGGCAAAACCAAAGTCATCTGTTTCATCAGTATCAGTAGTGTCCCAGCCTGCACCAACTCCAACTGTTCTGAAACCGCCAACTGTCAAACCACCATCCTCATCAGCAGCCAAACCGTCAAGCGTAGATGATTCTTACATGGCGTTCTTGGAGGATATGAAAGCTCTTGGTGCTCTTGACAACTGATACGAGGGACTACGAATGGGGTGTAGATGACATAACTTATGTGGTCTGTCGGGGTGACTAGAGAGATTAGATACATTTCTTGTTGGCTCATTAATTGCATTTCCTTTTGTCATCTAAGGCTCTTTAAACTGGTCCCTTGATTTTTACGTTGTATGGTACTATATCAAATGTCAAAAAAACCGTGGCTAAACTTGAATCTAGGATAAAAAAAGATTTATTTTTCAGTCTTTTCTACATCAATGTGGCTTGATTCAAAAGCAATGCTTTAAGCTAAACAAGCAACTTTTGCGCGTTTAATTAATGTAAGCAACTGAATTCGTGGTTTTCTATTTATTGGATACCCTTGTCTTTTTTGAACGGCGACAGGCATCCCACCCACCTCATCGGTAAGCCCTCCACCCCATTCCAGCCAAGACTATGTTGTCTTAACCGGGCTCATACTTGGCATCAGAGTTTGGTTGGTGCTCCCTCGAGAAAATTTCCAGCCACCTGCCCCTGAAAGAGTCAGAGTGTTACACCCTCCACAAAAGTCGTAGACTCTCTAGAGTAAATGCGATGTAATAGAAAACTTGGGTGTCTTCAGGATCGAACCAAAGACCAAAGAGTCACCTAAGCTCTTCACCATCATTGTAATGCCACTCCACCACAAGGGTGGGGGTTATTGGATATACCCTTTTTAATTGCTCGATTTAGAATCTAATTTTGGCCAATGTTTTTTTTTTTTTTTTAATGCTTGGTTAGTGATTTGGTCATCTTAATGAACAAATGATCAATTTCTTTTACACGATAACACGCATTTCATTGAAATGTAGAAAATTACATAGTTGTGACAGGTAAACAGGGATCAAGCTATGTCGTAACCCCTTTTGAATTGCAAGCCTGATCCTAACGAAAACAAAATTATTTTTTTCGCTATGGAGTAATTGCTGAGGACAACCCTATGCACCATGCTAGGAATCAATAGCTTCGGCTTTTTTGTTTTTTTTTTTTTTTTGCAAGAGAACCAAATGTGTCAAAGCCAATTGAATGAAGACATATTGATTCTCAGTATAAGCTTTTGCATGTAAAGGTTAGGAAATACATATTGATCATGTTTGATTAGTTGGTTTGTAAAGTTCTTAGTCATAGTTGTTACCAATCATTCAAATATCTAACGCGATAAAAGAAAGAGAGCTACATACTGAGATCGAATTTTATAAGAGTTAAGTTTAATAATTTAGTCTCTGTTTAATAATAATAATAATAATAATAATAATAATAATAATAATAATAATAATAATTGTTAATACAAACAAATAGTTTGGGCTTAAGATGTGGTTATGGAAACACACTTGAGTTGAGGCCAGGCCATAGGATGAGCCCAATTGTATTATAACCCTAGCAATTACATTAGGGCAGTACAAAACTCTCTTGTTTACAGGCGACAATAGCAGCAGCCTTCTACAAACCTCCAAGCTGCCTAGGGTTTTCCTTGAAGAAGAGGATCTACCCTTCCATTCAACGTAAGCTTTCATTGGGTTTCTAATCATAATTTTGTTATTCAAAACTACATTAGAACGTTTAGTGCCTTCTTTCGTGATCAGTTTTTGTGAATCTGTTATTATATTAATTTTAGTGTTTGGATGTGATTGATTAATGATTATGTGAGTGGAGCCTCGAGTGAAGGACGGGTGAGCTTTAAGCTTTGTTCTTCTCATAGTGCTCCATATATTAATTGCCTAGCTCACTGTAATTCAAGTATTTCTACTTTCATTCACATGTTGCAAGGCATATATTTATATTTATATTTATATCTTACTGTTGCACTCAAGATATATATAGTATTTGACTGTTTGCCATTGCTGCTGTTATTTTATCTGAAAAAATCACATGTTTTGCAATTGAATTTCTTATGGTTAAATTGTGATAGACTTAATTTAACTTGGCTATGTTTAATTCTAAGCAGTTAATGTCGGAAAATATCGGTTATCGGTCGAGGACCGATATTTGATATATCG